>CM062348.1:668482-993482 GCA_031216105.1 Dalbergia cultrata
GAGATGAGTTTTGTCCATTATTTAAATTTATTTAATGTAAGAGTATGGAATAATGTATTGAATCTGAATGTTGCAGTTTCATTTATCAGGTAATTATAGTGTAATTATAGCCGGATAATTTGACCCTTTTTTTTTGTTTGATTAGCTGTGATCTGTTTGCAAAGCTCCATTCACACACTGCCAACTTATGGACAGCATAAAAAAAGAAAAAAGAAAAATCAAACTTCAAGTGAGAACACCGCATGTCATATCTGGCTAATGAGAGCTAATAATACTGCTTGTAAATAAGATAAATGGAAATCATTCTCGATCAGCAGAAATTTTTGACAAAATTCACAAAATATTTTGTCTCTTTTCTTTTACTTTCTATACTTCGTCTCTTTTCTTCTAATTTGCATAGTAAACATTCTATCCACAAAAACTGAATCTTGGTCCACCTGTTAAGTTAATCATAGTTTGCAATTATGGTAGCAATGATGGAGTCTGAGGTGTTCCATTTTGATGCATTATAATCAAACCACTTACCTTATGGGTTTCTGAAGTGACGATTATGGTGCAAATCAAATCGAAATGTCGGTGCTGAATACTGATTAAAGGCGCAAATCATAACAGGGATTATGTTCCGTTTAGAGCTACCTAAAACATTTAAGGTTTTTAAATTAGACTCACTTCTTATCCTCTTGAGGTGTGTTGAAATTTGACAACAAAACGAAGACAACTCTACTGCAACTGCAAGCAAGAAAAAAATAGTACTCTCTAACCAATCGTGGAGTGCATGCTGATGATCCAATCCATGGCGGGCCACTATAATTTTTTTAATTAAAATTTTTTGTTGTAGAAAGAAACTTAGAATATAGAGATTTTGCAGTGAACTTTTAATTGAATAATATTATGTATACAATAAAATTGTACAATAAATATACACAATATACCTTATCATCATTAAATGTGATTAGTCAGTGAAATAAGTAGAGATCACTTATCATATTTAACAATAATAAAATACGTGTTATATATTTATTATATAATTTTATTGTTAGCCTAGTATTATTCTTTTTAGTTCTTGGCTCTTAATCTTGATGTGTTGATCGCCTTGCCCCTAAGGCCCAAAACTAGTTCCTCGTCGCACATTTTCTTAGATTTTATAAAATACAAACAAACGAGGGAGTTTGGGGATCCTTCATTGCCCTGAAATTGGCATTATGCCAAGTCCATGCATTTATCATTCTCCAGCCCAATGGAAGACGTTGTTCCGTTTCGATGAACAAAAGCAATCTAACATTGATCGATCGATAATGAAAATTGACTCGACTTAATTAATGCCATAATAAATTACTCAACTAAAAATGTCTTGACTATTTGACCGGGCTTTTTGGGCCTACTAACTTCCCCACGAGTCTCTTTTAGTTGCCTACTAAGTTCCCCACTAGTCTAAGTCCAGTAGCTTTAGAATCCCAGGCCCAACTCAAACAGGGACAGTCACGATGATAATATTACTGTTGGGTTAACAGAACATATTGCAATTGTGATTCACTAAATAGTCTAACAGTTACTATCTCTCCACTTTCCCACTTAAAAAAATAAAAAAAAGGCTTTTCCCGAATTAACTCGACATCAGAGTCCATTCGCACGTGTTCTATCAGCCTATGGAGAGTTGAAGAACTAGATCTTAATTTTGATGGTTATTTTTTGTTCAGAATAAAAAACTAATTCGATTCTCAAAACAAAAATGATTTATAAATAGTCGATCAATAATCAATTCCTTTTGTACCTTATAAATTATATTGTTCGTTACGAGGTTTTGAACCTAAAACCTCATGCATATTAACCAAACTCCTCATCATTAAACCCTAAACCCTAAAAGTAAACTTAAGTATTTACTCCTTATTTTCTTTAATTAACTGCTAATCAAATATCATTCGATGAAAATTAACTTTAGTCTTCAACGTAAAAAAAATCGTAATGTAAAGGTTAAATATGTTTTCCTTCTCTAACAATAAGTGAATTTTGATTTTATCTCTCATTTTTTTAATTTTGGTTAAAATATTTTTAAAATTGTTTGATTCTATTCTTCATTGTTAGCTTTATTAGTTAAATACTAAGTTGAGTAACCAAATATTACATCATCCGGTTATGCATGACTAAAGTGATATATCATGATTCTTTGGGTCAAAATCTTGTTGTAAAATGTGCTAATAGATTAGATAAGTTATTAGATTGCTCTAATGACTTATTGGATATAGGTTGACAAATGAAAGTATGATATACCACATAGAATTATTAGTTTGTTATGTAAAATTTTATGATGTAACATTTTTTTTGTTGTCATAATATAACAATCTTTTAAGGCTTAAATATTTTTGGGTATTTCAAAAATGTATAAGTCTCAGTTTTGGTTCGAACACTTTCAAAACTGTTATATTTTAGTATTTACAATTAGTTTATCTCTATTAAATATTGAGTTTGGTAATGAAAAATCATGTTTTAGATGTACAAGATATATTATTAGCATATGTGTAAAAATCTACTATAAAATGAATCTAGTAAGATGAGTTAATGAGTTAGATCTAATATAATATTATATGTGGATTTTAACATATAGAATCATAATGTATCACATAGAACTATTGTCTAACATATAGTAATGGATAATATAATGTAGTTTTGTGTTAGCCAACTCTGGTAACATACTAATTGCATAGATTAAAATCAAACAATTCTGAAAAATATTTGGATCACAACTAAACAATTTTTTTTTAGAAATATTATTTATACTCATAATGTGTGTGATATTGTATCGACACATTTTCATTAATTTTTGAATAAGATATGAACCTCGATTAATTTAAATCTCAGACATTGTGAATTCAAATTAGGTAACTAAAAAATTTTTAAGTGCCAAGACCAAAACTTGGGTACAAAAATATATTAGGCTTTACTAGGGTACTAGTTAAGGTTTTCAATAATAAAAACTTTTGATACTCTTACTATATTACATGTATCAATAACAAAAAAAATTTGTAATAAAAAATTTTTACACCATAAATATTATTTGTACTCATAATATATATGATATTGTGTCGACATATTTTCATTTATTTTTGAATAAAATGTGGACCTCAATTAATTTAAATCACAAGCAATATGAATCCAAATAATGTAACTCAAAAATATTTAAGGACTAAGACCAAAAGTTGGGTACAAAAATATATTCGATTTTATTAGGGCACTGGTTATTGTTTTTAATAATAGAAAGTTTTGAAACTCCCAATCTATTAAATATATCAATAACTTAAAATTTTTTAATAAAAAATTTTTACTTTGAAAAGCCAAATATATTTAACCCATCTATTTATTAGTCATGTTATTTATATTTATTTTATATCTATTATTATAATATTTGAGAGTCATTTCATGGAAAGTATTACAAATGTTTTTCATACAGAGTTTTAGGGTACACTTGTCATTCATAAAGTGATTTAGGGCCCACTTTTCTAAACATTTATGTCTACAGATTTTTTTTACTTAATTTACAATTAAAGTATTAATTATTAATAAAATCAAATCTACTATCATTAAAGATTACGCAAATCAATAAAATTAGAATCATTAAGATATATTTATGGGATTACAAATCATTAAAATTGCGATTTACAATTAAAATTAAGAATCATTAAGAATGGAAAACAAATATCGAATTAAGAATAATTGAAAAATGGATTAGATAAAAATTTATTGGGGTGATTAAAATATTAATGTGGTCATTACAACAAAAAATCGTGTGATATGAAAAAAAATAAAAAAAAAGGAATGCTTTAATCAGATCAACAAAAAATTCTCCATTATAACAAAAAATCATGTGATATATATTAAAAAAAAAAAAGAATGCCTTAATCATATCAACAAAAAGGTCTCCTATTTGCCGTGCGATTATGGAGTGCAGAATCTTTTAGGGACAAATCTTTCTATTTTATTTTTTATCCATTGTTATTAGATTTGATTTTGTTATATCCATGGGATTCCTTGATCTGTCATGCAACCGTAACATCGGATCAAGCAATACATGACCACTATTATTACTCATTGAATCCCTATATATATTTAATCACCGATTTAGATGTAAAGTAAAAATTTATTAATTGCATTTGGATCACACTATTAATAATTAACAAGTTTAACAAACTGACAAACAGATTCATTTGGCTAAAATAAAAGGTAGTGAACCAATTCGTGATTATCGATTCTAATTTGGCTGATTCTTAATGAAGGATTTTGTTAGGCTGATCACAGAAAAGAGATGAATTTGTCTTAAAATTTTACAGAGGAGCATTTTTTTCTATCAATATATTTCAGATTGAAATAAAAGTAAGTATTTGTCATTTCTAAAATTAAACAAAATAAATAGCCACCTTTAAAAATACAAGGCCTCCTCTGTGACCTACATATCTATAAAAATAACAAACCCAGTTTTATACTTTTTTTTTTTGGAGCGAGACATTCATTTATACAATAATATATATCAATTGAAAAATATACACAATATTATATATTATATGCAAATTATATTATTATTGTTATAATTCTAGATTATAAATCTACTATACTAATATTTTAGATTCATTTCATGGAAACTCTTACACGTTTCATTTATATGGTGATTTAGGCTTCATGTGTCATTCATATAGTAATTTAGGCCTCACCTTTCTTAATCTTTATGCCTAAAGATTTTTTTTAAACTTAGTTTACAATTTACTTATTAATTATTTTTATATAAAATAAAATCTAATATTACAATCATTAAAAATTACAATTTACATTAAGAAAAAACTCATATCAATAAAATTACGACTTACAAATAAATTAAAAATAATTAATAGCCTCACATTATGAAGTTAATATAAAAAATTATAAAGGAAATATTTTTAAAATAAATCAGTTTTAAAATTAGTATTTTTTTCTAAAGAAAACAAGCAGGTCAATTTGTTAACGAATTACTAATTGATTGATTTTGATATGATAATAATTCAAAATTCAATTTCTACCAAATTTATTCCTAATCAAATATTTAAGACTCATTATAATACAAATATGATAATTTATTTTTAATCAAATATGATAATAGTTTTTATAATACTAATATTTAAGACTTACTACATAAAAAATTTTCTATGCGTTATTCATAGAAAAATTATACCTCATCATTTCATAATCTTAATATTTAAAGTAAGTTTTTGAATTTAATTTACCTTCTAATTATTAATTATTTTTTCAATAATAGCTTTATATCTCTCTACCATTAACAAAAGTAATATAAAAAATAAAAAATAACATTAAAAAAATTATAATTCAATATATTATACCATAAAAATTATATATATAATTATAGTATTAATGATAATAAAGCTATTATATTTATGTTGCATTAGTAGCATCTGCTATTATAGATATTTATATTTTAAAGTTCAAAGTATTTTAACTCTTTTTTAATAAAACCATAAATATCAATAGAGATTCAAATTTTCACGTGGAATGAGAAATGAAGACCCATGATGGGGATGTAGATGAGAATGGAGGGAAAATTCTAAATAAGGATGATATTAGAGGAAAATTTTCTAACTTCAAATTTTGGCACTTTTGAAAAACATAATAAAAAAATTATCTATCTACCTATATCACTATATTCTATTTAATTTTTTACAACTTGCATATTCTAATCTATTAATTCTATAATTTTTTCATACTAATTTTTTGAAAAAAATACCTTTAATTTTTCAACACTAAAATATTTTTAAAAAATTAATTTCACAATTTACACTTCTTTGATAATGATACTAAATATTTATTAATTTTAAAAATTAAATAATTATATTACTTTTTTATTCAAAATAATATTATAATTGATATACTACTCTAATAATTGAGATTATATAAATTAGAATTATATATATATATATATATATATATATATATATATATATATATATTACTAATTATTACACATTAATTATAACATATATTTTAAAACTGATATTTTAATTTATCAAAAGGATGTACAACAAAAAGACGTGTAATTGAAATTGTATAAATTAAATTTATTTGTTATTTTTTAATTTGAAAATATATTTTTATAAATTAAATATTTTAATTTAATGAAAAAATATAAACGGCTAGGGATGATAAAAAAAATTAAAAGTGGGTATATGCGAGAATTACCCACAATGGGAAAGGGAGTTGAGACATATTTTGTCTTCATAAAGACAATCAATAGTGCTAAGTCCCCGTTTGTTAAACAGGATAGCGACGGAGATAGCACACTTTCATTTTTTAATTATTTGTATTATATTTACATTATTTATGCATTTTAATTTTAATTTAGATTATGTTTCATTAATAGTATTTGTTATTATATATATTTATTTTTCAAATTATAAAATATTTAAAAAAAATTCCTTTTTGAAATTTGTTAATAAATTCCTTCCAACAGAAAATAGGAAATACGAAACCATAAAGGAGATGGGGATGAGGATGAGAGGCAAAATTCTAAACAATGACGAGAGGCATGGGACATGACCCCTTTTTCATGGATACTCATTGTTCTCCCTATAAGTGGCTCATGATATAGTAAAATTATTTATTTATTCTCTTTCTTTATTCAATAATTTCAACTTTTGAAATGTGTAAAATTTTAATAAAATAAGCTTTTTATTATTAGATGCAGGTCATCTATCAAGATTTTTTCATCCTTATAAACATGATATTTAAAATAAGATATAAAATAGAATGACATATTTATATTTTGTCTGTTTATTTAATTATTTAAATATTAACTTACTTTTAAGATAAATTTATATACTCAATTTTCAGTAAGATATATTTAAATAAATTATCATTTATTTTCGATAATGATCAATAAATTATTTTTTATTATCTTTCTGTGCATCGCACATATCCAGTAACTAATTAAATAATATGTCAATTCATGCTACATCTAAATGAGATATAAAATTTATTCAAATAGAATTTATATTCTATAAAATGATTATTAGGGTGTGACTCCACACGTATTCCAGTACAATTCACTTTCTATTTTATTTTTTTATTGAACCCTGTTGGTATTTATTGTTGTGAGAGGTGCCGGGTTCGTCATTGTTCGGGAGCGTTGCACCGAACCGTTATACAGCCAGGACGAGACTCCCACTCTCTCTGTCCACTTTCTTTGCGTGCGTATGCACTTTCCCTCTTTCTCTCTCCCTCTCTGTAAACTATTATTAAATCCATTCATTCATTCATTCATTCTCTCTAAACTTTATCATTCTTTCAGGTTTGGTTCTTGCTTCACTTATTTATTCATTCTTCACATATTTATTCGCCGTTGTGCTGTTGGAAGATTCGGGGGCTCAACCAACCAAGCTGATGCACTCCACCAAGGCCCACGCTTTCCGCTTCTCTTTATGGGTTTCTGCTGATTTAGCTCTTTAGGGTTTCGCCTTTTTTGCTTCCAATTCAGAACCCCGTCCCACAGTAGCTTGCTTTGTACTCTCTTTTCTTGTTGTGGTTCTGGGTGACCTTGTACCTTGTTAACCCCCGTTTATTTTCCCGTAGTTTTATGGTCAAAGTTCATAGCTTTTATTTGTTTCCGCCTCAATGCTGTACAATAAACAATTATCATCACATAGTTATAGTCTTTTTCTTTTTTTGCGTTTTTGTTTTTTATTTTGTTATTCTTTTTGTGGAGTTTGATCTTATTGTGAAAACGACTAAAGTATTATAAACAACTCTCATATTATAGCTCCCCTGTCTCGAAAGAAATTATACCATTTCTATAATAATAATAATTCGAAAAAAAAAACAGTGAAAGAACTGTATCAATCCATTCATGGGGAGTCCTGGATTGAGCAATCGAAATAATGGGCAGCAGCAGCTACGATTAGGCATAACTGAGCCCATTTCATTGGGTGGACCAACTGAGTATGATGTTATCAAGACCCGTGAACTTGAAAAGGTTCTGTTTGTGGCTATTAAGAATTCTTGTTAGCTTTTCAGGCTTGCTAGTGTTGTTGTGCTAAATTTGGATTCTTGATGTTCAGTACTTGCAAGATGCGGGCTTGTATGAGAATCAGGGGGAGGCTGTGGGTAGGGAGGAGGTTCTTGGAAGGCTAGACCAGGTTGAATATATTTTCTTCACTGCACTCGTTTACAGCACCATGTGATTCCCAAGGAAACTAAAGGAAAGAACATAATTTAGATTCATAATATTCTTGAGTTGGGTAGTTGTATGACTTTTGCATTTGCATTAGCATTAATTCTTGCATTTTCATTTCATGCCATCTTGGAAATGTGGTGGTGCTCCTTCTGAGGTCACTGATTCTTGATTTGCTGTTCTCGTATGAAATAGATTGTGAAGATTTGGGTCAAAACCATTAGCCGTGCAAAGGGACTCAATGAACAACTGGTGCAAGAAGCAAACGCGAAGATTTTCACTTTTGGCTCCTATCGGCTTGGGGTATGAATCTGTTTTATCTTTTAATTGTTTCCTGTCTTGTTTGTGAGTGCGTCTGCGCACGAACATTTATCTTCACATTCCCTTCAAGCTGGGACTGTCTTCTGGAGAAAGGATTGGAGAGGGTGAGTAGTAGGGTAGCATTGTACTATACCAGATTCTCATGTCAGTGAATTATCTGGTATTTATATCTTGTAATAGCATGTATAAAACTGTTAATTGAAAGCTGATAATCCTGGTTACCACTCTACTACTTCTATTGCAATCATTTATTTTTGTTGATTGTATTATTTTACGAGTTTTCACCCCTAATTTTGTAGGTGCATGGCCCTGGAGCAGATATAGACACTCTTTGTGTGGGACCTAGGCATGCTTCCAGAGAAGTATGATAATTGTTATCATTTTACATGGCAACATAAATTTCGCTGGTTGTATCATCCATCAGCTAAAATTGTTATTTGAAATGGCCTTAGGAAGATTTCTTTGGCGAACTACATAAGATGCTATCTGAGATGCCAGAAGTAACAGAGTTGCACCCTGTGCCTGATGCTCATGTTCCAGTGATGAAGTTCAAGTTCAGTGGTGTTTCTATTGATCTCCTTTATGCCAAATTGTCTTTGTGGGTAATTCCAGAGGTAAGTGGTTCATGTGAGATCAACATGTTGAAACTGTTCCATTTGGCACATTTGAAAACAAACCTTGTTGAGTTACGTACACCTCCCTTCCCACCACGTGTTTTTTCTGCATGTTTCTTGAATTGACTAAGTTAATCATATTATACCTTCTATTTACACTGCACTTAGTAATGCTGGCTAGTTTATGTGCTACAGGACTTGGATATATCACAGGAATCAATATTACAAAATGCTGATGAACAAACTGTCCGTAGTCTTAATGGTTGTAGAGTGACTGATCAAATCCTGCGTTTGGTTCCAAATATTCAGGTAGGGGATATAAAGTCATATACCCAGTTGAAGACTTTTATGTTGAGGTTTTATGTGGCATTCATATCATTGATTGTATGTTTCTGAAGTGCAGAATTTTCGCACGACATTGAGATGCATGCGGTTATGGGCAAAGCGTCGTGGTGTTTATTCAAATGTATAGCAATGCTCCTGCTCTACCTGATTTGTTTGCTATTGTTTGTCGTTTTTATTTTTGGCCTGAATTAGTGCACTATAATTTATTTCGTTGTTCTGATTTACCTAAAGCATGATATGTCATGGGCAGGTTGCTGGTTTTCTTGGTGGTATAAACTGGGCATTACTTGTTGCTCGAATATGCCAGTTATTTCCAAATGCACTGCCAAATATGTTGGTGTCTCGATTCTTTAGGGTGTATACTCAGTGGCGCTGGCCAAACCCTGTAATGCTTTGTGCTATTGAAGAAGGATCTCTTGGACTCCAAGTTTGGGATCCTAGAAGATATCCCAAGGATCGATTCCATCTAATGCCGATAATTACTCCTGCTTATCCTTGCATGAATTCTAGTTATAATGTATCGTCAAGTACTTTACGCATTATGTCAGAGGAGTTTCAGAGGGGAAATGAAATATGTGAGGTATGATGGATGGTTCCAGAAATATTTGGTATTGGAAAATTCAAGGAAAAGTCCAGCTGTATTGTTTCAGTCCATATGATGTCTGAAAATTGAAAGAACTTTTAGTTTGAATTTATCCTTTTCTTTTGTTTCCTTCCATTAACATCAGTGCATTGCCCCAAGATGATTTGACATTGGTTGTCAACTAATTAAATTCTGGCCCCTTTCTTGACAACATGATAATTCTAGTGTAGATGCTTCTGTGATCTGCACTATTTTTACTCTTCCTTGTAGTTGGTGATCTTCAATACAAGAAACATGGCACAGAGGCAAACTGCCTTGTGTTGGACGACATTAAGTTTGGATAATTCTAGTTATTTGTTGGCTTTATGTTTATACTAAAGTGATATACTTTATTTTCAACTGCATTGAACTTTCCAGTGGGAGTGAACTCCATTGCTAGGGAAGAAACAGTTTCTTGTAGGGTGGTTCACTTTCTTGATTTGATAAGTCTAGCTACTATTTTTTTTTTTAATATTACATTTCTTCTTATTATTGTGATATTTCGGTTGCTTAAATGTGATGTTTCTTGTTTTTTGTAGGCTATGGAGGGTAACAAGGCTGATTGGGATACTCTCTTCGAGCCTTATCCCTTTTTTGAAGCTTATAAGAATTATCTGCAGATAGATATTTCAGCAGAGAATGCTGATGATCTTAGAAAGTGGAAAGGCTGGGTTGAGTCTCGCCTTCGCCAGTTGACGTTGAAGGTATAACGAAGTTTTAGTGTTTGTTACATTAGTTTTCATTACAAAAGAAAGGATGAACCTTTTCATCTCCATTATTTATTTCTGTATAACTTAATTTGCTTTTCCTCTAAACACCTAGATTGAGAGGCACACATATGGCATGCTTCAGTGCCATCCACATCCTGGTGATTTTTCAGACAAATCTAAACCTTTCCACTGCTCTTACTTCATGGGTCTGCAACGTAAGCAGGGAGTTCCTGTGAATGAAGGTGAACAGTTTGATATAAGAATAACTGTCGAAGAATTTAAGCATTCTGTGAACATCTACACACTATGGAAACCTGGAATGAATATCCAAGTATCCCATGTGAAACGCCGCAATATACCTAACTTTGTATTTCCTGGTGGTGTTCGACCGTCCCGGCCGTCTAAAGTAACTTGGGAGAGTAAGCGAAGTTCAGAATTAAGGATTTCTGGCCATGGTCAAGCAGAAAAGTCTCAAGAAGGTAAAGCAGTTGTGCTTGAAGTTGAAGATGAAAGGAAGAGAAAGCGAGCAGAGGATACCATTGATGATTTGAGAAATTCCAAGTCATTAGCATCTCTGCCCCCCTCCAGCAGGGATGTTCATGAAGAGAGAAATCCTATAGGCATTGCTAGTTCTTACTCTGTAAGTGAACAAAAGATTGAGAAACCAGAACTGAAATCTTCAGAGGAAAGTCCTTCTAAGCATGATGCGACCAATGGATCTGTGGGAAGCACCCCACAAGTCCACAATATTCTCGCTGCTACTAATACATCTAGTTCTAAAGAAGCAGAAAAGCTAGCTATTGAGAAGATCATGTCTGGTCCATATGGCACACATCAAGCCTTTTCAGAAGAACCTGATGAGCTTGAAGATGATCTTGAGTATAAAAATCAAGTTAAAGATTTTGTTGGGAACATAAAAAGCAGCAACTTGGACTCTCCAAACTCAGAGACTGCAGTGGCAGGAGAACCAGTTATTACTAAGAAGGAAACCACTTGTTCAACTCATTTATGCTGTAATGGGATCTCGGAGGAGCTTGAGGTTACCCTCTTAATCTTAATTTGGAGCATTTTTATGCTGCGGTTCTTCAATCAATAATTCTGCAACAATCGTAGATCATAGATACGGCTTTTCCTACTAGGTTGCTATGTCTGGACTGTCTGTGCTTAGTTGCTCAGAAGTTTTTCAAATCTGTCTATAGCTGTTAGTTTTGCTGAGCTTCTTTTCAATCTCTGACTCCTTGTGGCCTGTGTGTCCGTTTTTCCTATGTGCAATGGCCACTTCTTACCGTTGGTTGCTGCTTCTGTCTTTTTTCTCAAGATAGAATTTGGTTGATATGGTATGAAATGAGTAATTAGTTAAGTAAATTACGAGACTATCTGTTGCCCATATAGATTATATCATATGTCACATTTATTTAGGGTCGATTCATCCTTAATTTGCATTTCCGATTACTCTGGCGTTTTGCGAAAATTAACGCAGGTGTTTTGCCAATTAATTGCATCAATAAGTTGGAGCGGTTCTGACTAATTTTTTTCTTTTATCTTTTTTTCCTCTTCTCTCTTTCTTTGTCTCTCAAAGCCTGCTGAACTGACAGCGCCATTTTTGAATGGGACTCCTGCAGCTGTGCCACAGCGAAAGCCCCTTATTAGGTAAACTACACGAAATTGTGGAACAATTTGCACTTGTCTTGATTTGATCAATTAACATATTCATCTAGTTATTTTGGAATTGAAGGGCTAACCATCCATTTTCATTTCGCTCTTGTTCCCAGGTTGAACTTCACCTCCCTAGGAAAAGCTGCTGACAAAAGTGCTTAGATGGTTCTAGGCTTAAGTTGCAGATAGGCTGGGTGGGTTGGAAATGGTATTTTCTAGTTCGTTCTTTCGTTTTGTGATAATAACGATACAATAGATAAACACCGAACTAGAAAAGCCGCAAATTTTTACTGATCTGTTCTGTAGCGTGAGAAACTGTTGAATATCACCCGCAAAAACAGATTTTGATATGGTTGGAGCATTATTTTCATGTTGATTCCTTTAGCATAATATAGCAGTTTGTGTAAATCTGTAAGCCGTTTCATGTTCATCCCTAATCTCAAAATGATGTAAGTGTTTGGAATGTAGGTGAAAATTGGGTGGAAAATTTCATGGATAAATCCCATATCCATTTTTATCTCATACCAAACATGCCTTTAAATGAAGCGCTGGAAAATAATAAAATTGAAGTTAAAGTATTGTTAATAAATTTAACTGTAGTTATTTATGATATTTATGAGTAATATATGCTTACTTTATAATTATATTCTTAATTGTAAAATAATAAAAATAAGAAATACAAGTTGATGATGGATTTCTTATGACCTAGAATTTACAAGCCCAAAATGGTTTGGGCCCACAGCCCAATAACCAGAAGCAGAGGCGCCCAAGAATCTGACATCGGGCTATGCAGATCGCCGTTCCGACCTCGACATATTTTACATGTCTCCCGACATTTATGCTTTCCGACCTCAGCCACATATCCCACTATCTTAACCAAGGTTAAGAGAACCGAATTGGACCAGCCGGTCCGACCGGGTTAACCGAGAACTGGTCGCCTGGCCGGTCCGGTTGAGTAGTCAAAACCGGAGGATTTTCAGAACCGGTCAAGAACCAGTCAAAACCGGGAAAATCGGCGAACCGGACCGGTCCAACCGGTTCGGAGCTTTTAAATTTTTTTTTTTTGGTTTCAAAGTTTAAATACTAATATTTTATAGTAGTCATAGAGCAAAAATGAAAAAAATGGGTTATATTTATTTTATATATGAAAAAAAAACTAATATCCACGGATTGCTCACCATAAAACTCGCTAATCGCCAACAAATATTATTTTCAAATACTTTTGTAACCATATTGTGAGACGGGAACTAGAGAAATTTTATATGGATTAGGTTTATTTTTATAAATTTTTATAAATCTATGAATATATATATATATATATATTGTGTTAATTATATTAATATTAATGATTTAATATATTTTTTATGTTCTAATTAATTATACATATATATATTTATATATATATATTTTATTATAATCCGGTTGAACCCGGTTGAACCAGTTGGACCTCTAAACCTTTGAACTAGTACCTTGACCGGTTCAATGCCCGGTCCGATTTTCTTAACCTTGATCTTAACCCACTCTCCCCACCACTCACCGTTACTTGGGCACAATTAAAATGGTTAGCCACGTCCCGAAATAAGAGGGAATCATAGAAACGGATAAGGGTACTTCCTATTTAAAGGGTATCAACTGATTTCCCAAGTATGAACTCTACGACCAAAAACACTGCTATTTACAACCCGCATTGATACCCTGGGTGGAGTCCTTGCAGGTAGCCATCCACTATCATGAAGGATCGATTAGAGTAAGGATTCCAACATCCATCAACATCCAAATTCACCCAAGTAATCTCCTACCATACTACTTCGTTACAGATTTTATGTGTAATTAAGATTGAAATATCAGTGGAGGAGTACAACTAAGAGTGTGCAATAATCTGCAGGCAAATAGCATAGCAGGATGTTTCACTTTACCACGATATTATATATATGTGTGTAACGAAAATATTAGTGGATAAAGAATATTAGGGGATCAAAGATCGAGATAATAGTTGGGTTCTCAACTTTTAATAGCTCATTAAGACATGTAAAAGTTTATCACTATAATGAGGGTTCATTTGCTATAAGTATTATCATTTGCTACTAAATTAAATAATGCATTTATATATAAGAAAATGCTAGACGATAAAAAATTTTCGCTACTTACTATCTACTTAATATATAGTTTGTTTTACATAATTTTTTTAATATATTTTAAGAGATTAATTTGTAACATTATCTTATATTGTCTATTAATAGAAATTTAAGAAATTATCATATCTTGGTGATTCATGCCTCATTATAATCATCCACTATAATTTGATATTTTTTAAGTTTCTTTTGATTGACATTTTAATCCATAAAAGTTAATCTCTATTTTTATTTATCAATCTTTCTCTAATAATATACATGATGTCACTCCTAAAACTGATTTTGTTCGAGTTTCATAAAACAGAGTTTAGTTGAATAATTATACATAACAATAGACAAAAAAAAGTAAACTGTTAAACTAGAACTGCAGTGTTCGAAAACTCTTTTTTTATTTCAAATTGGGCTGTTCAAAAGTTTAAACCCAAGGGAGATAAAGCCTGATACCTTTGGGCTTCGGCCCCCTTTTCTCACCCAAAAAAAATGACATCTAGTTGAGATATCACCGTGATTTAACTATACCTTAATCCATTATTTGAAGACTCACACTTGAAATTTTTTATCGAACTCTGAAGACATGAAACAACATATAATTAATGTGATAGTTTTATCATTTATACTAAAACCAATTATTTTCTTAAACAAATCAATTGTTGTTTTGAATTTTTTTTTGAAAGGAAAGCTATTAAAAGTAATTAGTAATTACCAGTGGAGGGCATAGACTAGATAATTTACATGATATCATTATTTAAAATCATCATGTCAATCATTGTATTATTATTATTATTTTCCTTCTGAAAAGGGTGTCAAAACAAGAGCTAAAGGAGACAAAATTGTGTCAGTGCCGGGCAGGACTCGAGACTGGAACCGGTATCAAATCTAATCGGATCACGTTTTGGGTGGGCGGGGCGACACAACCTGTTCGGTCACTCACCAAGTCATGACAATCTACTAATCATTTTTTTTTTTTTGAAAAACAACAAAATATTAATGGCTTATTGTATATAATTTTAGTTTTGCCACCGCCATCAACATTTTCTTTTTTCGTTTTTCTTTTTTTTTTTTCCTTTTTCATTTTGGTGAAGAGTGAAGACTGCTGTAGCTTATCAACAGGTGCCACCACAAACATAAAGTAACATTATTTATATTTATTCTGTATGCACTATAGCCACATAATTTTATATATTATTGAATGATATGTGGGTCTTAAAATAAATTAGTTTATAATAATAAAAAAGACAACATAGGATTGCATAAATAACGAGCAGAAATAACATTTCTTTCAACATAATTATATGTGCGTGTGGCCTTAGATTCATCTCTTTTTGAATCTTGTACGCCCATCATTGATTGGTATCCACAAACAGCCACTTTTCATTTCACCTTTTCAATCTTGTTTGCGGCTTTGTGAAGATGACTCGCTCATGAATTTGGATTTGGCTCAGCACCAGCCCAGATGATATCATCATATACTTGAATGAATGAAACATATATAGCTTTTTTACTTTCCAATCTCTTCTCTTCTCCAAAACAAACATACATATATAGGCACAGCTAGCTAGCTAGCTAGCTAAGTAAGTGGTTAAAGAAAGGAAAAGTGGCGGTGGCAGGCATGGTGATAGAGAAGGAGCAGCTGGAATATGGGTTGGTGCCACTGGGGCTGTTGGTGTTCGTGGGATACCATGTGTGGCTTCTCTACACCATACGGCGCAACCCTCTTCGAACTGTCATTGGCCTCAACGCTGAGTCTCGTCATCAATGGGTCCTTTGCATGATGAGTGTGCGTCGGCCCTACTCCTTCATTCATACAAATAATACCCTTCATCTCCTGTATATAAAATATGCGCTTCTCCCGGTGCTTGCTTGATTTATCTCTTTCAATTAACAACAGCTATTTAGATTCTGATTCTGATTGGTTGTGTATATCATGTGACAGCAATAATAGTTGTCATGGAAAGGGTGGTAGCAAATCATAGATTTTTGTTCGAAAAACTTCATGCAGTACTGTACTGCAAACAAAAGAAAGAGAGAAAGGGGGAGTGGGGTTTAATTTGATTGTGGCGTTCTGCTTTCTGTGTTTAGGAATGCCTCTAGTTGGTGGATGCGCGACAGGGCCATTCATTCATTCTCTTTGAGACAAAATTAATGACACCTTAACTGTTATCATCATCCTCGTTAGGTGTTTCAGAATCGACATTTACTTAGTTTAGAGATGAGACTGCTCGTTTTACTCTGATATTTATGTTGTTGGATTGTTATCAACTATTGCAAGCTCAATTCTGGTGTGAAATTAGAATACCTACTGCTACTGCAGTAAATGATGAGCTTTGCTGTCATGCTTTAATTTTTAATATGTGACATAGGTGGCAGAATTACTTTCTATTTTGATTGGTTTGTTATTTGGCAATCATGCTTGAAACTTCTCTATTTCATTGGTCTCATTTGAGGATATGATGGTTCTTGTTGATAGGATACAGTGTTGAAAACTTGTTCATTAGATTGGCTTGTACTATTGTTA
This sequence comes from Dalbergia cultrata, assembly GCA_031216105.1. NCBI lineage: Eukaryota > Viridiplantae > Streptophyta > Magnoliopsida > Fabales > Fabaceae > Dalbergia > Dalbergia cultrata. Next base: position 685,598 of record CM062348.1, read on the forward strand.
GAGAAGGGTATTATTAACAACTATTTTCTATTTCAACTCATTATAAACTTGTTTATTTGACTTTGTTGTAAGTTTTTGCTAGTTCAATTCCTCTATTATTTAAGTTGGTAGAAATGAACGTGGTACACTTTTGGAACAGAACATGCTGAAAACAGGTGAACCAGTGATTTAAATAGACTTGTGGAGGAAAACCTTGGTAAATTGTTGTGCTGATTAAGGAAAGGATCCATTTTTTTAAAGTAATTAGTTTGTCAGATACTTACTTCTGCTGTCTATATCAAAAGAGGACATTTAATGTATCTACCTTGTAAACAGTGTTGGTTGAACTTTTGATTATTCTCCATGTTCTGGTTGGTGGTTGTGCATGTAACTGGTGCTCCATGTTCTGTTTGTCTCGGAGTATAGTATTTGCTATTTACTGGTAACTGTGTGATACCAGGCTTTTCTTTGTTTGAATATCCTTGCTGTCTGTGTTATCTTTGAACTCTTGCTGCAATTGCTTATTTGGTTGAGATATGTGAACACTAGAGGCTCTGATTTTGGGTTCTTTCTTTTTAGACCTTGTATTCCTACTTTTACCAAAACTTCTATAATCCATTTTGACAAGCTGTTTGGTATTTTTTCAGGATCCCTTGAAGAATGGGGTTTTGGCAGTTCAAACCATCCGCAACAATATCATGGCATCTACTCTTCTTGGCACAACGGCAATAACACTTAGTTCACTTATTGGCATTTTTGCTAGCAGTGCCTGGAGTTCAGATGACACGGCCTTTCTAGCTTACAGTGGTCCTTCGGTCAAACGTATTTCTATCACCATTTGCTTCCTTGTTGCATTCTTATGCAATGTGCAATCTATAAGATACTATGCTCATGTCAGCTTTTTAATCACTGCACCTACATTCAGAGACAAAGGGGAGTATATGGAATACATTGCTAAGATCCTGAATCGTGGAAGTCATTCATGGTCCCTTGGACTGCGAGCATTTTACTTGTCATTTCCTCTCTTTCTGTGGATCTATGGTCCCATTCCTATGTTTGCTTGTTGCTGCTTGACATCATTAATTTTGTACTTCTTGGACACAACAGCTAAAATCACAAGGGATCTTCACAGTAACTCATTCAAGAAGGAGAGGGGAAGTCATGATGTAGAATCTGCAGTGGAGTCTGATTATTATGCTTTACCCGGTAACAATTTGTCTCAAAATTTAGGTGGGGATCATCCCGTATAAATATGCATATGTAACAAGTTTGTTGAGCTTTTGCACGTTTCCATTGACAAGTACGTAGGAACACCTGTCTTGGGTTGGAGGAAGATTCACAGAGAGTACTAGGAAGTAATTTTTATATATTGTTAATTGTATTGTCGTAAAGTTGATTTAAGTGTTCTTCCATGGGTTACTTGGAGAGTTGAACATTCCATACACTTGTAGCATGAACTTCATGGTGAAAAGGGAACCGACAATGTGTTCTAAGTAATGATTCATGAATGGGGCTTGCACCATCATGTTCAGCTATAACCTGAATAGCGGGTGAATCTGCCATGTATTCAGGTTCTGTATCTTCTTTAATTTGCTAAGGTCAGATACTCGGGTTCATGCTAAAGTCCGCTTATCTTTTCCAGAACAACGCTAGACATGTTACTTGTGAATTGGACTATCTTACCCAAAATGATTCTTCCATGTCATTTCGTATTACAGCCTTAAATCACTTTTTCTTTTTGGAAGTGTTTAGTTTATGTGTCAGAAAGTGGAGTTAGAGACATTGGACAGGAGGATCAATATCATATTTAATTATAAAGTATAAGACATGATAATTATTTTTATATTTTATTTTAAAAATATAGAAATAATATAATAAATATATGATAAAAAATATTATTGACCTTCACTAAATTGTTTTCAACCCACCGCTAGACCACTTTGGAACCAACGCTGGCAGCAAGTCGGACCACTTCTGCACCAATACCGGTTGTGAGGACACATTGAAAATAATAAAGATGTATAAGAATATTAGTAAAAAAAAAAAATTAAATTTTTATTTCTATATCATATTTTTACTGTTTTTATTTTTAAAAGGTACAAATTTTTTTTATATTTCTATCATGATGATAAAAAAATTTCTATCCCTTACCCCTATCTTTATCTCCTCGACTAAATATCTTTTTGCCCCCGTTGTCCATGTAATTCTTGTGCTTCTCTGCTATCAAAAGCTACAATTTTTTTTTTAATTTAAATAAGAAAATTCTGCTTAGGGATTATTTCGTGCCTGTGGTCCTCAAACTTGCCAGCCTAAGCCTTTCAAAGAAAAGGGTGCTAAGGGGACACAGAAAGCATGGAGTCAATACTCAGCTTACTTGTTGAATTTTTATTCATAAGTTATTTTAATCTTTTAATTTATTGTTATTTAATATTTTATCAATTAAATGACAATAAGTAATCTTAAATAATATCTTGACATATCTTATATCATTTGAAGTATAATAGAATTTAAAATAATTCATTTAAGTGTCTAAAATTACACAAAATAAATTATTTAAATTTTTGTTTCAAATCATATGTGCAATGTTAGAAACTAAAATAAGTTAGTTTAAAGTTCATTCTACTTTAAAAGATAAATGATATGTATTACTTATCATTATTTAATTGATGATATATTAAATAAAAGTGAACTGAGGAAGTAATATGATTCACAATTTATAATATCATGAGATAATTTAACTCATTTTAAATGTTAATAACTAAAATGACTCATAAATATAATATAATATTCAAAATAAATATTAACTTAAAAAGACCATAATAAATAGGCATGGGTCTTCAGCGCTCATTATATGAGGCTTTAAGTGTCGGTGCTTCCCCATTTTTATCTCTTGCCCCATCTACGCAAGCCAATGCATCGAAGAAAAGATAAAAAGTATGTGATTACAATATATCAGATGTTTACACAATCTTTCTTCGCATATATATAAATTCTGGGTAAAAATGGAATCACATAAATTTTGATGCAATTAATTAGGCGGTTAGGCACAGTCGTATAATAATTGTTCTCCAAGCTAGCGTCCTTGTTCTCCAATCGCGAACCCCTGCTCTCGTTAAGTTATCGAACCAGCGCCTCGGCTCAACCACGTGCCCTCGGTCAGAAACAAATGGAATGGCGTCCAGCTTTGGTTGATAGTAGCTCTAGATTCATCTGCAAAATTAAACTCTTCTGGTGCCATATGTTAATTTCAAATCAATCTTGATCAGGTGAATTATCAGCCCTTAGATTTTAGTGAAACTTGCTCTAACGGTCGAAAGTGATGGACCATGTCGGACCACCTTAAAATGACCGTCCGTTCTTTTATGCTTTCACACTTTCTCCCTTCCATAATAAAATAATTACTTCTCAAATTACAAAAGTAGCCTCTTACTTTTCAATTTTCCTTCCATCCGCACTCTCCCCTCTCGCTTCACCCGGATCTCATGTTCAGGTTCCTTTCACCATTGACAGGCATACTCTTTACTAGTTGAAAGAACAAACGAGGCTGTCTCTTTCTTGTTTGTGCTCGCTCGCTCGCTCACTTTAGGCTAAACTCAACTAACGAGGCCTGTTATTTTGACATCCACTCACTGGCGCATACCGGACTCAACTCATACACGCAAAATCATGGGGTCCCACCGTATATTGATTTTCCTTATCTTCTCTTTCTGCAAGTTTTCTTCACAATTTGCATGTGCGTCGAGCCAATGAGTCGAAACCGTGCGTTCAAAAACCATTACTCTGCGTCTTACATGATACCAATACCATACGAGGTAGGAGTGGTGAGTGGTGAAAGAGAAAGAAAGGGTAAAGTTTGAAGAGGAGGGAAGTGGGAGATGGAAGAAGGGGAGTTGGACTATGTGGTGGTGCCTCTTGGTCTGATGGTGTTGGGAATATATCACCTTTGGCTTCTCTACACCATAATCCGTCACCCTTCTCGCACTGTCATTGGCTTGAACACTCAGTCTCGTTATCAATGGGTTCTTTCCATGATGGCTGTCAGTACTCTCTCTCTCTCTCTCTCTCGCTTTCCTGTATTCAGCTGATTGCCTTGTTTATTGCTTCTGAGGGGAAAAATGGGCTAACTGTTGTTTTTATTCGTGAAGACCGCTTATTTTATAGAATGAGGCCAGTACTTTAACAGTGTTGGATATTCTGTTATAGTTCTCTGTTAATAGAGTTTTTGTCTGTCACTGTTTGTTTGTGTTATGCACTCTAGTTTGGGCTAGTACAATGTGGTTAACAAAGCCATTACATTCACAATTACCTGCTTTGAGTGCATATACTGCATGCTTATGTTCAAGAAATTCTAGTCTTTTCAGAGTTCCCGTTATAAAAGAGCTGGCAGCATGGTTGCTGGTTTTCCCTGTGTGCTTGCTTCCCTCTGAAAAACCTGGTCTTGAAGGACTAAACCTTTTTCTTGATACAAGAGACAAACTTCTGAATTCATAATTTTTATGAACTAGAAAGCTGCAACAAACTTCTTGTTATAAATTTTTGCCTCTGACTGTTTATCCTTTTTTATCTTCTGATAATTTCTGTTTGCCAGGGCAATGATTGTGTATGTTATTCTTAGTTATGTTTTACACTGTTTTTTCCTTGAACTTCATTTCATTCGCCATGTATGATAACTTCACTCATAAAATTCTGGTGAAAAATTTTATCCTCAAGGCAACTGGGTAAACAAACAAATTTGGAGGCCAATGGGTTGGCTTGGTTTAATAATGGCTCCAACAACTATTACTTGAGAGTTATTAACATACTAGCGGCTATATCTTCTATAGGACTTGAGTTCTATGGCATTTCATTAGCCGAGGACCAAGGTTCATATCTTTTAAAGATTGTTTATGAAAGGAATTTCAGTAGTGCTTTATTATGGGTTACTTCAATAGTTGATATTCTAAAGTAGGCATGCAACCATCTGGCAGCCTTAGTCTCACTTTGATAAGTTCATATCAGCTGCATGATTCTACCTGCATATAGTCTGTATATATCTATGAAATTTGACAAGGGATTTACCTTTACAGTCTATACTGTTAAGGCACAATTCTGAATTGGTTCAGTAGTTAATATTCTAGGTCAAGACAATTCTCTTGTAAGCTAAAGTGGATATTCAACCATATTTTTGTCTTAGTCTCACTTTTATCGGCTGATAGATATTAGGCACGAGTCTTTGTGCACATAAACATTACATGTATGTTGAAACTTGTTGCAAATGCAGTTATTTTGATTGCAAATTTACTGTCCCCTGCTCTTGTACATTGACGTTGAGAGGTAATATGATAGGACATTTGTTAATTAGTAACATGTATCTGTTAGGGTTGGTTATATGTAGGTACTGAGAGAGGTGAGAGGATATCTGTTGAGAAATTAGGAAGTCAGAAACTAGGAGAGCAAGGCATCTCCGAATATCCCTGCACCAATGTATTTTCATTAGCAAATAATACAAACTTTCTTGAGTTTTCTACTTTTCTTGCATATTCTGAGCCAGTTCAATCATAATACATACGATGCAAGATGCTAATCTTTCCATCAGACCCATCTCAAACTTATTTTAACATCCTGAGATGATTTCTCTGGCATATTCTGGTTATAGAGAAGTCAGGTGAAGCTGCTGTAAGGAGCTGATTTGAGCAATAAAAAGGATAGGAAAAGCACGGTGTCAGTTTGTAAATTATGTTTTTGAGGCAGGGGCAAAATATGGTGCATAGATGGTGCAGGTTGATTGAACTTGTTGAAGCAAAAGGGGGTTCAAATGGAAAGAATGATAAAAGGTTGCAAGCATGCCCTGGTGGAATGCGAATTTGGAGAATCTTATTATTAGCAATCTAGTATTCAGATAGAATTTGGGTTAAACATGACATGAACTATGTGAACTTCTGAATAAAAGTACTTTAAAATTTAAATAGGTCAATAAGCAGCTATAAGATTAATGGAAGAAATAGTGAAATATTGGTGAACTGTTTCAGTTCATCAAACCAGGTTTCAGTTATTCTGCAATTCGATCTATGAAAATGCTGGAAATGTATTATTTTGTATCATATACTACATATTTCATGTTACATTTTCTTAAGACTGGTCCTGAGACAAAGACAAGCTAATTCTCAGTATGGTTGCTTTCCTAACTATACACCCCGGTCGTACTGATGTGATTCTTTAGTTTTACTAGATTGAATAAGCCTAGTGTTTAGACTTCAGACTATTTGTGAATGGGATTTTTCACTTTTACAGTATCTTTATTTTTCATTGCATCCCCTCACTACACCCTTAAATTTTAGAAGCCATTTTTGAAAGTTGCTTATCTGTAGTTTGATTTTATTTAGCTGGAGTTTCCATAACAGATTCCATTGCATTGTTTTCAGGATCCCTTGAAAAATGGAGTTTTGGCCGTTCAAACAATCCGCAACAATATCATGGCATCAACTCTTCTTGCCACCACAGCAATCACACTTAGTTCACTTATTGGCATCTTTGCCAATAGCGATGAATCAGAAACCAAACTAGTTTATGGGAACAAAACTTCCCTTAATTCTGCAATCAAACGCCTTTCCATCTCGTTGTGCTTCCTTGTTGCATTCCTATGTAACGTGCAGTCCATTAGATACTATGCACATGTAAGCTTCTTAATCACTTCACCTGCACTGAAAGGCAAAAAAGATTTTATTGAATACGTTGCAAAAACATTGAACCGCGGAAGCCTCTCTTGGTCTCTTGGGTTGCGGGCATTCTACTTGTCATTTCCTCTTGTCCTTTGGATTTATGGGCCCATACCCATGTTTGCTTGTTGCTGCTTGACATCTTTTATTTTGTACTTCTTGGATACAACCACTCAAATCACACGAGATCTTCACACCAAGTCATTCAAGGAGAGGGAAACCGAGGACATGGAAACAGCATAGGGCCATCATTATATTGTAACTGTTGTTGGACTTGATGGACTTGGATTCTCTCTATCTATTGGACTATCTTATTGATAAGAGATGGGAACAAGTTTTCTTGTACAAGGGCCTACCATGATGGATTATGAGGTGTACTAGTAGTTACATTTAAAACTGCATGTGCTCTTATATATATTTCTCTGGCAAGAATCTCTCCTGTTATTTAACAAGAAGAGAGAATCTAGATCCAAACTTATTAACTTTTATATTTTAGCTGATAGTAAATTTTGTCAAAGTTCTATATAAATTATCTTTATATAAAAAAGAAATCTATACAATGATCTTTGGAGTAAGATATTCTCTAATTCTAAATCGGGATGAGTTTTTTCTCTCAACTTAAACTTCTTTTATTTTCATGAAAACAAGAAATGTATAACTATATCCATGTTAGTATCTTGGGGTGTTTTACAAAGAGGAAAACGGGTGAAGAGTTTGTTTATTTTGCACCCCATGGTTCACTCGTGCATAAATAAAATGAGCTTTAGTCCCACTTGCATGTATATGGTCGCGTTCCCAATTCTCATATAATACAGTGATGACAGTTAATGTCTTGAATTCTTTCATGGCAAGCCTAGACTGGAATGAATATTGAATATTTGAATTGTATATTTTTGACAAACAAATCTTAACCAGGTTTTTGTTTGGTTAATCAAGTCACGTCGGCAGCCACGAAATGAACATGACTTTCCAAACATGATGACAGAATAATAATAAAAGCAAATAAAACATGTTTATATAGTCCTGAGCACAGGCAATATAATCTGAAACTGGTCGATTCTCCAAATGCAAAGAATCATGTAATGGGGGTCAATCATTGGAGGAGGTAATAATTGGAGTGCTGGGACCGAAAAACCATCTTATTTTGTTTGATTGGTTTCGATATGAATCATGAAATTTACAAGTATGATGGGACAATGGAAGAGATAACAGAACCAGCAGAATCATGTACTATTGGCAATTTCCATTGCCAAGACAATACGGATGACGGCAAAAAAGGTCCATTATCAATATATTCGGTGGTGGGAGGTTTAACAAAAAGCAAAAAAGCATGCTTACCGATCAGATAGATACCCTTATTCATCATCAAACTATATAGTATACTCTAGATCACTGCCTCATCTTCGTACACCTAGTCTTCGACCAGCTTTTGACTTAATCCAAAACGAATTATATATTAATCTGGCCAAAGATTTAGGCCCCCTACGAATACGTACGATTGGCTGTTCTCAGATTGGCCCATCAATTTGACCTGCAATAAAATAATTGCATTGCAACCATTACTGGTTAGCACGCATGCTGTAATCAAGTAAAATGCTTAGGCTTAAAAGAGTGGACTAAATCAACGAGTCGTGATACGCCATGCTCGAAGGGAATTTGGTAACTTGGTTATTTTGAGAAAAAAGTCTCTCTTTTTTGAAAAATGAAAATCGAAATCTGTCTTAAAAGTCATTCAATGGCGCTAAGTTATTTTAAACTTAAAATAAGCCAACCCAAACTAATCCTAATCAGTAACTGCGTAAATTTGGCATTTCGCGCTTTAGAGGACAAAATTAATTATAATGAGGAAAGAAACCAAATTAAAGCATAGTATGGATATTGCGAACCTTGGAAACGAATAAAACAAACTAGCTAGGTTGGTCTGAAGAACAGCATATATTATATATCACTCACTGAGGAGATGAGTTATGCAGCGCGCGTATAATTTATTAGCTGAACGTGATCAAGTTGGCGACATAACACATGAGGTGAGGGAGGACACACATGCATGTGAATGCGAATGTGATGGGCCACCACACCGAGCATGCTGCCCAGCCAGCCAATCCGCAAGCGAAGCGTACAAACCCCCAAGAGATGCATCTCCATACCAACTAGCAACCGTCTAATCATATGTATATATTTGTAAATTTATACATAAAAATGAGCTTCTCACACTCCACTACTTTATCACATCAATATTATACTGTTTTGTTTGTTAAAAGTTAAAACACTGCCACCATCCTAATCTTTCTTTTTTCTTTTTCCCCCTCTTTTTTACCTTATGTTTCTTTGTACAGTACAAAGTGTTGAGGAGCGGAGTATCATTGTTTTTCAGAACCCATACTCTTTTTTTCCTTTTCTTTTGGTTGCTTTGATTTGTGACGGTGTGTGTGTGTGTGTGTGTGTTTTTTTTTTCAATAACCGACTTGATGTTTTTTCTCTCTTGGTCGTTGTTTTTTTTATTCCCTTTCTGTATGTTATGTTGTCCCTCTGTATATTTTTGCTCCCCTTTCTTTTTTTTTCTCATGTAAAAGGTTCAGATTTGAAATATCTTTTTCAATTTATAACTGACTTCCTTGTAAATAATTTTTTCTCACGTAAAAATTATTCTATATTTTTGTATATTGGAAAAAAAATTATCCTATTTGATGATATACATATGACTTGCAAAATACAAATGAAGGAAAACATACATTTAATCTAACAGTCATTGGCTAGTAAAAATTTCACAACTTTTAAAATATAAAGATACTGATAAAATCTTTTTTTTAAAAATTAAACTATACCAACAATAAGAAATGTGTATAAAGGCAAGCTAGTTGCACTCTTAGATCCAAAGATAACGTAGCAACTAGCAAGGTTTTCTCAATCACACAAGTATCCGGTAATTTAATTTTGGAACATTTTTGGTATAAATGGCTTAAACATAAAAAAGGGTTAAACTTCAAGAACTTATTATTTATCGAACAAAAAAAAAAAACTTTAAGAGCTTATATTTAACAGGGACAGCAATTCCAACTCAAGTTTAATTTAAATTTTAACCGATCCTACACTAGCATGTTGGTTGTAGTTATGGTGATTGACACATATGGATATGTGTATTATTAAGTTCCCCCGTTTAATAAGTGTAAGATGTTTCGTAATTTTTTGTAGGTTTAATTAATCCGTTAGTCCTTATAGTTTTACCAAATTTTTAATTGAGTCTTTACATTTTAAAAGTTTTCAATTAGGTTTCTATATTGCATAAAATTTTTCAATTGAATCCTTACCATTAAACACCGTTACAAAAAAATATTCAACAATATTATGGTGCACTTAATGAAGTTAGATGTACCATAAAACTTGTTATCCACACCATTCAATATATATAGAATTCACATATCAACTAATCTAAAGGATGAAATTTCACAATGTAATTATACATCCATTTCTATCAAAGCATAATAGGAAGTGTCATTCATTTTCTCTCACCTCTATTTCTTCACTGCCACCATCAACTCCCTCCCCTCCTCTCTACGCCCAACCTCTGCTCTCTTGCATTCCGACAACAAAGGCGTACCCCCTTTCCTCTCCACTGTGAACTCGCCTTGGCAACCTCAAACCTGCTCACCTCGCCATCATGCCACCATTGTTCCGCACCACCGCTAGCACAACCACTTGCACAGACCCTAGTCCCATGGTGCCGAAAACCACCGTTCACGCAGGAGCTAGCTAGAACAACTCAATCCCTCCCCTTCTTTCTTTCACAACGCCGCCACAGCTTCGCTGGCTGCAAGGCTTTGCCACACAATGGCCTTCATCTTGCCAATTCCTTGGTGTTGCCGCTAAAACCGTCGTCTTTGCCATCGATCGAACAGAAGCTCATTGCCAGGAGCTTGACTCTTCAGGAAACTCCTTCCTTGCCTTCTGATTCACTTTTTTTTTTTTTTTTTCAGTTTTAAGGTTGAAAGGTTTGGGGTTTGATTTGGCATAGCTTTGTTTGTTTGGTTTATGGGTTTTTTTTTTTTTTTTTTTTGCTGTGTTTGAGATGTTGAACATGGTTGATGTTGAAAATGGTTTACGAAGGATGATGGTTGAGGATTTTCTAGTTTGCGATGTAGATTTTTGTTGTTGGAAGGCTTGGGTTTGATTTTTTGTTTGTGATTTGGTTGGATCTGATGTTATGTTTGATTATGGGTGAAAGATTGATTATTGATGATAACGAAGGATGCATGGGCTCCTGTAGCTCTGCCTTCACAATTGGTGATGGGTGGTGGGTGGTGGGGAAGGAAGATGGAGAGATAGAAGGAGATGAAATATACTAGGAATATTCTATTTTTTTTTGTAACGGTGATTAACGGTAGGGATTTAATTGAAAAATTTTATACAATATAGGGACCCAATTGAAAATTCAGTAAAATTATAGAGACTAGCATATTAATTAAACCTTTTTTGTATTGTCAATCACAATAGATTGGCAGATTCCATTCCGTTTGTTAGAGAATGGATCCCAATGTACATTAATGGTTCTTCATAGAAAAATTATTGGTGCATAATAAAATCCTACAACAAACCTATACTACATATCTTATTACCATTATATGTGATGAGTACTCTACTCATTCTAGTTACTCATCATATCTAATGATGATAAGTGTCTACTGTAAGTTTGTTATAAAATTTTATTGTGAATCTAACGCTTCTTGTTTTCAAAATGCTTATGACACTACTTATGTAGTAAAAGAAGTTATAACGGATGAATATTAGTGGAGAGTAGTCATCCACTAAGATGAAAGTCATGATCAAACCACCTGCAAGGTTACATACATTAACGTCATTTTCACCTTTTCAATTATAGTTGAAGTTTTCACAGTCATCCTACTAGCCCTTCCTGTTCTATCTATTTGGTCAGTAATGGTATAATTAGAATTAGAACAATGTCGAAGAGAATTTCAATTTCCCTCTTATGTGTTCTTCCTTTTCAAAGGAGAGCATCACCCAGTCAAAAATAGATGTTATTTGCATTCTTGATTCTTCAGAGGTAAAATTGCATGACAGATTTGACTCAATAGACAAAGCATATTACGACGAGATCTGTTGATTATACGCATGCAATAAAAGTAACCCTTCTTTAGGATGTGATTTGATATTTGATATGAATCATACTAATAAAGTGAAAAAGAATTAAAGAATGGCATAGAGGACAATGGCCAAGAATAAAGAAAATTCAGACAAAAACCACACTAGGCCCTTGAGCAACTTACACACGGTGGTTAATTTATAGAAAAAATATTACATGATGCGATTTTTTTTTCTTTCTAAAACAATAAACGAATGTGCAAAATGCTAGACATGCTTATTTTTGCATCTTACCTAATTTATATATATATATATATATATATTACATCCACTTTTTTCTGTAGGAAAAAAGATCATTGTACCCACTTCTGCTTTATTTAAAATTTTCATATTATATTTTAACATTTTTGTTCATTAATTTTGTGCAAAAATAACTATTCAGATACCAGTCCAATTTTAATATTTCATTAGTATTAAATATATATCATATATAATTTAACAGATTTAAAAATTTTGATATTTATGTCAATTTACTAATAATTCATTTTTTCATTAATTTTCACAAGAATTCCTTATGTTTTGATTTTATAATTTGATTAACATCATATTTGACATTTAGAATTTAATACGATATTAATTAGAGTATACTTTTAAGAATACTGATGTGTTTATTAGATTGGTTAATTAGATTGATAGATATTAATTACTAGTTAGTTTCACTCATTGCATTTTATTCACTTGTATTATCTCATATTTTTTTTTTTATCATTATTAAATTTCCATTCCATTTTTCTTTCAACTATTACTCTCTTGTATCTAATCACCACGAAATTCAACATATAAAGTTGGAGTTGAACCTTTTGATTTCAAATTTTATGTTTGAAATAAAACACATATATTTAATTATATTATAATTCTATAAATCAATTGAATAAAATTGAGAAATAAATAAGGTAAACTTTTTTTAATTTTTAATCTATAAAGTTTTTATGAATTGATATATCTTTTTAAAATATTACTGATTAATAATCATGTTTGTTGAAGTTTTTATCAAAATTTTATTGAATAAAAAATTTGAAAACTAGTTTATATTATATTTATTAAAAAATTAATATATATTTTCACAAATATTTACGATAAAAAATAATGCGATGGTGTTATAAAATTGTCTATATAGTATTGTTAATACCATATCAATTTTAAAATTTAAATTAGACTTTAAAATAATGAAGTTTAAATTAAAATTATAAATGTAATTCATATTTTAATTACTATATACTATATTATTTAAGATTTTAACTCAATTCTAATTCTAAAAGGATTGGAATTAGCATTAAAATATGCATTAGAGGGATCCTCAAATCATTTTAGCAGTCTTTTATCCATGACAACTTAGTTACAAACCCTCTTATATTAACAGAAGACTCTAATAAAAAGTTAAAGGAAGACAAGATAGAGCTAATTGAATTATATAATTTACTGAGAAAGATAAAAAAAATAGAGCACACAAAATGTTAAATTTCCCCGTGTTATGTGTTTGGTAGAAGCATATATATACGAAAAAGTAATGTTATTTGTATTTATAGTGTGTGAAATACTGTATTGATTCACATCTCATTCATCATTGGATAGGACATGAACCCTATTTAAGTAGGGTCCACACCATCTAAATAATGTGTGAGTTAATATAATATCCTACATCTCATTAGTATAATTAACATTTCTCTAAAGAAAAGCGGTGGAAATGGATAGAATCATTTTGAGTCAGGCGTTGTATCTAGAAATTTTATCAATCTTTGTCTCTTTCCGTATTTCAATCCACTGTTTTATATTGTATCGCACCAAAATCACCTTATAATAGTAACGGTCATGTAAGCATATCTTAAATATATCTGGAAAACGGTCTTTCTCATCAGAAAATAACGCATTATATATATACTTCGTGATGAGTTTGCTCTAGAGCTGGCAAATTGTTAGCTAGGTCTAGAAAATGAGATAATGGTTTCATTAATTTCGTGTTTGATTTCTTGCGAGTGGATATTTCATTAATTTTGTGTGCTTCACAATATTGTTAGCTGGAAATGGTTTCTATCTTGAATTGCAAAAGAGAAAATCAAACCTCTAATGGAATAAATTAATTGCCCACCACGTACACTTGCAACTTGCAATACGTCACATTAATAATAATAAATGATATGGTCATCACATAGTTTCAATTATCGAAACACAAACATGGCCCCATTCGTCTCGTCTAAGTTTGCCCCTGTATTTTCTACCAGCTACACAAATACAAATGCATTGAACTAGCTAGGGTTCATCCATGACTATTCCGGATAAAGTTCTGGGCCCGACCGGTCAAATCCGAAGCTTGGCTAATTGGACTTTCTGCTAAGAGTGGGATAAGCATTTCTACTATAGTTAGAGATATATTGAAACTAAGTTAAAACATGCCTTGATGGTCAAAGATAAGAGGTTATATATAGAGCCAATTGGTAGATATATTGACTCTCAGAAGTGTAACTGACATGATAATTATAAGGAAACAAAGTAACCGAATGGTAACTAATTATGAGCATGTCATAGATTCTTATTGGTTATGTGAAATGCTTGACGAAGAGAACTTTTCGATTGGACGAGCCTAGAAACTAATCGGTATAGCCCACAGAGTTGGCTTAATGAGCAATAATAAGTGTCAATCAATTATATGTAAAATGCTTGTAAAGAAGAAAAATTTACTGGTCGGATAAGTACTTACACAAGTGTCTGGTATGACCAATTTAACGTACACAGGCAAATATAAATATTTTACATACAGTTAATTATCAGACCGACCAGCGTGGTTTGTTGGTTAATTATTTGATATATATTTGGACCCAAAGTGGCGCATCATATTGTTGCTAGCTGTTATTGATGAGTAGACATATTCACATCAAATCTCCACTGAGTAATTTAACTTGGCCCCTTTGTAATCCGTACATGCACTGCCAATTGACTGCAATAGGGAGGTCATCACCTTTAATTTGCAAATCAGTGAAGGAAGTGTGGGGTACGGTACTGACTTGGAAGAATCCCGATAGAGCAAGTATATGCCCTGCAATATTATGTCATGGTCAGTTTGGACCCCTTGTCTCTCCATTCTCTTCAATTTGTTGAGATCCCCTCGTTGCAAATTCCCCCTTTAATTTGCATGTGGTCCTTCTCTTCTTTCACAAAGCAGCAAGTTGCACATTCTTCTTGCTGGCCGGGAATCATAATGTATGTGATCATGATATACTGATCGAGCATATATATCACACATACAGGCTACAGCATAAAAAATAAAAAAAGGAAGCCAGATTTTTCTTAGGGAATGAAGAAGGGCGGCCAAAATGAATTAAAATAGACATATCAAAATGTAATTAATGCTTTTGATAATAAAGAAAATAAAGATATATACATACAAAAAGATAAAGACACTCCCTAAGAATTACAGGGGTTGGCAAATATAAGCATCTGAAATTAAAGAAGAGGGACATATAGAGATAATGAATAGCACTTGGACAGGTTAATTAGTTCCTTCAGTTTCTCATTATACCATCAACAAACAGAATTGTGATCTTCAACAACCACTGCGGCTTATTCTCGTCTAACTGCAAAATAAGAAGGTTAATGGCCACTATATATATACGCCCAATTATTTATCTTGCCTGGGAAGCAGATAATTGTAAGTTGTAACATATTCAATTTTGAGGGGGGAAAACCGGGTTCAATAATGACAGAAAAATCAAGGTCGTTTTGCCCTGCAGAGAGATCGAAAATTAGCAAACACATACTCGCATACATGATTATTAAGCTGATTTAGATAATAATAATAATACAGAGAACACATGATATATATATATATTAACAGTTGAAGCTGGCTAGGGGGCGAGTAATTAAGAAATGGAGGCTGAAGGGTGATGACAGAAGCATAGAGAGCACAAAGGAGTGAGATGCACAATCCAGTTCCATCCATGTACGTACGTGTCTGTGTATGTTTATATGCATATCATCATCTGTGCTCTCTATCTTCTGTCAACAACCTCATCAACTAGTGCCTCCCTCCCTCTCTCCCTCTTCTCCCCGTATACCTCTACTCTTCATTACAAAAAAAATAAATTAAACAAAGCATAAAGGAAAATATAATAGACATATATTGAAGAAGGGGCTGATCATAGGGAGAGCCGGAGAAATGAAGAGAAAAGTAGTGGTGGTGTTGGGTTTGGTTAACTTTAATTTGGAGTGTTAGATTTCTCAGTGACCAGGAACACCTATTTATAGGAAAAGTGAAAAGGGGCTTATAATATTCCATTAGACTATCTATCTAGCTAGTACCAATGAAATGGCCCTTTCCATGTTTTGTAACCGCTTCTCACCAGATAAATATATATATACAACATCCTCTAAAGGACCACCCTATGTAATAAGTTCCTAACAACTCATTCACGTAGTACTCCATGTAAAATCATGCATGCCAATTGGCATCTCCATTATATATGTACATAGATTTTAATCTCTACCCATACTTATTATATATTGAACCCATACATGGAAGTTTATTTTATTGGTTGTGATTTTTTAGGGCAATAACAAAATGAATTATTCAAAATGTACAGTGCAGGGGTGCACTACAAGATCCATCCACCCACGTGCATAGGATTTCTGTAAATCTTGTGAGACCATCATTATATCTCCAAGTGTTGTTCTAACTTATGAGCCAAATTAAAGATGCTACACATAGTTGTTGTGATTCACATTTATCTTCTTCGATCACTTACTATGAGTGGTCTCCGGGACCCACAATTCAAAGGGACCTTTATTATGGGTCAATCACAATTGAAGCTGTTCAGCAGCTCAAAAAATTGTAGAATATATATGTATAAGAAAATTAATATTTGAAAACAAATTAGTCCTAATCTCTATTCTTTTTTCTAGAGTTGGAAACTGAAAGCTACAGTGAGTGAGTGAGTGTGAACTGATTTACCCTATTTAAAAGCAACCTAGCCACACAAAGCTGCATCAGATTACTTTTAAAAGAAACCTAACCACACAATTGGGTTGAGCCGTTGTGGATGATGCTATATATGTATACGCTTGGTTGGAAAGTCACCATCAACACAAGAGGATTCATAAAGACTGGGTACCAGTGAGAAGTGAAAGATTTTTTTTTTTTTTCCTCTGAACGTCTTCAATTTTTTGTGTTTGCGTCATGATCTTTCACCTTAATAATTGATCATGTTTCATTTTATTTTTATCTTCTTTTTTTATTTATATATATGCAAGGCCAGGAAGGGTCAGATTGTTATCATCTATTCATCTAGTCAATAGTCAATTTTATAGGTATATATATTTTAAAAGTGTGGATGGGAGTTACAAAGAAGAAAGTCATTTCCCTTCAAATATAATTACAAATTAGAGGCAAACAATTATTTTAGCCGCCTTCGGACAATGTTTCTTTCTCTCTTTTTACAAAACTCTCAAAAACAAGAAGAATTATACTAAACATTTTCGTTCTTTCTTTTTCTTTATGAATTTAATTTGCGAACAGGTAACTAATTCACGGAATAAGAATGTGGGGCTCATACCAACAAATCAAGATAAATTAAAGGGTTCGAACTTTTGTGAGAAATTTGAAAAGAACACGCTATTCATAACAGCATATAATGTATATAGACTGTAGTCTCCTTTTGATAAAAAAGATAACATGTTTTTTTTTTTTTAAAGATATCTTTACAAGTGATTGACTTTTCGAGTACTAACTCAAAGGCCTTTAACCAATTGTCTCCTCCATAGTTTGAATCTTAAATTCTCTTCCTAGTAATTAATGCAGTTGCTTATTAGACAAATCCTATGTCTTGGGTTTAAACGTAAGTAAATTCATACCAACGTGTGTACAGCCTCCTTCTGATCAAACAGATTACATGGTTTCATTTTTATTTTTTGAAATATCTTTATTCTTGAGATTAAAATTTCAAGTGCGGGCTCAACACCTTTTTAACACTAATTATCTTCTTAATCGTTTGAATTTTTATTCTCTTCCTAAGAATTAATGGAACTTGCTTATCCCTTGTTGATAGACACAAATCCTATATATGTCTTATCTTGGGTTTGAACTAAAGTAAATTCATATAATCAATTATAGTGCATTAACCAGTCATGTCAAAATTACTATTACTTCTAATTTTTTGTTTTTCAGGGTTTACGCCATTGATATAAGTGATTAATTCCTTGAGAAAAACTCTTATAAGGGGTAAATCTAATTATAAGACTCTTTTCATATACATATTTCATGAATTAAATTTTAATTAGATGCTTAAGAAATATAATTAGTTATCACATGTTTACTATTATTTTCATTTGTGAAAATGTCCGATTTATTGTGAAACAAATTCTATTTAATATACAAACTCAGATATTAAAAGATATGTATCCCTGTAATCAGGTTTGCTGTCTCCAATCAAATTTCTGATATATCAGTTTGCCGTTATGCTAGCCAGTATCCACTAAACTGTAGAGGTACTCAATACGTAAGAGTGTAAAATCTCATAGTTATATTATATGTATTCACAATATATATAGAACATCATGTCAATTTATGATACAGTTACTATTAGATGAAATATAAATTCTATTCAAGTAGGATTTATAACTTATCTAATAATAGATAAGATATAAGTTGACACAGTATTTAATATATTATGAGTACAAATAATATTTTTTAAAAGAAAAACAGCAAAAGTCATGAACTATAATAATTAACGGGCCTCATTGCTAGCGGAGCAGGCAAGAAATCGAATCAAGTTGATTTATTTGCGCAGATATGAGGCTCACGTTTAGAGTACTAAATTAGGAGGAACTTGTATCAGCTTTCCTTTACAACATTTTCCTACAGCCAGCCATGCGTGAAAACGTAGCCCTTCATTGTGACTTGACCCGATATAGAAGAAACAAACAGTAACATGCTACAAATGGATGCTTTCTTCAAATCATCACTTCTTTCTTAATAAAATTATTAGTTCGATATTTTATTGTATATTGATCCTTGGGCTTCAAATTTTTCATGTTTGAAATCATATAGGCTCCCATCTGCAGCACACAATAGAGAAATTATCTTGTGTATAAAATTTGATAGACTAAATTAATTAGTTTTTGTGTTTTAAAGAATAATTAAAAATCATCTTCTGTTTAACAAATGAAGCGAAAAGGAAATCTGATATTTTTCTCTTCCATATGAAATATGACTTTAAAGATTCAGTCGGTGCATGGCAAAAAGTCAACGATGAGAAAGAACTTCTCAACCGCAACTTGCCTGGAAGCATGGAAAAGAGGAGCATCGCTGAACACACATTTCTTATCCTCTCTAAGTCCCTTTAGTTTCAAGTGCTGTTCCACAGGCAAATGGGAAAATTTGCTGCCGCAAAAGAAAAATGTGATTGAGCAATATATATCATTTACACATAAAAAGATATTCTTAATATACTCCACGAAAATGGAAAAAAAAAAAAAGAAGGATCAAAGCATTTGATCGTGATAAATAAGATTAAGACTTGTTCTTTTAATTTCTTTCTATATGCGTCCCTATTCAAAATATATATTTGCACTTTAGATGTAGAATATATATATATATATATATATATATATATATTATATAAAAGTAACATGGCACAAATTAGGAGGAGGTGAGTGCTGAGTAAAGCAAGAGAGAGAGAGAGGCAAGTTATGTTCAACACCTGTCAGCACCCCATACCTTCTTTCCTCATTTGGCGTCAATAGCCCCACCTCATCTCACTAACTGGGAATCTGACAATAGACTAGAGATGCCGCCATACAATTTGGACAGCTAAGTGTGTGCCACTGGACTGGAGATTATATTATCTCTTGGAACCTTTTTGTATTTTCCCATTTTGGGTTTAGGAAGATTGACCTTGCAATATTGTGTGTTGAGTGCTAACTGGCTAATGGATTCTTGGTTGGGTACCACCTGCCCAGTGCCCACCTTGATTGGCCAATATGAGGTTCTGGTTCTCTCTGGACAAAATTAAAGTAAGGATAAGCAAGCAGGAAAAATGAATCAAAATGGGCTAGCCAAACAGCATCCATCACCATAATTATTGCAATGCTCCAAATATCTTCTCATATATAGCTTTTGAATGGTTCTGCTGGAATTATGGTTTGTAACGGTATCTTTGAAAAGAATCCAAAATGGGTAGCGTTTATACCACGAAGACCTGACCTGACCTGGTCTGGTCTGAACTGAG
Organism: Dalbergia cultrata; assembly: GCA_031216105.1. Taxonomy (NCBI): domain Eukaryota; kingdom Viridiplantae; phylum Streptophyta; class Magnoliopsida; order Fabales; family Fabaceae; genus Dalbergia; species Dalbergia cultrata. Next base: position 705,645 of record CM062348.1, read on the forward strand.
AGGCCGGCCATGCGATTCTAGCTACTATAATTATGAGTAACCTTTCAAGTTTCAATGATGATAACTTTTGTGTGTTAAGCTAGCACCTAGCAGATATATAAGAGATAACAGAACATATGCATGTGCATTTGTGCAGTGTAGGGAAGGACAGGGAATGATGGAAAGTGGGAGCTGAATAGGTATATACTATATTCTTAAGAATGGTATTAAAAAATTGAGTTATATAGCCACCAGCCACTGCTCAAGTATTAGACATTACTTATGAGGGAACTAATTCCAATTTGGTCTATAAATCTTTTCAACCAATTAAGTCGACAAAACTCAAGGAGAATGATGAACATGGATCAGGTGGGTCACCCACTCCACTTGCCAAATCCGACCAGTGTGGGGGCAAATCATATACTGATTGAATAGCATCAGCAAGTGCGGCAACGGGGTTTTCCTTCCCAGTCCCACTTTATTGAAGCCACAGTAACTTCATGGGAATATGGTTCTATCTTCAAAACATCGTGCAATGAATCAAACCTCTTGTAGTACCATCTAGTGTAGTTTTTGTGGCTTTGCGGCTGATGCTACCATGACGAGATAACAGTAAATGCAGGAACAACGAGAGAGATATAGATTTAGATTGCTTTACTAGATTCTTCGGCGGAATTTGTTCTTACATCCATGAACTAATTAAGCTAAAAATAAAACAAACTTGTCACTTCATTAGAATAATCTTGACCTTCAAGTGCTTTAGTAAATCCAAAGGTACACAATTACAAAAGTTTAGGTGCATAACTGCAAATAAAGTTTATTTGCATCTTATTCATCAAACTCAAATAAGGGTCATAACTCATAAGAATGACAGTTTTCAATTGACTTAATCCACAATTTTATGGTGAGATGATCCTAATTAGTTGTCTATGAGTTCAAGAAAGCAAATTAACTTACATATTTTGATTAAAAACTGTAACTTTCTACATTGTTCCCGATAGTTCTAACGATCCTTGATATATGTAGTTTTAGTGTTTTACATTAATACTTACTGCTGCATGACAACTTCTCACCTTTTATTGCAATGCAGGGTAACTAATAGTTTATATATCTCTATATTTTCCTTGTATAGTATATAGTTAGATAGTAATCAGAGGGATGCTACTCTCTGAAATTTTCTGATTTTTGGTCTAAAAATAATTATTATGATCTAATCAATCAATAACATTTTAGAAAGCTAGAGAGAACGGAAAATAAAAGAGAGGTGCAAGGAATAGAGAACGTGAAGTGGAAGGCACCCCTACCTCTTGCTATGTGATGGATGAATTCAATTGAACAGTAAGAGTCAGATCTCAACTTGAATATAATGAGCTACTTGTTATTATCTTTCCTTTCCTTCAATTATTTAATTTATTTTGGTTGAGAATTAAGCCATGCTTGCTTCACCCATCTTAAGATCAATTTACTTACCATCACTTGCAGTCACACTGATAAAAAAAATAAAAAATGCCATGCTTGTAATTTGGAATGATGATGTCAACATACGTTAATTTCAAAATTGTAGAATTTAGATGACTGCTTAACATTTCATACAATAAACACCGCAGTAGTTGCAAACTAATATTATCATTCACATTTATCCTTATGACATTGACGCTGGAAGCTGATGTGCTTTCAATATCAGCCTCACCATGTATTGTCCATTTTGTGTTTCTGAAAAAGTAAAGAGGCACAAGGACGACTCATGTTGTGGCCATTTTGTGTGGGAAAAAGGATAAAAGTCAAAGGAGTAAAGACGATTGCATTGCAATTGGATATTGACTGGTTCGTTTATGTACTTATATCAAGAACATGCAGTTGCTGGTACATGTTGATCGTGACAATGAAACTGTCTAGAACCATAAATTCTGATCTTTGTTTAAAGTTGGTGTTATGCTAGATCTCTGTCCTGTATGGAGGTTCAAATTCTGTGAAATCATTTATTCAATTGAACAACATTGAGCTGATGTCTTCTCCTTTCTGAAATTGATTTGTGGCAAGTAATTACGTTGACCAAAGCCACATTAGACTCTAGATCATGTTTAATTTTTTTTTTTCCCCCAACCGAACTCTGAAGCAAAATAGCTGACACAATTAATGTGCTAAACTGCTAATAGTTGGAGGAAGGTTGAAACAAATTAATGAAATTGCCTCTCATTGTTGACCATATTGAACAAAAATTGGTCCACTACTTGTCAGCAGCGTTACTTCGTTAGTGCTATTCCAACTTGAATGGCAGTCCTTAGTGGGAAATAAATTCACAGTTTTCTATTTATAAGAACAAGAGGAGCAGCTATACCTGCGAAATAATGGCGGTAATTAACACAAATAAACCAGAACAATAATAGAAATAATGCACCAAGATTTTTAACGTCGAAAAATTCTCTCGACATGAGAGATAAAAACCATGGGTAATGCAGACCAAAGAAATAGATCCACTATAATCAAATCAGGTATAAGAGAGTCTCAAATAAGTCCACAAATCGTGCTAACAATAACCTAAATAAATCAAGCACCAATACTTAAAATTGAAAACCATGAAGAAGATATATACCTCAAACATAGAGCTACTGTTTGAGACCAGTACCTCACATTTCGAACCTTGTCTCAACGATCTAGCCGTTCAGAATGAAGAACCAGATATCAGAACCAATTGTCAAAGTTTCAGCCCTATCCAACGGTGAACGACTTCATAAACGCCGATTTACAGTTATAGGTTAAATTAGAAAAATGGTTCTCCAAGAAGTGGCAACAATAGGAGTCATTCTTTTGGCATTGTTATCACCACCTGCTGCATCCCAAAAGAACTGCAGAGCAGTTCAAGGCCTTTGTTTGGTCTGTCCTTGTACATCCAACAACCTCACACATCAACATCAAACACGCAGCCAGCTTGTAGCCAGGGAAGATGCTGGGGCATTCATTTTTCACCGTGTACTTACAGAGTGGCCAGCAGAACTTCAAAGGTGGTGGGGAAAGCACAGGGCTTCACAATTCCTGTGGAGCAGTTCGGGCAATCAGGATTCAATGTTATGTATCTGACCTTCGACTCCCCATACTATTCAGGTAGCCTGAGTGTGCAGGCCAAGGAGGTTGGACACAAGGGTAGCCGAGAATTCAAACAAGGTTGTGGGAGTGGGAGGAGGAACAGGTTCATTTGCATTTGCTCCTGGTGTTGCAGTTTTCAGTTAGACCAAAAGGCAACCAAGTGAAGTGGATGCATCTTACCATGTAAAACTCCAGCTTGAATTCCCAAACCATTCCCGGAAGTAACCATGATGATATATATATATATCTTTAGTTCCTTTTTTTTTTTCTTTTTTAACCAATTCTATTTGATGTTCTGTTCAATCTGCTTGAGCAGATAGATCCATAGTTCAGAGGAGGTTTCTGCATAGAAACGATCTGATATTGTTGTCCCACATCGGCTGTTTGTAAGAGTGCGGAATTACGAGTGTGTGTATAAAACGAAGTGGTGGTGGGAGGATGAGGCATCTTTGCGCTTGGGGCAATGACGCAGCTAGTGAGGTTCTAACCGAGGCGCGTCTATTGCTGGTTGAAAACTATTTCCAAACTCCCTCTTAGGCCTGGGTTTGGCCCAGGCCTTTGAGAATTTCTGGAAGGGCTCCCTTCGGGGTAAAGCCCTACAAAACAATAGTCCAAGTCTTCCTAAACAAATGCTACTCAAGTTGATGGTCCTAGTACCTTAAAACATTTCGTTTTGCTCAGGCCAGCTTAATTTTTTTATCTTAGTAGATCCTTTTGAAACGAAAAGGGCCCAAAGAACAAAAACTACTATTGAAGTTTAAATGTATGAATATAATTTTTGCACCAAAGCTTTCGATCGATTCTCATTCACTCATCGTTATTTCTGCTGGAAGTGTCTACAGCTAGTGTTTTCAAAGCATCGATATTGACTTCGACTGGTCAAATTCTGTTGTTTCATTTTTCTGCCGAGTTTGACACGAAATAAGTCACACCGTTGATTCAAAGAACCTTTCAAGTGTGAAGTATTTTTTTTTTTCCGTCCCATATTCTATTGTTTTCCAGTATTTTTAATATAATAATTAATAATTGATGTGTTAATTAATAAATTAAATAAAACAAATGATTCATCTTACTCTGAAAATACTTAAATATTTCTCCCAAATGGATGGGTATGCGGCCAGAGAACTACGATTGTGAAAGGAGATACAATTATATAGAGGAAGAATAATTTTCATACATTATATATAATTAATACAAAAAAAGTTATTCCATCATTCCTCAATTGAATTTTATTATATGTTAAATTTTTGAGATAATAAATATAGAAGTCAAATATATCATGTTAATGTGCCGATAATATATAACTAAATAAGGGTGATAAATTTCTTTTACTGTTGTAACAACTTATCAAAATTATACTTAAAAAAAGTCATTAATGTTCAATAAGTGTGGTGACAAACTCATGAACTAATATTCTTTTCGTATTCTAAATAAGCTCATAGTTTAGTAGTAGATTTTTACATGTTTCAACGTCAAGAGTTTAATTTTCACCCTTATTTGCTAGTATGTTAGCTTAAAAAAAAATCTTTTTATATATTTATAAAAGAAGAACATATTAAATATTAGCAACTTCATCTATAAATAATTCTCCATTTAGACAAAATAACAGTACATTAAAAATTTAATAGACAGTGGACATTCATTAATGTACCAATTATTAATTGTCCAATTTGAATTTTTTAATACAAAAGTTTCTCCAAATGAACAATTATTTCTTGACAAAATAAGTGATCAATTAAAGTACCATTTTTTTCAAGATGTGAATATAAAGGTTGTAACTATAACTAGTAATAAGAAAGGGCATTTTAATTTATCATATCTTTACTCCCTAATCAAATATAGTTCTAACACTTGATGAGGGTTGAGAAGCAAACAATTTCAAGTTTTCACTACCTACATAAGAATCCTAAGCAAGCATTAAACGAAAAAATATTATATTAATTAATTGAAAATTATTTGACTGTAATAATGACTCAAAAGTATAACTCTACTCTACTCTACTGCGCGGTGGGAGTGGGGCTTATTGTCCTCCCCCACCTAAGAATGTCCGTTTCCTGGCGTTGAAGGTCTATTTGCCCTGGGTGAGGGAGGTGGACTCGGCATGACTCTCAGTTTCCTCATCTCCAACCCTGCAAAAGGATGCGTCGTATATAAATGTGCTTATCAGTCCACAAATTAAGGCTACTTCTAACAGATCTCGCACTAGCTAGAGTTAATATTATCCATAGCACAATATTTGAAATATTATATTCCTGCCCATATTTGTCAACTCTAACTTGGGTATATAAGGGACAGTGCACAGCTAGTATATATATAGCTCTTCCATAATATGTACGATGGCTTCGAAAATGTAACTGAAACTCTTATTGACCATATACAACACAGGTTTAAAGGTAATAAAGAAGTGAGTATATACACCTCCACTTGGTACTATATATAGTGGGATGTACTACTACATTGTAATAATATAACTAAAAATATCAAATGGTTGAGATTAGAGTAGATATATGGAACTGTGTTTTGCATGTGCAGCACATAGAAAAGTCGATGATCATTGACAACAAGAAGATATATTGGAAGTCTATTTTGGCTTTTACTCTTGTGTATATTGTGTTCAGTGTTTTCTTTGGTCAACAGTGTTCAGTTTTCTTTGGCCAGGACTGTGCTAATTTGTTTTTGGTCGTAACGCGTGGAACTTTGAGAGTATGGGCAGTGGTCTGGACTCTACACGAAGAAATGGACTATGCGTCGCCGTTTTATAGGCCCAATCAATTCGCCGGAAATGCGAATGCAGGCTACAGAGCATTCTCATTTCAGAGATGACCCCAAAACAAAAGCTGGCTGTTTACCAAAACCCACTGTGGCTCTACGTGTTTTTGGCCAACAACAAGCTTAGCTTGCTGTCCCAGACAAATTTCACGGACCGATATATATATATAAAATCCTTGTAACTGTGAGTTAGATTAGTTTTGATCTCTCTAAATTTTTTGTCTTGATCTTGGTTTACGTTTTTTATTGTTATGTGTTTTTGTCATAATGTTTCAATAGACTTAATAAGGAGAGTTAATCCAAAAAAAAAAAACTTAGTAAGGACTAATAGAAGATTCTTATAATATTTATAAGGACAAAAATGATATGTTTAATATTTGTAATGAGTAAGCATATATTTAACATACGTATAGGGATAAAAGTTTAGAATGATGATGATAACTCTAGTTTATGCAGTTATTTAGCTTCTAATTTTGCTTAAATTGTATGCTTTGTCGTTAGTTTTTCTAAGTGAAACACTTTAAAATAACACAATATGACTTATTGTTTTATTGCAACTTTTGTTAAAAGTTAAAGTCATGAAGCATGATTTATTGAGGTGAATTGTAAATTTTAAATTAGAATCTCATTGGGTGATTTTTTACAGTAAAAATTGTAGATTTTGGAACTTAAAAAGAATCCCAATTGGTAGCTAAGAGGAAGAAAATAAGGCATAAGCAAAAAGCCACTAAGAGAAGCATTTTTACCTACTGAGTCACGACCTAAAATTTGTATGGTTGCGACCTCTACCGGGCACATAATGTGTTCCAGCAACTTTTAAAAGTCAAGTTGCAACCTAATGTTTTTACCAAGTTATAAACCGACACAGTCCAAATCCATTTTAGCAATGTTTTAAACTAGATTTTAGGGCCAGCAAGGGGGAGTTCATTTTTTTCCATCCTTTTTAGCATATTTTTAGCGAGAAAACCTAGGTTGGAAGGGAGGCTAACGCTAGAGAGAAAATCGAGCATATTTACCTAGTTTATATTGCCAATCAATCACATTTCATTGTCGGTATTATTTTTAAGATGGTTATAATAGTTAAATACTTATAATAATGCAATAATATTTGACTAGATATTTATATATCAAAAAAAGCCTATTATACGAAGAATGCATCGTATTAAATTTTATTGATAAATATAAATTCAAAAAATTGAGAAAATAAAGAGTGAATTTTTTTTAATACATGAAAATAAAGAGTGATTAATCAATGGCAGTAGTAAAAAAAAATTAATATAATGGTTGTGAACTTTAATTTCAGTTATAATGGAATTTCTATTTTGTCCCCATCTCAGCCAAATTAAGCCACTGATGACCGTGTGGATTTGGGAAATTACGAGGTGACATATGTAATTCTCAGTTTCAATTAATATATATGTCAGTGAAAAAAAATCAAGAATATCCATATAAACGTTGCTATATCCATTAAGAAAGGTAAAAATCATACATGAGATGATATTGACGCGTCAAGAAAAAAAAATCGGAAAAAAAAAGTACACGTCTGACCCAAAATTATAAGAAACTAGCATAGAGTTGTGTGGATGTCCAGGGAGACAAACCTGCATTAACTTGGGCCAATTGGCCGGAAAAGGTGCAGGCGATTAATGCAATCACGATGAGAATTTGACAGAAAGAAGAGAGACCCATCTCCTGAAAACTTGAGTGGCAGTAACTAGCGAGTAATTAATGAATGCTGCTGTTCTTGGATTCAATTCCAATTTATTGAGTCTTTAGTCAGAAAACCAAGTCGAATTCTGTTGCGCGAATTTTCTTCCACGTTTCATAGGAAGCACATAGGTTTCCGTGTTTCCGTGTAACATACCAGAATGTTCGGTACGTACCAAGACTTTTGCACCATAGCTTTCGATCGTTTCTCATTCACTCATCGTCATTTCTGCTGAAATGTTTAAGCTAATGTTTTCAAAGCATCGATATTGACTTCGAGTGGTCAAATTCTATTGTTTCATTTTTCTGCCGAGTTTGACACGAAACAAGCACACCGTTGAAAAAGAACCTTTCAAGTGTGAAGTATTTTTTTCCCGTCCCATATTCTACTGTGTTTCTAGTATTTTTAATATAATTATTGACGTGTTAATTAATAAATTAAACAAATAAATGGTTTATCTTACTCTAAAAATACTTAAATATTTCTCCCAAATGGAAGGGTATGTGGCCAGAGAACTACGATTGTGAAAGGAGATACAATTGTATAGAGGAACAATAATTTTCATACATTATATATAATTAATACAAAAAAAAGTTATTCCATCATTCATCAATTGAATTTTATTATATGTTAAATTTTTGAGATAATAGATATAGAAGTCAAATATATCATGTTAATGTGCCGATAATATATAACTAAATAAGTGTGTTAAATTTTTTTATTGTTGTAACAACTTATCAAAATTATACTTAAAAAAAGTCATTACTGTTCAATAAGTGTGGTGACAAACTCATGAACTAATATTCTTTTCATATTCTAAGTAAGCTCATAGTTTAGTAGTAGACTCTTGCATGTCTTAATGTCACGAGTTCAATTTTTATCCCTATCTCCTAATATGTTAGCTAAAAAAAAAATTCTTTTTATATATTTATAAAAGAAGAACATATTAAATATTAGCAACTTCATCTATAAATAATTCTCCATTTAGACAAATAACAGTACATTAAAAATTTAATAGACTGGACATTCATTAATGTACCAATTATTAATTGTCCAATTTGAATTTTTTAATACACCAGTTTCTCCAAATGAACAATTATTTCTTGACAAATAAGTGATCAATTAAAATACCATTTTTTTCAGGATGTGAACATGAAGGTTGTAACTATAACTAGTAATAAGAAAGGAAATTTTAATTTATCATATCTTTACTTCCTAATCAAATATAGTTCTAATACCTGGTGAGGGTTGAGAAGCAATCTACATAAGAATCCTAAGCAAGCATTAAACGAAATAATATTATATTAATTAATTGAAAACTATTTGACTGTAATAATGACTCAAAAGCATAACTCTACTCTACTGTATTGCGCGGGGGAAGTGGGGCTTGTCCTCCCCGGCCTAATGAATTTTTCCGTTTCCTGGCGTTGCAGGTTTATATGCGCTGGGTGAGGGAGGTGGACTCGGCATGACTCTCAGTTTCCTCATCTCCAACCCTGCAAAAGGATGCATCGTATATAAATGTGCTTGTCAGTCCACAAATTAAGGCTACTTCTAACAGATCTCGCACTAACTAGAGTTAATATTATCCATAACACAATATTTGAAATATTATATTCCTGCCCATATTTGTCAACTTTAATTTGGGTATGTAAGGGACAGCGCACAGCTAGTATGTATATAGCTCTTCCATAATATGTACGATGACTTCTAAAATATAACTGAAACTCTTATTGACCATATACAATCACAGGTTTAAAGGTAAAAAAGAAGTGAGTATATACACCTCCACTTGGTACTATATATAGTGGGATGTACTACTACATTGTAATAATATAACTAAAAATATCAAATGGTTGAGATTAGAGTAGATATATGGAACTGAGTTTTGCATGTGCAGCACAGAGAAAAGTAGATGATCAGTGACAACAACAACATATATTGGAAGTCTATTTTGGCTTTTACTCTTGTGTATATTGTGTTCAAGGGTTTTCTTTGGTCAACACAGTTTTCTTTGGTCAGGACTGTGTTCGGTTTTTTTTTTTTTGGTCGTAACGCGTGGAACTTTGAAAATATGGGCAGTGGTCTGGACTCTACACGAACAAAATATTAGCGTTTTTGGTTTCCGGAGAAATGGACTATGCGTCGCTGTTTGATAGGCCCAATCAATTCGCCGGAAATCCCAATGCAGGATACAGAGCATTCTCATATTAGAGATGACCCAAAACAAAAGCTGGGTGATGACCAAAATCCACTATGGCTCTATTTGTTTGGCCAACAACAAGCTTGCTGTCCCAGACAAATTTCACGGACCGATATATATATACAGTGGCGGATCTTCAAGAAAATTGTTAGGGGGGCCAAAAGTTCAACATGTAAAGTAGATGGATGATGATCATTAAATTAAAATTAATTATATATTATATATAAAAATCTTGGAGTGTATGAAATGAGAGACATGCCTTTCCATGACAGGTGAAAGGAGAAAATTATCTCCATTAATTAAAACATATAAGGATGATTAAGTTCAAAACTTATTTAAAAATCATATGATCACTATAAATTAAAATTACATAGTTTTATATTTAAATTTTAACTATTTATATAAGATCTAATGGATAAAATTTATTATGTCACTCTCAAAATTAATCATTCATTTCACTTAATATATTTTCTGTAAATTTTAAAACAAATCACTAATACAAAGAAATAATTTTGAAGAGGAGAACTAAAAAATACCCTAGTTATAATATTGTTCTTTGCCCTTTTAATGACTTCTAATTATCAACAAGTGAATCAAAATTTAAGCTTTCAACAATATCTTTTCTAGAGTGTATGTATTGGTATGAGGGTAGAAATATATAAGAATTTTTTTTGAATAAACTACACATGTAATTTCATCATTAATCTCTATTTGTAAAATTACACATGAATATTTTTCGTGAAAAATTATCTCATTTTTACTCTATATCAAACACCCCCTTCATGTAAATAACCATAATATTTACAAGAAATTTATTTCATTTTAAATCAAATTTTAGATTAGGATAATTTTTAAATTGATTGTTGGAAGAACACATTAGCACTCTATGTATATAAATTGATTTTTTCAGAAAATTTTGGGGGGGCAATGGGCCCCATTGTCTTAAAGAAGATCCGCCTATGTATATATGTATATATATATATATATATATATATATATATAAAATCCTTGTAGCTGTGAGTTAGATTTGTTTTGATCTCTCTAAAGTTTTTGTCTTGATTTTGGTTTACGTTTTTAGTTGTTCTGTTTTTTGTCATGTTTCAATAGACTTAATAAGGAGAGTTAATCCAAAAAAAAAAAAGACAGAGTAAGGACTAATAGAAGATTCTTATAATATTTATAAGGACAAAAATGATGTGTTTAATATTTGTAATGAGTAAGCATATATTTAACATATACAGGGATAAAAGTTTAGAATGACGATGGTAACTCTGGTTTATGGAGTTATTCAGTTCTAATTTTGTTTAAATTGCATGCTTTGTCTTTAGTTTTTCTAAGTGAAACACTTTAAAATAACACAACATAGCTTATTGTTTTATTGCAGCTTTTGTAAATTAAAGCCATAAAGCGTGAGTTATTAAGGTGAATTGTAAATTTTAAATTCGAATCTTATTGGGTGATTTTTAACAGTAAAAATTGTAGATTTGGAACCTAAAAAGAATCTCAATTGGTAGCTTAGAGGAAGAAAATAAGGTATGAACAAAAAGCTACTGAGAGAAGTATTTTTACCGAGTCACAACCTAAAATATGTATGGTTGCAACCTTTACTGGGTGCATAACGTGTTCCAGCAATTTTTAAAAGTCAAGTCACGACCTGATATTTTTGCCAAGTTATAACCTGACACAGTCAAAGTCCATTTTAGTAATGTTTTAGACTAGATTTTAGGGCCAAAAAATGGGAGTTCATTTTTTTTTTACCCTTCTTAGCATATTTTCAGCAAGAAAACTTAGGTTGGAGGGGAGGCTAACACTAGAGAGAAAACCTAGCATATTTACTTAGTTTATATTGCCAACCAATCACATTTAACTATCAGTATAATTTGTATGATGGTTATAATAGTTAAATACTTATAATAATGCGATAATATTTGAATAGATATTTATATAAAAAAAACTGTTATACTAAGAATGCATTATATTAAATTTTATTGATAAATATAAATTCAAAAAATTGAGAAAATAAAGAGTGAATTTTTTTTATACATGAAAATAAAGAGTGATTAATCAATGGCAGTAGTAAAAAAAACTAATATAATGGTTGTGAACTTTAATTTCAGTTATAAAAGAATTTCTATTTTTTTCCCATCTCAACCAAATTAAGCCACCGATGGCTGTGTGGATTTGGGAATTACGAGGTGATGTATCTAATTCTCAGTTTCAATTAATATATAGAGTTAATTTTCATTTTAATCCCTCATTTTTTATTCATGAATCATTTTAGTCCCTAACTTTTAAAATGAGTCAAATTAGTCCTCAACATTGCAAAATGTGAGTCATATTGTCCCTCAACTCACTCTTAATTAATATTCTATCAATTAAATGATAATAGGTAACCTTAAGTAATATCTTAACATAACATATGTCATCTGAAGTAAAATAAAACTTAAAATGACTCATTTTGGTGTTTAAAATTATACAAAATAAGTCGTTTAATTAAATATTCTTTCTAAGTATACAATGACTCACTTTGTGCAATTTTATATATAAAAATAAATTATTTTAAACTTCATTCTACTTCAAATGATATATGGTATGATAAAATATTACTTGATGTTACACATCATCATTCAATTGATAAAATATTAAACAAAAGTGTAATAAAGGATTAAATTGACTCATATTTTACAATATCGGGAACTAATTTGATTCGTTTTAAAAGTCATAAGCTAAAATGACTTACGAGTAAAATGTCAGGGATTAAAATGGCCATTAACTCTAATATATAAGTCAGTGAAAAAAAAATAAAGAATATCCATATCAACGTTGCTATATCCAATAAGAAAGGTGAAAATCACACATGAGATGATATTGACGCGTCAAGAAAAAAAAAATCGGAAAAAAAAGTACACGTCTGACCCAAAATTATAAGAAACTAGCATAGAGTTGCGTGGATGTCCAGAGAGACAAACCTGCATTAACTTGGGCCAATTGGCCGGAAAAGGTGCAGGCGATTAATGCAATCACGATGGGAAATTCACAAAAGGAAGAGACCCATCTCCTGAAATCTTGAGCACCGGCTAATGATTAATGCTGTGGATTCTTGGATTCAATTCCAATTTATATAGAGTCGTGAAAAATCCCAAGTTGAATTCTAACGCTCGAATTTTCTGCGAAGTTTCAATGCAAATACGACACTCATGGGTGGAGTTTGTGAAGAACACACTAAAATGCTTCTTACCAAGAGAAAATCATAAATGTGGCCAGTGTTTTCTAAGCATCGATGTTGACTTGGAGTTGTCAAGTTCTATTGTTTGACTTCCTCATTCATTTTAATATCCATTTTTCTTTTCAAGAACAAGACTTAAGAATGAAGGAATATTGGTAACTTGGAGCCGTCCAATATTGTTTGCAGAAATTTCAAACTATAGAAATCAAAATTTCATGCTGCATCAGTAGTTAAGTGTCCTCCCAACTGATGCAATGAAAAGAAATCGCGTGGTGCATTATATTATACTCTATCACTTTTAGAATCTCTGTCCATTTTTAGATAAAATTATCTTTTAAATATCTGTCACATTCACATTATAATTAATAAAATAAAATTTTCTTGTTCTAACTTCTAATGGTACTCTTGAATAATTAATGATCATTAGTTTTCATTTTCAATCATTTAATAATTAATATACTTTACAATTAATGATCATTAGAGTATATTAGTTTATACATTACTTATCACCTTTTTTAATATTTATATTTATTCAAATTTGACGGATATTTAACAAGGAAAAAAATACAACTTACTAATAACATCAAATAGAGCCAAACAATAAAACGATAAGAAAGAAAAAGTTAAGTTAATAGAATATGTGGCGAGACATACTGTAGATGCCATATTTTTTACATTTATAGGTGTGAATTGACATTATATTTTATATATAATAAATGCAAATAGTGGTAGGTTGCCCTCCCAAAAATAAAATTTGACTCATTTACCTTGGGATTGTAAAATTTTCAAGTAGCTGCATTGTCTTTGCGAGTGGAATGTGGTGCCTGACTTATGTGAGCAAATGAAAAGAAAACAACTGCTACCATCTTTAAAAACATGGGGAGAAAAAAACTCTAAAGATGCTCCTCCCCTCAACTCCACTTCTGTGTTCCATCCAACACGTCCCACGATCCCATTGTCCAACATCATCGGCATCTCGACCTCCAAGCGCACCAGCACCAAGCTCGCTCTCTCAACATCCCCTTTGTTAAGAGATAAACCAAGTTTATCCATGTCATCATCTTGGTTGAAGAATTCAAGTTAAACTTTACTTTTAGCTTCTAGAATATTATAGGATAAAGTAGAATTCAAATTGAATTTGTATTCATCCAGTCGTCATGTTTGACTAGTCAGCAGAGGAGTTTCAATTGAATTCTGCTACCACTTGCTTCTAGATTAAGCATTCTAGGTTTTATTATTATTATTATTATATTGTGAAACTTTGCCTATATATAGGCCATTCCATTCCATGGACCATTTGTAATATGAATGAGAAGTTGTGATATGAGTGAAATGAATTGAAGTGAGTTTGTGTAATTCTCATTCCTCTTCCTTACTCCTTGATGCACCATTATCTTTAGAAAGTGAGAGAAAGATATTAGTGTTGTGTTAGAGACATTCTGGGATGAGTAAGTCTTTGACATCACCCTTCTCAGTCCTTGACCTCGATGACAACCCCAATCTCATCAAAGGTCGCGCACTCTTCTCCGCGAGAAGATGGTGGAGATCGTCTCTGACAAGTTCATTCTCATCGTCTACATTTTTGGGCCTGACAGAAACAATCTCACCATGCCGTTCGAGATGGTTCAATTCTGCTGGTGGATCATGGGCCGCTAGAGCTGAGATCTCGACGTTGGAAACTGTGGTGGATCAGGAGAACAGCCTTTAAAGTTTTTTTTTCCCTTTTCTATTTTCATGTTTTTGAAAAGATTGTAACACATGTTTTATTTCGATTTGCCCACATAAGTTAGCATATTAGGCACCATATTCCACTAAAATTGGAGAATGCCCCTCTCATGAAAATGGAATGTTAATACGTATGAGCATAAAGGACCAAATTATCTTTAACCCTAAACCACCACAACTGTCATTGGAACACTGCCAGTCAATGCCAAACTGCCATTGATGCCGGCCTGCCACTGCAAGACCACAACTCCGTTGACACTAAAGCATCACCAGCGATGTCAAATCACCACTGGCACCGAATGCCAGACCATAGAATAGGGTGTGAATGGAGTTGTATCTTAGTTAACTGTGGCTTCAGCCATGTGATCAACGTAAAAATAACTTACTAACTCTAACAACTCAGTCTAACTGTTCACACACATCAAGATTAGTACTTATAAAAAAACATTTAGGTGTTAAAAAGAACAAGGTAAAATATTTGTTTCCATTTATTTATTAATTACATATTAGCAGACCATTGTTATCTTTCTTTTTTCCTGTATTTTTTAATTATTTTTTTATATTTTTAATATAATAACTGACATGTTAATTAATAAATAGAATAAAATAAATAATTTATCTTGCTCTAACAACACTTAAATATTTCTCCCAAATGGATGGGTATGCTGGCCAGGGAACTACGATTGTGAAAGAAGAGATACAATTATATAGAGGAACAATAATTTTCATGCACTATATATAATTGATACAAAAATGTTATTCCATCATTCAATTGAATTTTATTATATGTTAAATTTTTTAGATAATAGGTATGGAAGTCAAATTTATCATGTTAACGTATGCTGATAATATATAACTAAATAAGTGTGTTAAAATTTTTTATTGTAACAACTTATCAAAATTACACATTAAAAAAGTCGTTGATATTCTATAAGTGTGGTGACAAACTCATGAACTAATATTCTTTTCATATTCTAAGTAAACTCATAGTTTAGCGATAGTAAACTTAAGTATGTCTCAATATCATGAGTTCAATTTTCATCCTTAATCCGTAATATCTTAACTAAAAAATATGTATTCTTTTCATATTTATAAAAGAAGAGTGTATTAACTATTAATAGATTTATTAAAAAATAATTGTCCATTTAGACAAACTATAGTACATTAAAAATTTAATAGACAGTGGACATTTATTAATGTACCAATTATTCATTGTCCAATTTGATTTTTTTAATACACCAGTGTCTCTCCAAATGGTCAATTATTTCTGGACAAACTAAGTGATTGATTAAAATATAATTTTTGCAGGATGTGAATATGAAGGTTGTAATTATAATTGGTAATAAGAAAGGATATTTTAATTTATCACATCTTTGTTGCCCAACCAAATAGTTATAATACCTGGTGAGGGTTGAGAACAGAACAGTTTCAAGTTTCACTATCTACATAAGAATTCTAAGCAAGCATTAAACGAAATAATAATCTCATTGACATAATATATAGCTGATATATATTAAATTAATTAATTGAAAACTATTTGACTGTAATAATGACTCAGAAGCACAACTCTTCTCTGCTCCACTGCGCGGTGGGCTTGTGCTCCCCAGCCTAATGAACTTTTCCTCGGTGTCCTGGCCCTGGAGCTTCATTTGCGCTGGGTGGGGGAGGTGGACTCGGCATGACTCTCAGCTTCCTCACCTCCAACCCTGCAAATTTATGTATCATATATGTGTGTGTGTGTGTATATATATATATATGTGCTTATCAGTCCACAAATTAAAGCAGATCTCGCACTAGCTAGAGTTGATATTATCCATGACACAATATTTGAAATATTATATTCCTACACATACAAAAACATTCAAGACCATCCACGAGCCATTGGTCATGGCTGAATTAAGTGATTTGCAATCTCCGTGAATTTATTATCTCTGTTTGAACTTTTGGACAATAAACCCAAAATTATATATACAAGGCCCATATATCAGGCCCAAATAAGCAGGAAATGAGTACCGCAAGTTGTGTGGCTGTGTAGAGGGACATACCTGCATTGGCTTGCGCCAATTGGGCGATGCCGGAGACAGTGCAGACGATTAATGCAAGCACGATGAGAAATTGACAAAAAGAAGAGAGACCCATTGATCACCTGGAATCTTGAATGGTAATCACTGAGTATTGAGTAATGCTGCTGTTCTTGGGTTCAATTCCAATTTATTTATTGAGTCGTTCAATAACACCAAGTCCAATTCTATTGCTCGAATTTTCTCTGAAGTTTCAAAGGAAACATACATAGGTTTCACGCAAACCAGGTTTGGACTTGAAAAGAACATATATAACAGAGGAACTCTTTTCCTGTTTCTATATCTCTACGATAAAATTTTGACACGTATGTATTTATGACAACACCTATAATTTTTTGTTTAATTAAACTTTTTCAGCTACTCATAATTTAAGCAAATAATAAAACTTGATCGGAGGGACGAGAAGCGAGACAAACAGAAGGGATGAGAGATTTGAATCCATATACTAGAGAGCCAAATCTTCTGATCCCTCCTCGTGTCATCAATAAAATGTTAGTATTTATGAAATTATGATATCACCTATGACGTAAGCAGAAGAGCCAAATCCTTGCACCAACGCTTTCGTTTCTCGTTCGTGTGAAAAAGAGAAATTACGTCGCCAGTGTTCTCAAGGCATCCATATTGACTTCGAGTGGTCCAATTCCTTTTTTTTTTTTTTTCTGGTGAGATGAGTGGTCGAATTCTATATTTCTATTGTTTCATTTTTTCTGTCGTGTTTAACACGAAATAAGTTACACCGTTGAAGAGTGAGGCTTTTTTTTTTCGCGCTCTATCCCGTTAGAGCTTGATTAAACAGTGTTGTGGTAATTTGTAATTTTTTTTTATTACTTACTACGATATTCTCTAACCACTTCAATTCTTGACAAATCAGCATTCGTGGACAAGCTCTTAAGTGGATCACCATCATTTTTCACGTATTTAGTCACATGCACGTATGCTTTGAGCATTTTACTGGTGCTTATATGTACACCCAATCCTTTGCTTTAATGTCGTTTGAGTAAAGATATCAAAACGAGTTTAACTAGTCGAGTTGGTCCACTTAACTTGTTATTTTTGACAGTTTGAGCTATACTTTATAGTCCGTCAAAAAATTTGGCCCTCCTAACCTGTGGATTTTGGCAGACTGGGAGAAGCTTGGCACGGGCTAGTGTGTTTCTTTTTTTTTTTTTGAAAGAAAAAAAAAATAATACTAGCAATACTTTGAGACTAAATATTAGTTTATTATTATTGAATACAATATATTGGTATTGACTTATGAGGCCGAATTGTTATTTTATTATTATAATTGTTCATATTAAATTTTTTTATTATTATACTGGTGTCATTATTAAATTTTTAAAAATTTCTTTAAATTTTTTTTATTAACCCATTAAAATAAGGATTTTATTGTTTTTTAATTTTTTAGCGCACTGACCTACTAATCCACCAATCTATCCAAAAATGGGTTGGGCTCACTATCTGAACCCTTTTTATTCTGGTGGGTTGGTCCACCCTGCCCTATTTTGGCGGGCTTTTGATGGGATAGGTTGGCCCATTTTGATACATCTATATTTGAGTAACTAGCTAGAATCAAAGGAATATAAACTCTCATGAATAAAGGAAAGAAATTACATGAAGCAATGCAAATCGAGATTTTCATCGAAGCATAGCCAAAGTGGAACACGTCAAATATGACTTTCAATGGGCGATCGAGGAGATAGAAATTGAACTAGCTACAGACTGGAGATCATACATGACCAGTAATTATTATTTATGGTTGCAATTCGATAGTCGTCTGAAATTTCTTTTATCTCTATATATACTCACATTACATGAGGGAGTAATTGTCGGGGCATTGATCATAAGCCACGCAGTAAGATGGACAAGGGAAACACGGAGGAGGAGGAGGAGGAGTGGTGCAATAACAGACTTGTTTCTTTTCATTTTTACCTTCATTTGTTATCTTTGTCCTCCTTTTTCTTGGTTTCTTCAACGCTCACAAGGGTGACACACCGTAAATTCTTCCTCAGCAAATAAGCCAAGCAGACCATATCCACAAATCCAGTCACCACCAGTTGATTTCTCTCTTCCCCTTCTAATGACACTGAGCTCACACGCCTGCGCATATATACATGCACGTTTCGGTGATCGATCATCACCACTAATTTAGAAACCAGCAATTGATTAATCAGAATTTAACAAGAAGAGACATGCGATGCGTGCACGCACCTTCTGCTTCAGCAGCCATCTTGATGGCCTTGCTTCTGCATTTGTCATCGTCCAGTTGCAGCCTTATTACTATTTTTTGCTGCACAAATGAACAGTTCAATATGTTTGATATGCAATTATGTACACCAATGCCCCAAAACGAATAACTCATCATCATGTATATGCAAAATTGCATTCAGCGATCGGTTTATATATGGAAGTGATGATGAAAGTCTCACCTTCATGTTTTGATTGCTTCGAACAAATGGCTACGTATTATGTATGTTTTGCGGTCCAGACACTTGATCCCAACTTCGTGCATTTTTCATTTTCTTATTGTGGAAGAGATCATAAGAGAACTTGATAATCATCAAGTGCCTAACTATTTATGCCTCTGTATAATATATATATATATATATATATATATATATATAGAGAGAGAGAGAGAGAGAGGTGGTGAGTTTAATTAGTGTGTTATTAGTGTTGCGTTTTTTTAACGGTAGTGAATTGCTGTTTGCTAGTTGACTGATCATAAACCAACGAGAAGGCACACCACGGGAACTAACTCATCATTTACCGAGTCATGTGTCAACTTTAATTTGGGTATGTAACGGATGCTAGTATATATATAGCTCTTCCATAATATTTACGATGACTTCTAAAATATAACTGAAACTCTTATTGACCATATACAATCACAGGTTTAAAGGTAATAAAGAAGTGAGTATATACATCTCCACTTGTACTATATATAGTGGGATGTACTACTACATTGTAATATAACTAAAAATATCAAATGGTTGAGATTAGAGTAGATATATGGAACTGAGTTTTGCATGTGAAGCACATAGAAAAAGTCGATGATCAATGACAACAACTACATATATTGGAAGTCTATTTTGGCTTTTACTCTTGTGTATGTTGTGTTCAGTGTTAACTTTGGTCAATTGTGTTCAGTTTTTTTTTTTTTTTTTAATCAGGACTGTGTTCAGTGTTTTAAGAGTTGAATTTGTGAATTCCGTGCTCATGGAGAATAATTTTGAATAATAAACAGTGCGTGGAACTCTTTTTTTTCTTTGGTCGTAACACGGGGAACTTTGAAAATAAGAGCAGTGGTCTGGACTCTACAAGAACAAGTAGTAGTGATTTTGTGTTTGCAGAGAAATGGACTATGTGTCAGTGTTTTATAGGCCCAATCAATTCGCTGGAAACAGGAACGCTGGCTCTGAATCTCTGATTTCAGAGCATGCAATACTTTAAGATAGTGATGCCTACCCCCTAAATTCATAAATATATTAGATATTATTTATATTTAACATGTATTATGTAGATAATTTATTAGATATTATTTTTCTTATATAAAATTATTTGATTAATATAAGAATGATTAAAATTAAATATAAAATTTATTGGTATATAAATTATTATTATTCTACAATAATATTGATGCTGATACACCTATGTTGATGCACCTTTATAATTGAAACCTAAATGCTTCCCCGGGAGCACAAGTCGTTCAGCTCAATCTGTGGCGCCAGAGTGGAGCGGATGTGGAATAGTGCCACGTGGAATTATATTTTTATCTGATAGTATATATTTAGCATATTATAATTTTTTTTTTAAGAATTTTGGCCACACAAGGATTTTTTCCTAGAGAGAAAAATGTAATTTCCCTGAACTTTCTTAGATTAATCTCTTCTGGTAAGTGATTTCTGTGGAACTTAGTCAATTTCTTCCTTTTTTCATCTAGTTTATGAGTCAGGTCATGATCAAGCATGGTTTTTTTATAACTTTCTTTCTACCTGCCTTTCCAAGCTTAGTTTTGGTGATAGAATCAAATTGTTTATATTTTTATGATATTATTTGGTAGTCACCGATGTCATTCCTACTCCCAAATGAATGAGTTTAAGCTCATTTGGTCATTATTATTATTTTTCCAATATTATATAAATTATTTATGAAATTTTAGAATAATTTATGCCCAAAAAACATGCTTTTATGGATTATAAAAATTTTAGAAATATTATTATTTTTGCAATTATCATGGAAATCATATTTGGAAACCCATGGAACCATAGTTGTTGTATGCATGTTTGCAATTATTTTATCAGTTAGAAAATTTTTATGGACAGCAAGAACAGTGAATTATTTGAATATCAATTTTCAGACAATAATTAAAGATAAACATATCAGTGAGATACAGAACTAGATCACCGATAGTAAATAACCCAGTGTGGTGTCCATTTATGGGACCTAGTTAGATGCTCATCAGATTAACTATTGACTTAAATTCAGCTATTAGCTCAGTTATTTTTATACAGAATATCTTCTGTTTCTCTACTAGTTATTGTCATAGATTTAGTTAAATTATTGTTTTCAATATAATTATATGTAATTATATATAAAATGTTTTATATCAGTTGCATGTAAATGTTATATATTTTTGTTGTTGTCCCATATGAGTCGTGAATAGAGACCCGCTCACTGAGTTTTCATGAACTCATTCCTCTTTTTCCCTCCCCTTACAGATATATATAGCTACAGGCTCAATTGCACCACAAGATCCTCCTTAGTAGTGATGCAGCTTCTTTTGGTCAGTTTCGTTTCGAAGTGAAGCTTATTATAGGTTATGTTAGTTTAGTAATTGTGTAGGTAGGATCCCAGATATACATAATATTATTTTATTTATTTTATGGATATCAGCTATTGTATTAATTATGTTTAGCTTCGGCCCATATTATGGTTATTATGTAGTTTTATATATAGTATTTAAGTTTTGGAACATTCTCAAAATTATGGAATTTAGTTGAATTTGAAATATTTTGAATATATTTGATATATTTATGCATATTGGTCCAGTTAAATTACTTTAGGCTTCCGTGGGAGCTCAATCCCTCGTGTGTTAGCCACGTTTCCCTATACGTGTCATGACTGCTCAATTGGTTAAAGCATTGCCTCTGGCGAAAGTGCACTTGGGTTCATTTTAGCCATCCCCCCCCCCCGCGGCCAGACCAAAAAAAGATTTATGATTTTAGAGATGACGCAAAACAAAAGCTGGCAAATGAATAAAAATCATTGTGCCTAGAGGTGTTTTTGGCCAACAAGCTTGTTGCCCTTGACAAATTTCACAGGCCAATAATACTTCCTTTATTTTTTATTAATAGTTATCCTTGGAAAACTATTCTATTTTGATATATTAAAAAATTGATGTATCTGACTATAAATTGTAAAACAGCTATTAATAAGGAATTAAAGGAGTAATACGGTCTAGATTTTGTTCTCTCACTTTCATAATAAATAACTTTTCTCATGTAATACTGCCCAGTTAGTTTAGTTTTGATCTCTCTAAGCTTTTTGCCTTGATTTTGGTTTACCTTTTGTATTATGTTTTTCGTCATGCTTCAATAGTCTTAATAAGGAGAGTTAATCAAAAAATTAAATAAAATAGACTTAACAAGGACTAATAGAAGATTCTTATAGTATTTATATGGACAAAAATGATATGTTTAATATTTGTAATGAGTAAACATATATTTAATATATTTATAGGGATAAAAGTTTAGAACGACGAAGAAGAAAAACGAAGGTAGAAAACTTAATCACTTTTAATTAGATTCGCTTGATTTGAATTTACTAAAAACGAATTTCAAAAACCTAATCAAACCAATCTTTTTAAATTTTATCAGTTAAATTTTTCTCCTCGAACTAAACTCACCTGTAAATATATATTCTAGAGGGCAGTTGAGACAAGCACACGTAGTTGGCTTATATAAAATAAACAAAATACAAACAAATCCAAACAATGATTTATATTGAGAGGTAATCAAGGTTCAAAGATTCATCGAATAGCATATATGTTTTAGCTCATTGTTTTTCACCAAGAGGCTTTTTTTGTTTAGTAACGAAGTTAGGAAAAGTAGAAATGCTGCATATGTCAACAGGATTTGCATCAAATGTTAGATAAAAGAGCGATTTTGGGATGCCAAATCTATATCGCAAACTCCGAAACATGGGACTCTTCAAAGTATAATACCAGCCTTCCAAGTTAAGGGAGTGACTTTACACTATGAGAAGTACTATCTTAACATCCAAAAATGAGTGTCTGAAACAGACACCCTAAACCCTAAACCCTAAACAGACATCCATTTTTTAACCGTTGGATGTGATGGATGTTAAGAATAAGTGGGGACATCCATCACATTTAATGGTTATAAAGTGGGTGTCTGTTTCAGACACCCATTTTTGGGTGTTAAAATAGTTTTTCTCTTGCACTACAATTCATCCATCGCACAAGTCTCTCTAATATTTAAATCTCACTGGTTAACAAAAACTAAAATAAAATAAAATTAGACTGATTGCAGTGCATCAGAGGCCATATTTTATTTTTCAGAACTCAAGTGAAGAAACCAAACAGTCAATCAAGCCCCTCTGGTGATACTATATTTTTTATACGGCACTTGAAATTGAATTCCATTTTTATTACAGCGTGTAGTTTATATGCTGCTGTATAGCTCATACCAATAAACTAAATTTTGAAAAAAGAAATGAAAAAATTGAGCATTAAAGCTAGTATTAAGCAGCTAGCATATATTGTTTTCTGCTGATCACGTTAGTCTCTCCTAGAGTTGCTCTCTTGGGTTGTGTTCTTGTAGAGCAGAGCCTCCCTCGTGCGTGAGGGGATGGCCAAACCAAAGACATGATACCAAGCACCCTACCACCTGATTTTAATTATAACCAGCCCATTCAAGCTGTAACTTCGCAACATAAGCTCAACTACCAAAGTTCAGCACGTGCATCTGCTTTGCCGAAACGTATAATCAATAATGTAGGTAGGATGAAGATTAATAAAAAAGACGAAAGGAATATGCAGAGAATTAAGCGAGAGTAAAAGCTAGTATAATCGTATAAGGAGACAGTATCTTCTCAATTTTATCATTCACCGGTAATCTCACCAAGTGAAGTGTCATGGTATGTGGAGAGTGCAGTCTGCAGATAACCATATTCCATCACTTTCAATTTACATTTTTTTTAGTTTTCTTGTTAAGATGTGTTTGGTACAAGGATGAAAATGCAATGCTTCATTCATGAAAAAAATCTTCTCCACTTTTATTCTTATACCAAATGTTGAGTATTTTTAAATTGAAAGACTAATCCCAATTTTTCTTTGTACCCTCGTATATCACAATTTGTGCAATTTGCACTAAAATCCCAATGGTATTGCACCCGATTAAACAAAATTAACGCCAATTTTGCATGCACGTTTCCGCAGGAGTGGCTATGGATCGGATCAGGCCACTTAGACGAGATGATATGATACACTTTGATCACGTTGCATAAATTAGCCCATGAGTAAATACCTTCATTCGAGGCACTCAAATTAGGTAATGTAAGGTAACAAAATCCCACAATCTCATCTATAAATGAAGCGAAATGACGCTAAAAGAGAGATGGAAACCAGAATTCTCAGCATTGAAAAATTCCTGAAAATGAAGCACCGTATCTGGGTTTTTTAGTTCCGGTAACTGTCATTGAATAAATACTTTTGGGTTGGTTAAAGCTGGATTGGAGCAAAATGCAGCAACAACAAACTTTGGCCGACTCAACCTCTGTTTCACCAATGAGGAATCCCATTTTGATTGCTTTACACTACAACAACAATAAATTATAAATTAATAATCAATCAAATACAATATAAAAAACAAAGACACAGAAACGAATGGAGTAAGTCCCAATCCTATACTATATCAACATTCAACCTAGCTCCTAGCTAGCTAGCTGCAAGATTAGAATATCTAGGTCACTCATCATCATTCATCACGCATGCAGGCTCCACCACTACTGCCACCATCTCTGATGGATCCTCCACCACCACCGCAACAGCCACCCCTCTCGGCCGCCGCAACCACCATCCTACTAAACAACCACCACCCTGGCTCATCAGTGGAGTCCTCTCCCTGTTGCCGCGCGGGGGCTGAACCATGGCCTGATCATGGCTATCCTCTCCTCCCTCATGTTCCAGGCGCCAGGCTCCGCCTGATGATCAGCTACGGCGGCCACATCATGCCACGTCCGCATGATAAGTCCCTCTCCTACGTCGGCGGCGACACCCGCATGGTCGCCGTCGACCGCCACACCTCCCTCAAAGACCTCTGCGCCCGCCTCTCTAGCACGCTCCTGCATGGAAGACCCTTCACTCTCAAGTACCAGCTCCCCAACGAGGACCTCGACAACCTCATCACCGTTACAACCGATGACGACCTCGATAACATGATCGAAGAGTACGACCGTTTGTCTTCAAAACCTCCTCCTCCTTCTTCTTCTTCACCTTCGCGCCTCAGGGTGTTCCTCTTCTCCTGCAAACCAGACACCGCGCTTTCAATGGGTTCTCTTCTCGATGATGCTAAGTCTGAGACGTGGTTCGTGGACACTCTCAACAACTCGGGGATTCTGTCCCGTGTTGTTTCGGATTCTGCTGCTGTTGATGAATGCCTCGTGAATCTTGATGATGGGGTCCCTCCTGCTAGTGGTGATTCTAACAATGATTTGGAGGGCAATGCTGCTGCTGCTGCTGTTGCTGTTGTTGGTGATGGTAACAAGCAGGTTAATAAGCAGCATTTGGGTGATGTGCATTCGGTGCCTGGATCCCCTCTGGTATTGGAGAATAACTCGTCGTCTTATGGATCTTCTTCTTCGTCTTCTTCAATGGCTAACCTGCCTCCTATAAGCGTTCGTGTTGATGAGAATGGTGGCAGCAGGCTCCAGCTTGTGATGGAGGAGCAGTTTGCACAGATGACATTTGGGAAGCAAGATGATGGGTACGCCATTTCTTCTTCTGTTTCTGTTGCTGCAGCTGCTGCTGCTTCTGTTCCTTCAATCCTTGCACCTGTAACTGTGGTCACCACTGCTAGTACTAGTGATAACTTGGGTAGGGTTGTCTCTGATGAGGATAGATCGTTAGATCATCAAGGGGCTCCTGCAGGATTCAAGGAGCCCCCTTTGCCGTTGCAGCTTGTGCAACCAAGGACTAGTGGTGGACATTTTGGTTTGTCATCTCCAGATTCAGTTGCAAGGTATATTCATTTTATTGTTTTCTGTTATATGTTCTTTTATCTGGAAGAAGAAAAATCAAAATCAAAATCCTCACTTTAATTAAATTGTACTAATTTGATGATTTTTTTTTTTTTTGGGTGATTATGATGTATGTTTTGAAAATTGTTCTTTTTGGTTTATGTATATGCACAGTGATAGCAGTATTGCATCTGCAAATTCTTACTCCAAGGCGGTTTACTATCAAGAACAAGTCCAAGCTTTACATGTAGACATCAAAGCTCCTCCTTTGCCAAACATCAAGAGTGAAATAATATCTGATCACAGTCAAGGACTGCAGAGGGAACAGGCGCAGGATTCGGGCTACACGTTACTCCAACAAATGGATCAAAATCAGCAACTCCACCAGCAGCAGCAACCGCAATTTGTGTACATCCACCACCCTACATCCACTGGTCAAGTGCCAATGTCACCCTACTACCCAGTTTATACCCCACCATCAATATCATCACATCAGCAACTTCATCATCCAATTAGTCAGCAGCAGCAGCAGCGCCCAGTTTATGTAATGCCTGCTGGCCCTACACAACCGTACAACATGACTATGCAATCCAATATAGCTGACCCTAATGTGGTAGTAGCCTCAACCAGGCCACTAATGCCCCAAAGTGCTGCTGCATACAAAGATGGCACTCCACTTTTTCACCCCACTACTTTAGCTACCCCAACTTTACCTGAAGTGGCTCCAAATGTGTACAAAGCACCCGTGGCATCAAGTCCAGCATTTGTTCAAATTCCTCCCAACCAATTTCAGCAACAGTATGTGTGTATGCCTCAAAATATTCATCATCCAACACAGCCCACTGCTATAGCCCCCTCAGCCACTACTAATTATGGCTATGAATATGGTGGACCTACACAGCAAGATCAAGTGTATTACACACAACAGCAATCCAGTGCCCCATACGAATCCATGACCCCAGCAGCAGCTGCTGCAGCACTATCAGATGTTTCAAAACAATTTCCCTTAGACAACATTCAGCAGCCAAGCAGAACTACTACCCAGCCAGTATAAATCTATATATTAGGAGAAAAATGAAACCGTTTTGTTGAAGGCATGTTGGGGTCAATTGGAATTGGACTTTCTTGTTCATTCTCTTATATGGGACCTACTTTCTAGAAAAAATAAGCACCAAGTGGTGTTTCTTTCTTTTTCATAAATGGCCTCCATTATCTGTATGACAACGAATCTAATGTTAGATCCTGGTAATTGCGAAGCCAGCTTTTGTGTTGTTACCAATACCTGTAATTCAGTTCAATAAGACAATCTACTGCCATTAGCTTTATGGAGTCACTTTTCGTTGTTGCTTTTCTTTCTAAAATATACTATATACAACTTTGTAGATTTGAGAGCCAACAGAAGCATCAGATTTCCGAAGTTCAGGTATTGGACTACCTCGGCAGGCACTTTGTCCTGTTTTGGATGCAACCTGAGGTTGCTGAAGTAAATAATTATATATGTGCACGTTCAATTAGTACGGGAAAGTGGTTTTGAGCTAATTTCCAAAAGCTAAATTTGATGACTCTCCACTCGTCCATGCGATTTAAAAATTAAAAGAGAAGGGGTCTTGTACGTGCAATTTATGTTATGAGCATATAATAGATCACACTGCATTATATTAACACATGGTTGTTGTCAGATAGATGCGAACGAAACTAGGTAGCATCATAAGTTGTGAATTAAACAAACGAAAATTGCAACAGAATCAACATGAGGCAGGTGGGCTACTCTGCTTTGCTCTGACATTTATTATTGTGGAATCAAGGGAATCTACGAACGTGCGCGGAGCGAGCTGAAGAAACACGGCTAGTGTTGTAATGTAGTTTAACTGACATGCACTCATTGGACTAGGCGAATAATATAGCATACTGCACAAGTTGTGCTATGCTAATGATCAAGACAAGCAGCTTCCATTTCTTTACCCTCGAGAGAGCTCAATTGACAAAATTGTGAAATATGCACAGAGAGTGTAATGGCTCAACCCTGCAAATGCATTCCTTTCACTCTCGTTTGGCTTCCCCACACCCAATCCAATCCAGTGACAAGCACTCTAAGTAATCAGAGTGTAAGAAAATTGGATCTTTATTGCTTGTTCATTTGACATTTTATCTTGGTTACTCTGGAGACAATTAATGATGTCATTAAAGATTAAGATTAGATGTTTTTATCGTTGAACATTATTTGACTCAAGATGCATGATATTGATTAAAAATTATTTTCTTTTATAGTAGACACCTAAATTGGTACTTGATAATTTTATTTATGGATAAATTGAACTCTAACAAAAAATAATTACTATTGAAATCCTTCACAATTATAAAAATAGGATATTATATGTTCCTGACAATTTCATTGATGGATAAATTGATCCCTGATAAAAAATACTAGTATTGAGGTTTCTTACAATTGTAAAAACAAGACACTATAAGTCATTGATATTTTTCATTTTAATGGATAAATTTGTCCATGATAAAAAAAATTAGTATTGAGATCTCTCACAATTGTAAAAATAAGATACTATTGTGTTGTTTTGTAATATATAATTGTTGTACTCTTTTGAGGAAATGATTATAAATTTATTATATTAATATCATAGTACCTCAGAATAAGGTATTGATAAAGCATAAAGAATTCAATTTCAAATCATATTCTTTTCTTAAAATGGTAAGATGTGGATCAAAGATTTTTCTCTTGATATAAGTACGATGAAATATTGGAACGTTTGGAGAAAAAATTTATAAAAAAATAAAAATAAAATGGTATATTTTAATTAGTATTGATTATGAGTAATAAGTGTCATATAGATCAATAATTAAAGTCACGACTGTATTTAACATTTTGAAGATGAGTCAAGGACTT
Source organism: Dalbergia cultrata (assembly GCA_031216105.1). Lineage (NCBI taxonomy): Eukaryota > Viridiplantae > Streptophyta > Magnoliopsida > Fabales > Fabaceae > Dalbergia > Dalbergia cultrata. The sequence goes on from CM062348.1 coordinate 734,574, forward strand.
ATAAGTTATACTTTTACAATTATGAAGAATTTCAACACTAATTTTTTTATTGTCAATGATCAATTTGTCCATCAATGAATCTATAGTGTCTTATTTTTGTAATTGTGAAGAACTTCAACACTAATATTTTTTTATCAATAACTAATTTATTCATAAATAAAATTATCAGGGACAATTTAGGTGTTTACTCTTTCTTTTATATAGAGCAGCCAACTATTTTATGAAATATTTATAATTATTTAAAAGGTAAATAATTTATTTTCTTTTAAAATATATTTAATTTTTTTATCTTCTATAAATTCATTGAGATATAAATCACCACAACATGACAAATAGAGGACACTTTAAAAATACAAAATCAAAACTTCATGAAAGAAATTAAAAAAATTGTCATAAGTAAAAGTAGGATAACCAAAATCCAAGGGTGGCGAGTTCAACCCCACTGCAGTTTATATCACAAATTTTCTTCTCTCATGGGAGTATCTTCCTTCTGTCTCATGTCCCATTATGGGCTTTTTTATGAGTCTCACTAGAAAATTTTCTGTAAGAAAGATTAAAGAATACTTTTAAATACAAAACTTTACTTGCTTATTTAATATTAACTACACACCACTTATTTATGTTGAATGAATATACAGTTTTTCAGATTAGAGTACAGAGGTTTTTATTTTTTCACGTTATAAGCAAGCCTTGTCATTCTTAGTGTAATCCATTACTGTGTTGACTAAACTCGAGCACACTGTTTTCGCTAAATATCCATGTGCATTTACTCATTTAGAGCTTTGTGCAGCCAACTAAGCGTTAAACAGTGCGTGTTTATGTCAATTAATTAACTTTCAATTAAAAAATTTCATAAGTGAAATATTTCATTAAAAAAAATACACAGTACAAATCATGCACGTGCTGGACCTATGCTACGCTCTTGCCTGAAAAAAAATACATATATAGTCAATCTTACATTTTAAAAGATCAAATATAGACGGGAAGTCGCCAAAATTGATTTCCCTTATTTCAAAAAATCTAACTAATTTTTTATGCCATCATAAGAAGAACTTGTTCGTCTTAAATTTATAAGATTTCACCCTTTTTAAAAAAAGAAAAAGAGTTAAATATGAAATTCATATATAGTAAAAAGAAAATAATCTTATAATATACTCCTATAAATGTAAAAGATATCAATGTTAAAAAAAATTAAAACTAGTTTACTAAATTACCATTTTACTTTTCAATTCCAACTTTCTCTCTTTTTTCACTAAATGAGTCAATAAAATTATTTAATAAAAATAATTAATACTATTAAAATTTGTGGCATGAAAAATTAAGTTTAGACAAAACATATTTCTAAAATGTAGAGTAATTTAAGGGCGGACAGAGTTGTTGCTTGTTCAATTTAAGTTTGACTGATATTTTGTATACAATTAAATTCCTTAATAAATATACACCACATATTTTACTATTTTTAAATGTGATGTGTAGTTCTCACTCATCTAACTTATTTATGAGTAAAAAGTTGTGTGTTGTACACCTAACATCGATTAAATTAAGAATCATACACGAGTTGACTAGTTGCCCTGTGGCAGTAATTATCCTCGTTATCGGTTGATCGTCAATTCTTAACTTCCTCATACGCGATGACATCAATAAAGAAGGTCAAAGGAGACAGATTTTGCTCTGCTGAACGAGAAAAGGATCATAATGGGCCTTGCTTTTGGTAAGAACAACTAATCCCACTCGCTCTTTCTTTTCTTCCCTTGCTAGGATCTGTTAGATCATCAGACGCCTACCTGGGTTGTTGGGACTTTGTTACAGACAGACACTCAAGTTAGAAGCAACTGTGTGCCACAAAATCAGAATTCCGAGGAAAATATAGAAATGAGTGCGAGTGTGGTCCATTGCTTTCAGCATCAGCCGCCACCAGATACTAGTAATACTAATTTGCAGCAAAGCAAAGCAAAAACATGTTAGACTTGGAATCACATTGCTTTCTTCCACACACCCTGTCATTCTCGTTACTTGTTCCTCAAATTCACTTAACGATTTTTTTAGGCCTTAGTCGTAATTGCACTGCTGCTCGTGTCTAATTCAATTCAACTTCAACGCCTTACCCCATTTCACAAAAAAGGTGCCTACTTTGCCACTCGCCCTCCCTTTCCTTCCTTTCATGCTTCCACCTTCAACTTCAACCATGGCCACCACCATCACTCCTTCCTTCTTCACCCCCTTTTCCATGCTCCAAACTTCGCCATCTCGAAACCCTTTTCTTACTCGTCCTATTCTCACTTTGCAACCGGCACACCACAGGCAAGTCTCTCTCTCTCTCTCTCAACACTCTGTTTTTCTGGACACTCTGTTTTTCTGAACACTCTGTTTCCTACTGCATCAACACAGACACAGGACCCTTCAACTTCAAGTATCATGCTGCTTATCGCCCAAAAGACCCACCGATGACACTTTAAATCCCACCGCCGTGGACAACCTCCGAGTGGTCTTCGCCGCCGGAGGCACCGGCAGCCACGTATACCCTGCAGTGGCCATTGCCGATGAGATCAAACTCGCCAACCCCACATGCGAGTTCCTATTCATTGGAACCCCAAACAGCATGGAAAGCACTGCAATCCCCTCCGTAGGATACAACTTCGCCTCTGTGCCCGCGGTGAGGTTGACGCGCCCCTTCATCGCCCCTCACAACCTCTTCTTCTTCCCATACCGTTTGGTCAAGTCCCTGATCCGTTGCTTCCACCATTTGCGTGATTTCCGACCCCATGTTGTTGTTGGAACCGGTGGCCATGTCTCTTTCCCCGTTTGCCTCGCTGCTAAGCTGAAAGGCATAAAGCTCGTGATCCATGAACAGAATTCTGTCCCTGGTTTGGCCAACTCTGTTCTTTCCCACTTTGCTGATTTGATCTTTGTTGCTTTTAACTCAACGGCTGATACCTTGCCGAGGAACAAGTGTGTGGTGTCTGGGAATCCGGTGAGGTTGTCACTGAGGAACTCTGTTTCGAAGGTGGCGGCGAGGTCGAATTTTTTCCCGGGTTATGGGAAGACAAGTGACTCTGGGGAGGCCAAGGTTTTGTTGATTCTTGGTGGGTCTTATGGAGCTAATGCTGTGAACATTGCAATGCTGAATTTGTATTATCAGATGCTGAGGCAGAATAGTAGCCTTTACATTATATGGCAAACGGGTGTTGAGGCATATGATGAAATGGACAGCCTAGTTAAAAATCATCCACGCTTGTATATGACACCGTAAGTGTTGCTTGTTCAATCCTGCTGCATTGGTTTCTGTATAATTTAAAATTCTAAATACATCTCATTCCCTTGTGAGTTGTGAATTCTTATTTGGGGATGTATTGATCTTTTGTGTGAATGTTTTATGGTTCATCTAAAGAGTAAACTGCGTGTTTTGTTCATCCTTTTTTATATCTCACTGAATAATCTGGGGTCTAGTGATCACTTATCTGACATCCCTCTTTTTTTTTACGTAGGTTTATGCATTGTATGGATATGGCATATTCAGCTGCGGACTTGATTGTTTCTAGAGCAGGTGCAATGACTTGCTATGAAATATTGGCCACTGGGAAACCATCTATCCTGGTAGTTACATATTTTGTTCAGCCATTCCTTTGCATTCCTTCAGTTTTGATTCACGCTTAGGAGCATAACATATATCATTATTCAATTAGATTAAAAGATAAATGGAATAATTCTGCTATATTATCTGGAACAGCCTTTTGCCTTTTTTTTTACGTTTGGCAGAATATTAATCCTTTGTTTAGCGATGCCTAAGAAAAATTACTTAAATCATCATGTATTTATTCAGAGATATTAATACATACTATGCTACCAAAAGACGGGGATAGAAGTTAGACTTGTGAAATTTTGAAGTTCTTGATGCTACCGACAATTTTGACAATGTTCAAAACATAATTTAGTGGTAATCCTCCAAGAGACTCGGGAATTCAAGTTTAGTTAGTCTGATGGAACAAATTGGGCAAGGTAGTATGTATCAGTATCTGTGCAGTTACGCAGCACGCAGTTTTAAGCTACAAAACTAGAAATGCCCTATCCTATGAAAGGCATCTTCCAAATTTATGCTAAATGAGTGCTAGAATCTGGATTAAGAAGATATTGATTTTGCATGAGTGAATGTGTGAATGCTTGTCCCATAGCTACAGACAGTCCCATCAGCTTTATATGTGCTTCTTTGCTGATTTGCTCAGATAAAAAACAGGTTACAGAATTAATGAGATCCACTTTGTATATAAAGTCAATTGAAAACTTTATGGATGGATTCTGAGATTGTTTCCTGCAGCAAAAAAGTGCTGAGTAATTGTTGGAATTAGATTTTATACTACATGAAATGTAGTCTAATCCTTTGACAGAAATATGAAGCTGCTGTTTTTGTATGTTTAGGGTTGGTTTCAATCATGATGTTACACGTATTTGATGCTGAATTGCAGAGAATTCTCATTCTTTCCTTATTTTCTAAGAACCACACGCAGCTTAATGCATTAATGTATCTTATGCTCGCAAAAGCTTTCCATTTCTGTTGGATCTGCATCGCAAACAATAGAAAATAATGACCCTTTTCCAATTATTATTTGTAGATACCATCACCAAATTTCTCTGAGGGCAATCAATTCAGGAATGCTTCCTTGATGGCAGACTTAGCTGGTGTGACAGTTATAACCGAGGATGAGCTTGATTCAAGTACACTAGCAATTGCAATTGAAGAGATTTTGAGTATGTTGACTTCACACTAGCAGAAATAATCTTGTGAAAATTATGCAAATAAAAGTTTTGTTCTATATGCTTTCAAGTAAAACATAGCTCTCTGTCTAGACATGGGGCTATATTTTCCTGATTGTTCATATGCCTTCAAGTGTTGATGAGTTCTAAACATGTTGTCTGTGGCACGGTGCAGTAATTGACTGCCAGAACTGTGACTTTAAGTTTAGGAAAGGGCTAACTAGGAAATAATAATGATGTTATCTCTGGGAACAAGTTCAAGCATTCTCTGACCCCGACCATCTTACCCCATTTGTACCTCTAACCTAATCATCTTCTAACTTGACTTTTTGGTTACCCCATATTTTAGTCACTTGCAACCGGTGCAGTAAACTTTAATTTTGTTTTTTGTTTTTTTCCTCCTCTTGATACATTATTTATTTCTGATAATTTAGTTGCCTCGTATTAGTTTACTTTAGAATTAATGCAGCCTTAACGTGATACTCGGACATAGTTATACATCCAAATAGATTAAAGGCCACCTTCTTCTCCCAAGCAGATCTGCATCTTGGTTAGAAATTATCACTCATATCCTTACGGTTGAAATTATGAAACTTTCCATTAATGTGCCACTAATTAACACCTTTACTACTTGCTATTGTTAGTTGCATTAAGAAGGAATTCATCATGTTCATAAATATAGTAATTCTTAAATTCAGCACTTTTCTTTTTCTAGTAAGACCATGTGACCAAGATAAACCTAATGTAGTTGAAGAAGAGACGCGCCTCTTTTTTTTTTTTTTTCCTCTCATTCTTTTCTGATTTGGAAACTTTTAATGGTTGATAGGGGATGAGAAGAAGATGGAAGATATGTCAGAGAGGGCCCTGAAAGCTGCCAATCCCAATGCCTCTGCTGAGATTACTAAGCACATTCTGTCTCTTGTAAATCAATCAACGAAAAAGGAGGAATTGGCTACAAAGTAGAGGATCTCAGCTTTGCTAGTTGAAATAAATTCCTGCCTAACACATTGAACCCAACCGTAAGTTTTTCATGTGGTCCCATAATAGAACCATTGGAAGATCAAAAGAGCTCTACTTCTCTTAGAACTTAATAGCAAAAATTGTTGGGAGTGTGATGATAATGCTAAAAAGTTTCAGGAGCTCATGTCTTTGTAAGAGTGACTTCAGCTAAGTGGCAGAGAACAAGGATGGAGGCCTTAATTGCCCGTCATGAACTGCAGGGATAACAGTGAGATTGTGTTTTTGCCGCTAGAAAACCTTGAGACTTGAGTGGCATATGTTTTATATATATTTATTTTTTGAGTGGTCCATTTAGTGGTAGTCCACATCTACACATATTCATCAAAGTACTGGGATGAGTTGTGTTCTAATAATGGGCAAATAGGAATGTAATTTGATGATGACGTTTGATAGTAACAAAATGTGTGGTTTCAAAAATTTTGGAAGCATAATTGTATAAATTCCCTTTCATTTGAGGGCTGACGTTCAATACCAATGTGGTGATATGAGGCATTCCTTCAAAGTTACCATGTCGAGGTATTATTATCGTTCAAAACCAAGTTGAGGTCTTAAAAAATTAAAAACTCTTCCACAAATTATGCAGTGTTTCATAAGCCCAACACAACATAGCCGTCTCTTTCAAATTCATTTTGTTGAAAAAAAAAAACTTTAAAACTACATTTACAGAGTGTAATTGCTCAATCTATGAAGATGAAGACCTGAGGTTATCTATATCAATTTTAGTCTATTTACGAAAACATTTACCTTATCTTGCAGAGTAGTTTTGCCATAGACACATGTCAACCGAATATTCCGACACAGAATTACCATAAGACAGGCGACCCAAATATGAAGACCCTACTTTATCACAAAGACACGAGAACTCCATTAACCAAGAAAAAGAGGATTGTCTGCTCACATGCAAGGGCCACTCTTGAGTATAATATTGTAAAGGTCTCATCCAATTAAGAAACCTTCACACACTAACATATATTGGCGATTCCCCACATAGGAAGGAGGCTAATGTTTTAAATTAAAAGATGAAATGAAGATTGACAGCAAGCAGCAAATGAAAATTCTTATATTGGATATGATATGAAAAAACTATACAACAATTTAAGGATGAAAATATGCAGCTGTCACAAAAAAAAAAGAAAAGAAAAGAAAAAGAAACACATCAGTATGTGTCCCTCAGTTGCGAGCCACAACTTGTTGCTTACAGACTGGGCAGAAATTCTTCTGAGCTACCCATTGTTTTATACAATGAAAGTGATAGCTGTGTTCACAGTTTAACCTCCCCAGTTCATCACCTGCTTCATACTCTTCCTGCACTCAAAACCAAGATAATTAAATTATATCTAGTCATTTCAACACATCTTAGAAAGCTTACTGCAATGCATATAATACATTAAACATGAAGAATATACCTGACAAATGCTGCATTTTTTGTCTACTTGATGCTTTGATGCATCATCTGCAAACTGAAGCTTAGTCTTCCTTACGTTGTGTCCCATCTCATCTTCTTTCAGTCCAGTGTTCACATAACCGATTCTCTCACTGAGCTCAAGCAATTGCTATCATACACAAACCAGAAATTTAGACATACATAAAACAAAGATGCGTGTGCACTGACAGTGGCATTTCAACAGCTTGGGGATATGTTTTTGAGAGAAAAATAATAGGCAGCTTAATTATTGAAAGTACTGACCTCATATGACATGTTATCAACATCAAGTCTCCAGTCTCTGAATTGGTCATGTGAATTTAATCTTCCCCCCATTATTAGACCTCCTTGAAGCATCATAATCTTCGAAGTGCCAGCAACAATCAAGATAAGCTCTGTTAGCCCCTTACCACTATAAGATCTAAGCCAAGACTTGTTTCGATATAACATATATTGCTCTTCCTTACATGTGTTCTCCTTATAAAATCGTTACTTCCACCGAAAAGCCTCTGTTTAGCTAGCACTAGCATGGGATATGCATCAAAGTCACTCAAATCTAAATATATGGTGAAACATCGCGATTCGAATCACCAAAATTAAGAACTGATTTGATTTGAAATAATTGGAATTTGATTTAGAAATCGATTCTTATAGTTGAGATATGTTAGGTAGTTTTTAAAATGATTAAAATATGAATAGATTTGGCTTGGATTTAAGTTTTAGTATCAAATCAGTCCCATCAAATCTTATAAAATTTGGTCAAATTTCAAAATAAAAGCAGTTAAATCCTACGAATTTGAATGAAATCATTTCTTATTTTCAGTTAGAGTAAAAGTTTACAGTTAAGGCAAGAGTTAAATAAATAAAAAATCTGATTCCAGGAGGAACCTGCACCATTGATTTTAAGGATGAGAAGGATAGAAAAAGGAAGTGAAGACCAAACAAGGAGGATGGAGGAGTTATTCCATGGTAAAAGTAAAACTGTCCCAGAAAAGAATAAACGTATCACTCAACCACGTAGTTCTGGAATACACTGCTTAATCTCCTACGGTCCTACCAATCAATGAATGCGCATAGGCATGATGGCATAGAGAAATAGAAGTAAAGAACTGTAAAATCCAGTTCAACTGAGAAGATCCAACTAAATAATATTTTTCTGGTGACTGAACAACAGTTTTGCTGCCAGTACAGACAGACATCAGTGTTGTTGACAAGACTTTACATTTGCTGATCTGATTAAACTTTTTATTTTTTAACAGTGAATTGGCAGCCCATTAAGTCAGTTCTTCTACAGTTTCACTCATTCTGAGAATATCTGCAAACTGACTGACCTGGCATCTTTACAATCCAGGATACTCTCCATCTTTTTGTATTTTCTATACACACTTGAAATAAGCACCCATCCTAACACACAAAGGTGATCAATTTTTCCTTCACAAAAATTGAAAACTAGAAATTAAAAACTGAAAACAGCAAACCAAACAAACCCTAAACTGCAGTTTTCAATTTTTAAAAACTGAAAAATGAAAATAGCAAAGGTCCTTAGTTTTTTAGTTCATACATTTCAAATTATGGTTTGAAAAGTGTAAATTAAACATCTATTTCAACAAATTTGACAAAAACACAGATGCATTTCTACATGATATTGAGTTAAAAATGAACGAAAAAAAAAGAAAGGTTACCTTTGTATTAGATCAAACCAAAATGTACTAGTTATAAACTAAACATAGCCTAAAGTGGAACTATTTACAATGGAGGGTGTAGCATAAGAATGAGATTCGGTCTATTAGATTTAAGTTATTAACAGTCCAATTCTTTAATATAATAGTGATACTAAATCTCACTCGTGTGTTCAGTTCACAAGGATAATGCATGAAGGGTATGTGAGATGATGAGCCAACGAACCTACCTCAGCAAAACCATCAGAGGAAGGATCCCTAATGTGGCGATAGTAAGTGGCAGGTCCAAAAGGCTCAGAGCGTGCTGTGAAAATGTCAGGATCATCAGTGTCCAAAAAAGAGATGGGCTCTGGATTCACAGTGCGCCTTCCCAAATAATTAGATGAAGAACGCTGCCAATAAAATTATGATGAGCCACCCACGGTTTATTTTATTAGTCCATAACCATATCAAATCAAAGGAAGAGAAACCAAAAAAGAGATGATCAAACTGAAGAAGACATGCACAAATCAAACAAAACTCACAACAAATCATTCACTTGTCATCTAGTAAAACACAAATCACAAGATATATACTCATGTAACATGAGATAACGGGAGCCTCCTTCTTCACTTCAACGGTACCAGTTCAGTTACCACAAAAACGCGTTGCTGTCAACACACTACCCACTAACTTGAATACCTCATAAATATTAATATTAAAGGGTCCACACCACAATAACAATCAATCTATAACTCCTTGCGTCTGTAACCAGGTAAAAGGAATGCGTGCACGCATTGGGAAAAGGGTGTTAGCTTGGAAATCTTTAATAAGATAGAATTAAATTGAATTTCGTTAACAGGGTGTTAGCCATTAACAGGGTGTTTGAAAGCCTTTAATGAGATAGAATTAAATTAAATTTAGTTAGGAATTGAATTGAATTCTTATGTTTGAAATGAATCAATAAATTAAAGAATTGAATTCAATTTCTTCGTTTGGAATGGGTAATAAATTTAATTAATTTTACTAGTTTATCCTTCACTAATATATTAAGAATAAAACACTATATTTAAGTAAGTTATTTTGATATTTTTATTTGTTGGAATTCAATTTCCACACCCCTTTGGGTCTGATTTCAATTCCATAGGAATTCAATTCCCTCACTTTAATTGCTTTCAAAGCATCAAATTCAATTCAATTCCTTGATAGAATTGAATTTTAGGGGTTTTCAAACGTCCCATAAATTAAATTAAATTACAGTGATATACTTATAATAAGACTATCAGAAAACACATGCACTGATAAAATAAAATAAAATATAAACGAAAATAGTCCTTCTTGGAATTCAAAGATCAGTTTTCAATTTTGTCTTATTTATTTTATGGAAAATTTAAATATAACAAAAGAAGCTTGAGGCTTTGGATAAAATCGAAAGGAAATTACACTTCACCGATCAACCATATAAGCGATCACTCATATCCTGCTCCTGTTATAGTGATTTGTGAACCAAAAAGAAAATCAGAAACGGTGCTCTTATTGCATGCAAAGGATCAATTTGATAGATAAGAAAAATGGAAACTTTATCAATGCATTATGTCCATATACAGAAAGCAAAACATTGTTCAGGGTCTTCCCACCTATAAAATTAGACATCGAAGAAGAACACAAACCAGTGGTGGAAAAAGAAAAAGAAAAAAGCTGAAGTTTTCATCAGATTTAGGCATCAAATCATTCCAACACAAAGAGATTGAGGAAGAGAAGAAGGGTCAATATGAAGAAAAACAGAACACACCTCTCTGTGATTAACCTTGTCCACATCAATTTTGCCTCTTGAAGACACATTCTTCCTCGCCACAACACAATCAACAGATGCAGCAGCATCAGCAGAGAACCCAATTCCAGGGCCACACCAAACATCCTGAAAATCCACACAAGTTGCAGGATTGGAACCATCAACAACACCACCACCACCACCACCATTACAAGCCTTGCTACTGTTACCACTGTTCTTGCTGTTGTTGCTGCTTCTCTTGTGCTTCTTCTTTCTTGCCTTCTTCCCTTGCCAATCAGCGGAGGTTCGGATCACCGCCGGCACCGACACCTGCTGTGACCTGCCGGCGGTGCAGCCGAGTCCCCTGAAGGTTGCTGCCGCAGAAAAGTTGCTCTTTTTTCTGCTCTGAGAGGTGCCATTGATGGTGGCCTCATTGGAGGTGGTGTTGTTGGCGAAAGTGGAGAGAAGAGAGGAAATGGTGGACTTGCAGCGTGTGGATTGGATTATGGATGGGATTTGTGGGTTTGGAATTGGATCTGCTTCTTCTGTCATGTTTGGGTGGTGATGGTGGCTGAATTGGTTCCTCTGTCTTCTCCATTTGATGTGTTCTGTTGTTGTCTCTGTAACAGCACGCATGGTTCAGAGAGAGAGAGAGAGAGAGAGAGAGAAAAGACCGAGTTGAAGACTTGGGAGTGTTGAGAACAGGCGTGAATGAAATGGAAGAAGGAATGGGGTAAGGAGGGAATGGGACTTGGGATTATGCGGGGAATATATTACTGTAATTTGATTTGATTATTAGTTTTAAAACAATGAATTTTCAGTTTTACTTTAAATTGAAAATGAAATTTTAATTTTGTGGGTGCCCTTTTGTTCTGGGGTTGTTAGGTGGGGCTCTGCCTTTGTCTTGTTGCTGGAATTGTGGGCATATGGTTCATTCAATCAGTAGCCTCAGGCAGGCTCTCTGGAATCTGTGACTAGCTTTTGCTTTCTTCTTGGAATTTTTGTGCTCTTTAAGCCAAACTGATGCTACTCGTCAAAAGAAAAGTCGAAAGCCCTTTCCTCTCTCATTGTCCTCGTTGGAGTCTAGTGGGCCGAGTGAGGTGCCTTTGAGGCTTGAATGGGAAATTTGGAATCAACAAGCTGTAACTTAAGTGGTTTGTTTCATACTACATCAGGTCAGACTCTTTCACAGTACTGCCATATATGCTCGGTATATGTGAAATAAAAAAATTTAAAGTCAATTTCTTAAATAAATTTTAAAATGAGCTGTGAATTGCAAAATTATTACTATATGTAGCTCTGTATGTGAGAGTGGACAGCATAAAAAAGGTTCCCACATCCGGCACAAAAATCTCAATGTCCAACACCATAGGTATATTGGGATTATAGCATCATTTACTTACCATCCGTGTATAGTAATAGTTGTTACCATATGAGGAGTCTTTAATTTTGATCCAAGGAATGTCTTCCATGTAAAGCATGCTTTTTCTGTAAGTCCATGCAGATCAATATTGTATTCTTTCTTTGTATGGTCTCCATTAATCTCAAGGCCAAATGCATGGCCGGAAACATTGTTTATTCCCACCAAGAAACTTTCAGAGGGAAAAAAAAATTATTCTTATATCGAGCCAAGATTAGTACCTTTCTTGTTTTCTATTGAACCGTGGTACATTTGAGATTCCAATTAAATCAAAGTAGTTGACTTGTTGGCCTGTCAAGATAAACTCAATAAACTAGTTTAAAAAATTGCAGAAATGCAAAAGGAAAACATTTGATGTGACTATAGTATGTTTGAAAAAAAACAAAAATCAAAGTTGGTACCCTGCGATAGATTTTCCTTATTAATTAGTGCAAATGACATATGATATTACAGCCACTTTCGGTTTCAGGTTTCTCTACCTTTGATGAGTTTATTATACTAAATCCCTCTGTCTTTAAAAAATGACCCATGGTGGTCGCAAACAAAAATGACCCTTGACCCAAATGATGGTGTGTATTATACCTTTGAACGATATGAATTTGTCACCAAAATACTATTTTTGGAGCAATCTTATTATGTCTATGAGAATTTCTCCTTCCAAAAGCTGAGAAGTCCATGAAAAAAAATAACCTTGGAATCTGCAATATAGATCAGAAAAATAGGAAATAGGATTACAAAGAAGTAAAGAGCAAAAGCTAAAGGACAAATGAAAATGGTCCTGTGCAAATTCTTTCACTCCAGCCTAGACATGATTTATTGGATATTTAATTTACATTGTACCATTGATTTTGGACCACATCTTGAGCTATATGGGAGACAAGAGAATAATTTGGCAAGAGAGGTAGAGAGATGAACCATATTGCCCTCCTCAATAAGTAAACTTTGTCATTAGTATTTAGGCTCAGCTTGCTATTTGTCATTAGTATTTAGGTTCAGCTTGCTATTTCATTGTGGTTGATTGGCCAATGGAAGCAATAAAAGCATCTTTTTAGTTAACTATTAATTAATTACCTGTACTGCACCTTTAGAATTTTGACTCCAACTACATTCAACTTTTCTCTTCATGGTAATTTCTTGCTTTGAAATAACATTCAAATTCGACTCAGCTAGCCTCAACCAATAAATCCAAATGCATTTTCCTCCTTGGATGTATCCGAAAGCCATGCAACCCATTAATATTTAAGTGCTACAGAAAGGATTAGGATTTAGGCAATGATTCCAGTTAATGCTGAATTGTTCCCCTTAATCACTTCATTAAATCACGAAAGATATGGTTAATTCTCTTGACCTGAAAGCCAGGTTGTTATGTCATCTGATCTCAGCAAGTACATCTTCTGAAGAGTTTGAAGATGAATGCAGTATATCTTATATCTCAAAGGTTCCTTTACATTATAGAAATATTTCTAGTTAGGCTTAATTAGCTTGAGATAAATGGGGCGCAAACAAGGGAATGGATTAGTTTGACTCAAATAATTTAATCCCACTGCTTAATAGAAAATAGAAATTAAATGGACATTGGTTTCTCTCTTTTGGTTGGCATATGTCTTGATTAATTTTGGCCTTAACCTCATACTCTAAACTTTGCCAAAACTATGATGGTTGATTACATAAAATCCAGTTTATGATTATTCATAAGCTCCATAAGATTATGGTGGCCTCCGTGCCGAAAGTTAGACCATGATATTCACATCTTTTATGATGTATCACATATTAAAGACGGAACAATATCATTATGTACGTAGTTCATGATGCAGTATACCAGCAATTAAGGAGCACACTTCCAAGCCTTAAATTATAGGATATTTGCATGTCCTATGCACTTTTCCTTTCTTTTGCTGAGTACAAACTTCGTCCTGTGCACCATGTGTAATGACTGGTGAGATTACATTTTTCATTTTGGTTGGCAGCAAGACATTTGAATGTGTGTCAACATATTTATATTGTCTAGTTTATTTTATTTCTCGTAGTATTTTCGCACATGACATTCGAGACACTATTCTCCTACACAACATATTTAAGAGGCTTGATCCCTTTCTCACACGCTACATAATTTATATATGTAATTGTTGACAAATGTTGAGAATTTAACTCCAAAAGGAAAGGGGAATGTTCTGAATCCTTATGCTTTAACTCCTCAAGCTCAATGTAACAACTAACAAACGAGTTTGGAAGCCAATCGCATTAACAGAGGGCGATTTTTTGGTTTGGTTGATGAGTGCAATGACCGCCAAAATGTCATTTTTAAGGCGTTAATTCTCTAAAAATAAAGGCAAGGTCGAAAAGGACAAAAAGTGTTGCCACCTATAGATAGGAATGCGTGTAATCAGCACAGCAACAAAGCAAACCTCATTAATGCCTTTCCTTTTGGCACCAGATAAGTGATTATCTTTCTTTCCCCTATTCTTGTGTCTTTAGCATGATTTATATATGGTGCTTTTTTCTCCTTTTTTACCCTGTCTCCCTCCCTCTATCTCTATCTCTTTTCTTTGCTTTTACTCATCATCATCCCCCCACCCTATTCCCGCTACAACATCGTTATGACTCTTTGATTACTTGTGTATTCTTTTATTATTTGATTGATTGATTATGTAGCAGTAGTTTCACATGTCATACATGTCTTAAGTATATATACTAACATAGCACAAATACATGGTTAAGTTACCATTACACAATTTCAGGAACCAGCTGTTTACGAGTACAAAAGAAATAGGGCTCGGTGCTGGAACATGGGTTCAGCTTTCACTTGGTTGGCCCATCTGAACATTCATTGAAGCCCAACTAATTAGCCCAAAGAAACCATAAAAATTGTTATAGTTGTTTTACGGCCTGTTGGGACAGCAAGTATGCTAACGTTGAGGTGAGAAAAAGTGTGCTTGGAATAATTGAAATGGTTTGATTTGTCTTCTTACTTTTGATAGAAGTGTTTCCCTTTCAAAAAAAAGTTGAATCAAGTGAAAATGAAAAACATTAGAACTTGGTTTTCTATTTTTAATTTTTTTCTTTATAAAAATTGAAAATTAGAAATTAAAAATTAAAAACAGCAAATTAAATCCATCCTTAGCTTTTATTTTTTTATCTCATATTAATTTTTCTAAATTCACTTTTCTAATATCTTTTTTAAATACAAATTAATTTTTTTAAAATCAATTCCTTCAACATTTTAAAAGCAATTCTACCATAATCTAAACCAATCAAACCCTTAATGGTTTGGCCTTAAGGATTTTCTTTCCTTTCATCCATCTCGGGCTGTTGGA
This sequence comes from Dalbergia cultrata, assembly GCA_031216105.1. Lineage (NCBI taxonomy): Eukaryota > Viridiplantae > Streptophyta > Magnoliopsida > Fabales > Fabaceae > Dalbergia > Dalbergia cultrata. Next base: position 749,929 of record CM062348.1, read on the forward strand.
ACTCCCTGTCTCCTGGTTCAGCCACGTAGGCCAATGGGTGCAATTTGATGCTACACGGTATAGTAATTTTCCCTCAGCTGTAGACGTAAAAGTTACCAAAGAAAAAAAAAAAAGCAATAGATTTTCTCTATATAACAAGTTAATTGGAGAGAAAAATGACTCGCAAGATGAGCTATATGAATCATTTGACTGAAGGGTGCCCTACGTATTTGTGTAATTTATATTTTGTAGATAGTTATGACTTCTGCAAATTTGGTGGGGAACAGTGATCTGGTAAAGGAACCAAACCAATCATATTTTGAAGACATGGCTTGAAGTAAAAAACAACAACAAACAGAATGAATCAATAAGACTTCACACTATGGTCTAAAATTTCCCGTTCTTGGTGGACTGAGTTATATTATATGTGTGTTTTTGTCAATTCGTCATACCGGAGTTACACAACTTAATTATCTACCTCAATACACAGCAAGGATATATACATTCATAATTGTACTCGAAAGATAAAAATCTATGTGGCAAATTCAGATTCAGATATTTCGAGTGGCCACCTAATAATTGTACTTAATTGCCCTTGTGTTTTCAGGGCCTTTGGCTGTATAGAAGAGGTTAATCACTTGCCACACATCAAGAAGAGGACACCCATGCCTTAATTTGTGGACATTTCTGCTATTGAGCTTGAGAAGTTGCTTTCCAACAAACATTATCCGAGATAGGAAATTGTCAAAATATATTTATTGTTAACTTGTTTCGCAATGAGTATTTGAAAAGTCATTAAGTAAAATTAAATAGTTAATAAATATTTAAAAATTCATTCAATACACATAATAAGCACTCCATTCCAATACGGTATTTACATTTACATGTAAATACATTTCTAATAAGTAAGTTTCAAATTAAACATTATGGATATTATTAATGTTATCTGCACAAGTAGAAAAAAAATATCCAAAGTTAAATATAGTGTCTAAGAGCTATCAAAATAATTTTAAAATGATGCAATACTATCAGGTAAGGATATAATCCTATTGTTTGGACATGTTAATGAAATAGAATGAAATTATTACAATTGTAAACTTTTGTATTCCTAAAATAGATAAAATATTGTTTATGTAAATAAAATCTAAATATTTTAAATATAGTTTAATTAAATAAATTATTATGAAATAGTTTTTTGAAATATAGTTTTATATATGATTTTTGAAAAGATATAAGTTTATTAGCTAATTTAATTACCCACCACCAAGCTGCCCAGTATAGGCTGATCTTCCTTATTGGGCCACAAAGGTGGATGTTGATGGCATCTAAAGACCCAAAAAGATGACTCAATTAAAAAAGGTGAGTATTTGTATGGACAAGCTTTCACATATTATTAAAGAAAGGGTCTTAAAGGGAAGCTGGAGGCCTATAAGCATTGGACGCTCAAAAGTCAAAATTCCCACTTGATGTTCGCAGATGATCTTATTCTTTTTGGAGAGGCAACGGAGAATCAAATGAACATAATGAGGGACTACTTGAAGTTATTTTGTGAAGCTTTGGGTGAAAGGGTGAATCCACAAATAGCATTCATAACCTACTCCCCCAAAGTCCCCACTCCATGCCATAGCTCCATCAGCTCATTAAGGGGTTATAAAGAAACGAAGGAGATGAGACGCTATCTGGGAATACAACTCATTAATGGAAGGAGCTCAAAAAGATCCTATGGACAAGTCCTAAACAATGTTCAAAATAAGCTTCAGGGATGGAAATCACAGTGTTTATCAATGGCAGGCTGCATTACGCTTGCACAATTTGTCTTGACTCCAGCAGCGAATTATCAAATGTAATGTACCAAGGTTCCTAAAGGCATCTGTACACAAATTGAAAAAAGCTCAGAGATACTTTGTGTGGGGAACAACTAATGAGGTAAGGAAGCCATATCTAGTGAATTGGAAAACCCTTTGTAAGCCAAAATCTGAAGGTGGATTGGGATTTAAAAACCTAGAAAACATGAACGAAACTTTTATTTCCAAAATAGGCTGGCAAATAATCTCAAATCTGGAGAGTCTATTGCTAAAGTAACATGGAGTAAACAAGGAGGAAGAATAAAGGAAAATAATTTTATCTCATCGTCAAATGGGGACTCTCTCCTTTGGAAAGCCATTGTTGAATACTGGGACTTTATATCCCAAAATACTTCAGGCTCATGTGGGAATGGCATGTCGGTGTGTTTTTCGACTGACTCATGGCTTCAAAAGAATGGCCCTCCTCAGATTGCTAGCTCAAAACTCGTTGCCCCCATAAATCATCAACTATAAGGTAGTTGACTATGTTGATTCGAATGGGGACTAGAAGATCCAAGATCTTGTTCCTTTTCTCCACACCAAAATCATTGATGAATTAAGGACAATTCCCCCTTGACCCAAGTGACCCCCCAAATTATGTCCAATGGAACCTGTCAAAGGATGGATGTTTCACCACCAAAAGTTCCTGTGAAGCTATTTCTACAACATCAACAAGTCTCAATGGCCCATGGAGTAGTATCTACGGATGGAAAGGGCCCCAAAGAATTAAAGTCTTTATTTGGATTACTACACACCAGTGACTGATGACTGATGACAACAAGCAAGAGAAACCAATGGTTTGGCTTTTCCCCAGCTTGACATTCATGTCCAGATAAGGAGGAAGATAAATTGCATGTGCTTCGAGACTGCCCAGTTGCATCAAAGGTATGGATTCATCTAATTACTTTGACATGGTCCCTTTATTTTTCACTCTTCCACTAGATCTTTGGATTAATACAAATATGCATAACCATTGGGGATATTATGACAACTACTTGTGGATTGATGTTTTTATGGTAACATGCTGGAAGCTTTGGAATTGGAGAAATAAAGAGTTGTTTGCGAACGATTTTACAAGGCTAAATATCGAGTATAAGATAATTCTAACCTATGTTAATACCATCACCAGTGCACTACCTCGAAGACAGAACAAAACAAGAGGGGGAATCAATAAGAGGCATGATACGACTTGGAAAGTGCACCAAGAGGAATGGGTAAAGGTCAACACGGATGCTACTATTGTAGGAGACAATGGAGATGCTTGCTGTTCTAGTGTAGTTCGAAATTCTTTGGGTCAATGGGTCATGGGAGTAACTCGAAAATTTGGTAGAATTGAGGTAACCTCAGCAAAACTTTGGGCTATTCTTGTTGGAATCCAGATAGCATGGACAGTAGGATGCAAGAAAGTCATTGTTGAGTCAGATTGTAAACAAGCAGTGGATCTGATTAAGGGGGAAGCATCATCGCTGAATCATTCTACTCTTATATCTCGAATAAACAGACATATTCATTTCAACTGGGAAATTAAGGTTCAACATATCCCGCAAGAAGCTAATAAAGTGGCCGATAAGCTGGGCAAACTTCACACAGGGAACAACTACCACAACATCACTTGGAACCCGTCTCCTTCATCACTCAATGTATTCCTTTTATCTTATGTGTTAGGAGGCCCCATAGCCTGTTCTTGTGAGTATTGATCAAAAATAAAAAATGAAAAAAATTTAATTGTATCCGTGACCCCAAAAAGCAAAAGACCAAAAACAAAAAATAATTATAAAATAAGATAAAAAGGAAGAATGGGGCCACTTGTCTACTTTTTGGTGGTATATTCGAATTCACTTCAATATGAGGGTTTTTATTTTTTATTATGACATATGAATTAAAGAACTCTTTAGATATTATATTATGGGAAAAATTACGTTCTATGGTGTGTTACAAACTCTGTAATGGCGAGGTTTGTATTGTAACTGATAATTAGCCAATTTTTGTCATTGATAAGATTTGCATGTCTTGAGAACCAATGCATTAGTGCGCATGGTCTGAAGCAAATTGGACATATTACCAAAACCCTGTCATTGGTGTATTTCATCAAAATTCGCCATTGACAAATTTATATTAAACAATTATTTTTTAAAAATTTCTGGTCACTTTACTTTTAAAAAATAATATTTTATTTTTATTTAGAACAATTATATTTTATTAGCATAATCTTGTCATTGGTGAGATTAGCATTAAAAATTATTTATATTTTATTAATAAATATTGCCATTATCTGGATTGGCTTCAAAAATAAAAATCATTATATTTTATTAACGAAATCTTGTCATTAGCAGCATTTTATGACCCATATTCTAGTAAATAACCAAACAAACTTATTTCATGGTAAATTTTGGGTATGGAGCCCATATTTTAAAAAACTACCCTTAATTTGATTGAATCAAATTAAAATTATAAAATTGATCAACAAATTAATCAAAACACAAAAGTTTAAATTCAATTGATTCTTATTTTCTAAAAGTGAATTGGATCGGATTAGGTTTTGGATTCAATTTATAAAATTCATGGAATACAATTCTAATTGAAAATATTATGCATAGATTTTTTTTTTCATTAAATGTATACTTTTTTATTTAATAATTTTAATCCATCAAATAATTCTTATCTATCATTTTTATTAAAATAATATTTTATACATATTAAATAATTTATTCTTATTTTCATTTTTTTATTTATTTGGCTTATAAAACTTTTAATTTATAATAAATTATAGTTTTTATTAGAAATTAATTAATTTAATTTAATTTAATTTATATTTTCTAAACCCCATTCGATTTTGTTTCCCTTAAAAATAATCTAAACCTAGTTTTGGGCCAAGTTGGGATAGGCAAGTAAATGGCAATGAGCCATTGACTTTGTAGTGTTTTAATCTGAGCCGTTGATGTCCTTGACTGGTGGGGCAGGCAGTCCAACATTTTGCAAAGGAATATTTTAAATGGGCCCCAGAACTCTTCGAAATTACACAAAGGGCCCCATGATTGGGTGCAATATGGGTGAGCAAATAATAAAACAAGTGAGAGGGGGGTTTTCTCCCAACTTGCGAGAAACTAGAGATCGGTGCCCTAGTTCAGCTCCGCTCGTCATCCCCTTCTTGTTCTGTTGAGGGTGCAGTGTGTGTGGGGGACAGGACACCTCTCCTCACCTCAAGCTCCGAAACTTGGGCACAAACCAGATTCGGTTGTGAGGTGAATCGAGAGTAGATGGGTAAGAAGAAGAAGAGGGTTTCATCGAAGGTGTGGTGCTATTACTGCGATCGGGAATTCGACGACGAGAAGATCTTGGTTCAGCATCAGAAGGCCAAGCACTTCAAGTGCCATGTCTGCCACAAGAAGCTCTCCACCGCCGGCGGCATGGCCATCCACGTCCTCCAGGTCCATAAGGAATCCGTCACCAAGTAATATTCTTCGTCATCTTACTTCATCTCTCCTCTGATTCTGCAGATTATATTAGGGTTTCATGCTAGTAATTTTTGTCAGATTATTACTATATTGTCTACCTGGTTCCAATAACCCCAATTCGTTTTGAAAACACTGTTACTTAGTGCCTAGAATTTACTTATGCTTGGATTTGATGTACTCCTTTGAATCTGTGACTTTTGTTGAGATTTTCCTTGTTACTTATTTATTTATTAAATCAGGGTGCCCAATGCGAAACCTGGTAGAGAGAGCACAGATATTGAAATATATGGAATGCAAGGGATTCCACCAGATGTCTTGGCTGCTCATTATGGAGAAGAAGGTGATGTTTTGTCTAGTAGCTTCTTTCTTTAGCATCCAAATATTGATTTGGTTTATTGACTGCTGATGCTTGATACAACTTATTAGCTATAAACAGCCTAAATCATCGTGTTTTGCTATTTTCCCATCCTATCAAATTCTTCTTTATCAAAAAAAAAATGTTTGATGGCTGTTGGTTTCAGTTCCCTTCTGTTATCTTGTTAGAGTTTTATCTCAGAAGTGTTTTTGTGGGACTTTGGTCAAAAGCTTCGTACACAAGTTAGTAGTGCTGATGAAAATGTTGAATAAGATATCAAGTGGTTTAATATTCTTTCTCACTTTCCTGTTTTTAATGCAGATGATGAAGTTCCATCGAAGGCACCCAAGATGGATATACCATCGACCCAGCTTGTAGGTGGAATCGTGCCACCTCCGTTGGCCACAGGATATCCTCCTCGACCAACCTTGGGCACAATACCACCAGTGTATGTTCGTTAACTTTTGTTTTTATTTTTTCCAACTTTAATTCTCCTATTTGTGTATATACTCTATCTGGCATATAGTGAAAGTGGTAAATTCTAACATTGTTATTAATTTAACATTATGATCTGAGTAGCAAGAAATCTACTCATGTACTTGCCTCCCTCTTGCAGTTATAATCCAACTGTGCCTGTCCCTCCAAACGCATGGGCAGTTCCACCTCGACCTCAGCCATGGTTTCCTCAACCTCCAAGTGTTTCAATTCCTCCTTCTGCCCCATACGCACAGCAACCATTATTTCCTGTGCAGAATGTGAGGCCACCCTTGCCGTCATCAACTGCTTCTCCTGCGCCCCAAACTCAGATTACTCCTCCTGGTTTGCCTACATCTACACCTTCCATCCCCGTTTCACAACCTTTGTTTCCTGTTGTTGGAAATAACCATACAACAACTCAAAGTTCAACATTTTCTGCTGCCCCTTTATCTTCAAGTGTTCCATCAATAACACCAGTTCCTCCTCCGAATGTCTCTGTTGATGCACATTTGGGTGCCAACATCTCTTTAACACATGCTTATCAGGCAATAGGGGTTCCAGGTAATCTCATCTTTCTTTAATTGAGCAAGTGGTATTATGATGCAAAATTGCTTGATTCTGTTTGATAAAATTGAAAAATATAGTACTGAAAATTTGGTGTTTCCATGTTTAGGTGGGACAGCAGGTAACTCACACTCTTATGCATCTGGTCCAAATACTGGTGGCCCTTCAATTGGACCTCCCCCAGTAATTGCAAACAAAGCACCTGCACCTCAGCCTGCCGCTAACGAAGTCTACTTAGTTTGGGATGATGAGGCAATGTCCATGGTGAGTTATGGTCTTGAGAAATTCCGTCTTGTTCCATTTGACTTTGTTTCTCTGTTTGTGATGTTTTGATACTTGGTTACTGTAGGAGGAAAGGAGAATGTCTTTGCCAAAATATCAGGTGCATGATGAAACTAGCCAGGTAAGTCATACTACCTCTGTAATAGATGGAGTTGCTTTCACATCTAACCAGATGAGTAGGCTTTATTCTTCCTGTTTTCAGATTCAGTTGTTTAGCCATTGTTTCCTATTTATAGAGGTACACTCCATAAATTTTTAATAATTTTCAAAAATGAAATTGAATGACCTAGTAAATATGATCCATTTAGTCCTCCCTTTTGCTTCCAACCTGAATGGGTAGTGCATGCTGTTTTATTTTGAATGCCACTCTGGCTGCAAGCCATGCCTCCAAATTTTGTGGGCTTCAAAAGATTCAAGTAGGTATTCTACTGATTTCTTTTGGTAGTTAATTATAATTACTAAACATAATTTGTGAAGCTTGCTGCAAACAACCAACTTCGTGATTCTTCATCCCAGCATTTGTACACCGTAAAAGAGTATGTATATATGATATTTGTTGGGTTTGGTTTTGGCAATGTTGTTCTTTCTCCCTATGCTTGATTCAAAAGTTTGGGGTTTTGGGTGGAACATGATCTTACCCAACAGACTTTTGCTCATTCGTAGCATCATTACAATTTATTTTATGGAACAAGTGAAATCAGACTTGGCCCAGGTCAGCTTCCTTCGCAGAGTTTGGATCTCTTGCATTGGACCAGGCTCTAAAATATTCGTTTGTTGTTGCAACAGTCTATGATTAATTGCTGATCATTATTCTCATGTTTGTCTTTCAGATGAGCTCCATTGATGCAGCCATTGATAAGAGGATACTTGAAAGCAGGCTGGCTGGTCGAATGGCATTTTAGATCAGTTTCATCATCCTTATACACTTGTCAAATTTCTGCAAGGATCCATGGGCTCGAATTGGGATTTTAATAAGCTTCTGACAATGTGTTCAACATTCCTTGATTCAGTGGTCTAGTAAGTAACCATGTTTTAGTTGCGATTCTTTGTGAAAGTGAGGCATATGGGCAGTGGACCCTTAGGTCATATTGGAATTAAAGGAAGGAGGTCGAAATGGTTTTCTGATAGTATTGTTGTTAGGAAGTTGCAGAACGTTGCTTATTTCTCTCTTTTTCCTTTTCACCATCTGACAATTGTAGTCAACCTTTAGGACCGTGATATTTCAGTATGATCTTACTGTAATTTACATGTTTTTCCTTTTTGTTTTTGGGAAAAATAGCATTGTTTCTTGGTTCTTGATTATATAGTAATTTGTTATCTTTTTATATGAAGTCTCAAAGGAGGGAAAATACAGCCTATGCAATGCAATCCAAGATAAATGAAAAGAATGCTAGGACTAGACTAAGACAAGGTAGTTATTGATCTTTATGAGTGTGATGTGCCGCAATGGTTAGCTACCTCTAACCAAACCTTTTGAGAATGAAACCTCTCTAAAAACACGGCTTTAATAATTTGCATTACGCATTAGTTAGCGCTTGTTCTTTCACCTTTGTCGAAGTTTACTTTTGGCCCCCTTATTTATTTCTTCTAAAGCAATGGTATTACTTGAACATTATTTTTTTGGATATCATTAGCTACATTATGGTTAATCTGTTAATAATTACTAGAGTTGTGTTCGTAGTGTTTTTCAATTAGAAAAATATTAGACAATAAAAAAATTTCAGAATGATATGATGTGATTTTTAATTTTTAGATGAATTAGTGAGTCATTATTTTATTTCATTTAATAAAAACTATAGTTTTTAATATTTAACATTACTTTTAAAATTATGATGAATTTGGCAAAAGATTTATATTTGTTATTATTTATATAATGATGTTTTGATATTCAAATATTGAATCACAAGACTTAATATGGTTGGTAGTATGTTGGGTTTCTCAAACATTTGGTTAGTTATTTGATGTGTATGAGAAGGCATCATGGCCAAAGATTAACCTGTTTATAAGAGCATTTGTCTCGAAAGGGATTAGTCATTACTGTTAATAGGTAATGAATATTTTGGAAAATCAAAATAGGTATTCAAATATTGGATAAAATTACTAATATATGTTTCGGATAAAATTACTAGTATAGGTTTTTTATTTTTTCTATTTGCTATATAGATATCACTTTACTCGTCCAAAGGTCACTTGTCTTGTGCCCAAAAACAGTGATTTTCATTTTATTTTTTTTTAAATAGTCAATGAAAAAAGTGAGAGGTCCACGCGGCAAAGAGTAAATAAAACAAAAATGAAGGCCAATGAAAAATGAAGGCCGTCAACCCGATGGCAAGAAGAGGGAATCAACACGACGATGGCAATACATGGACAGGGCCACGGGAGAAAACAATAAAAGGACCAACTGTACAAGGAGCTGCAAAAGAAACCCTCTATTTTCCATTAACTTCACAGAACCAATCTAAAATGATTCCTGTGGGAGTTAGGATTTAACACTAGACACATACAGCTGCGTGTAAAAGGTGATCCAATCTAATCTAAATTAAATATATCCCATAATAATAAGGTGAGAGGTAGGGGTGGGAATAGGCCAGCCGGCCTGCCAGGGGCCTGCGGCCTGGCCTGCTAGAGGCCTGGCCTTTTTACTATTTAAGCCAGGTTCAGGCTTTTCAAAAAGCCTATTTAGTTAAAGAAGAGCAGGCTAGTTAGAAAGCTTGTTAGGCTCAGTAGGTACTGTTTATATATATATATGCAAAATTATATTCTAGGGGGTGTGGAGGAGGACTTGAACCCAAGTCCTCTAAATTTTAAAAATAGTTGAAACCACTATACTAACTTGTTTGTTTAGTAATATGTTACATACTTAATGTATTTATATTAGTTTTTAAAACTAAACTTATTAAATAATTTTGAAAGTATTGTTTCTTTCTGAAAGGACTTAGTCACGTTTTTTGTTTTAGAGGCTCACATTCACATATGTTTACAAACCCTTTCACTCACAAAACCATTGCAAGTGTAAACCTTCCTTCTCCCATCAAGGGAGTTGCCTGTCACGCACCCATCCACTGTCACCGGCCATGGCGGCCGTCACGTAGCCACCACCATCAAGGCTCGTCTAGATCACTCAACCACTCAGTCACGAAGCCCCATCGCGCACAGCCACCACGTCGCACGCAGCCACCCTGTCATGCCCAGCCACCGCGTCGCGCCCAGCCACCTCGTCGCGCCACGACCAGCTGCGTCGCGCTTGACCAGCGTCGCCCCTGACCTCCCTGTCGCCAGATCTTCCTTCCGCCGTGAGCACTCCTCCAAATATGTGCTGCTGCTTCTGGATCTGCTTTGAAATATGCTTTTTCTTCTAGATCTGCTTCTGGATCTGCTGCTTCTTCTGCTTTGAAATCTGCTTCTCTCTGCCCTTTGAATGCATACTTCTGGATTGCTTTTGCTTCTGAACGAGTTAAGGTAAGAGAGCTGCTGGCTGTTGCCCATTATTTTAATTTTTTATTTCAATTTTTTGTTATCATAACATAGACATTATATGCATTAGATAAAAGAATGATACGTTGTAGAATATAATAACTTAATAAGTATGTTTTACTAAAGTATTAAAACAAGCAGGAAATTCTAGATTCTTGTTGATAAATGGTTGGAACATGAAAGACATGTTGTCTGAACTTTATATCAACATTTTTAACCACTTGGTTAATCTAGATTATTTTTCCATCAGCAACTTTGACTGGCTGTGTAGCTTGAACCCAATGTTCCTTTGGAATTAAATATTTTGATCCGATACAAAGTGATGGACCAGTATCAACATAACAATGTAATTTCATTATTTTATGTCCTTCAAATTTTAGTTTTCCTTGGATATAATTATATAAATGCAATACAAAGTGATACTCCATATTTCTGCGGCCCATTGGTTTTTTTATATTTTCGAAAAACAGGGTCTTGATTAGACAAAAAAAAAATTGAGGTTACGAACCTTCAAAATTTGGTGATACCGAACAGGTTTTTTCTTTTTTTAAATCAAATTGAGGTTATGAAATTTATGGACAAAAACAACAGTTTAGTTTCTGTTTTTTGTTTTTTCATCTAATACATTTTTTTGTTTTTAAAATTTTTAAATAGTTAATATATTGTCATATATAGAGTCCATCATGAATTTGAAATCATAATATTATTACATTTTAATTTTACTTGTTTTCTTTGTCATTTCTATATGATAGGTTTATTCAATGGCTTCTTGTGATGAGTCAATGTCATCTAGTACACATCCCCCTCTCCCTCTCCCTAGCCCTAATGAAAGCAGTGGACAAGGAGTCACACCAATGACACCAATAGATTCAAGCCAACCTCAAGATTCGGGCCAACCTCAAGAAGATGATTCAAATTGTGTCATTAAGAAAAAGAGGCAAAAGACATCAATTGTTTGGAATGATTTCAAAGAGATTGAAGTTTCTAAAGGAATAACAAAAGCTGTCTGCAATCACTGTAAGGGACAATTTGCTTACTCAGGGAAGGGGGCTAGCACTAGCCATTTGAAAAGACATGCTGAAATTTGCTTACAAAGGAGGCTAAACATGGCCTCACAAAAGAAGCAGCCCCCCATTCCATTTCCACCTTCCAGCTTGGATCTTAATCCTTTTCTGACACCTGGAGTTAGATATACAAATGAAAAGATGAGAGAAATACTTGCTAGTTCAATCATGGTGCATGAGTACCCTTTTAGCATTGTTGAGGATCAGCTGTTGATGTGGGGCTTCCAATATGCGAATCCTGAGTTCAAGAAAGTTACTCGCAAAACAATTAGGAATGATTGTTTGGCAATCTATGAGGCAGAGAAGAAAAGCTTGAAGGCCTTGTTGAAAGGTGTGAGCAAAATAAGCTTGACTACAGATATGTGGAAATCTAGTCACCAAGTAGCTGAATATATGGTTTTGACCGGTCATTTCATTGATGCAAGGTGGAATCTTCAGAAGAGGGTCTTAAGCTTTGTGAAAGTGCCAGCACCTAGACGGGGAATTGATGTAGCTGATGCCATTTTCAAGTGTCTTAAAGCTTGGGGCATTGAGAACAAGGTGTTTTCTGTGTCTGTTGATAATGCTTCATACAATGACTCATGCTTGAGGAGTCTCAAGGACAACTTATCACTAAGTAACAAATTAGTGCTTGATGGTAAGTTGTTTCATGTTAGATGCTGTGCACATATTCTGAATTTGTTGGTGCAAGATGGCCTTGGAAGAATTAAGGATATTATTCATAATATTCGCGAGAGTGTCAAGTATATCAATTATAATGATTCCAGGTTGAAGGCATTTTGTGATATAGTGGAGCAGAAACACTTGAAAGAAAGAAAGCTTGTCATTGATTGTCCAACAAGGTGGAATTCTACCTACAAGATGCTAGCTATTGCCTTGAATTTTAAGATGGTGTTTGAAGCTTATAAGGAAAGAGAGCCACATTATTCCTATGAGCCATCACAAGAGGATTGGAGGAAGGTAGAGAAGGTTTGCCAAGTTTTGAGGGTATTCAATCTGGCTACTAATGTCATCTCAGGTAGTGACTATCCAACTGCAAATTTATATCTACCTGAAGTTTGGAAGGTGAAAGAAGTGATTGACAAAGCGGCAATGGATGAAGACCACTTCATGAGAGATATGGCGGCCTCAATGAAAGCTAAGTTTGACAAATATTGGGGGGAGTGCAATCTGCTAATGTCCATTGCTCTTGTTTTGGATCCCAGGTTCAAATTTCATGTTATTGAATATTGTTTTCCCTTGATATATCAACCTGATTATGTGGCTAGAGAGAATGTGGATATGGTTATGACTTCATTGAATATGTTATATGATGAGTATGTTAAATTGTGGGAGGAAGAGGGAATTGCTAGTGGTAGTGGTGAAGTTGATGATGGTGGCATTGACAATATTAATCCTTCCAATGAGATTAGTGAAGGTGGTAGTGAAATTAGTGGAGCTGATGAATTTATGAGTTTTGTTCGTGACAAGCAGGCAATTCCCCCAATGAAATCTGAGTTGGAGGTTTATCTTGAGGAGAATGTTCATATTCCCGACAAAAGCACTAACTCTTTCAATGCTTTGGAATGGTGGAAAAACAACAGCTTGAAATATAAGATTTTGTCAAAGATGGCCGCTGACATTCTAGCCATCCCAATCTCAACAGTTGCATCTGAATCAACATTTAGTGCTGGAGGAAGAGTAATTGATGAGTTTCGTTCAAGATTGAATGAAGCATCTATTACAGCCCTCATTTGTGGCGGGGATTGGCTACGCAACAAGTATAATCTAAAGAAGAAGCAAATGGTATGAATTTTATATACTACAATGTTATCTTTTCTAGTAGTTGTTAATTTATGGCACAATCTAACTATAAATAATTTCCTATTTTCAAGGTACTTGAGTTTGAAGAAGAAGAGGAGATTATTTTGAAGATTTAATTTTTTGTTGGTTTGTTGGGTTTATTTGAAGATTATGCTTTATTTAGTTATGTAATATTTAAGTTGCTCATGCTTTGTTCTTGAGATTTGGTGAACCTTGTGGAGTTGTGGTTGAATTTTCTTTTTAAACTTTGGTTTAGTTGTATGGTTTGAATTTGCTTGGACTTTTAGTTGAATGTTTAATCTTAATGTGTTTGAAATTGAAATTTTGTTAGGTTTAATTTGATTATGTAAAATTAAATGGTGAGCTTAATAGGCCTTTTAAAAGAGTGTTAAAAGGCCTAGGCCTATTTAGGCCTATATGAAGGCCTAGGCCTTAAGGCTTATTATATAAATTGTACCAGATTTTTGAAAACAGGCTTTATAAACAGGCTTAAGGCTGCGCCAGCTTAGAGTAGGCCAAAATAAAGTTCTATAATAGTATGCGCCATGCTCGTGAATGATTTGCAGCCTCTGTTTAGAGGCGTCTACTGTTCCCACCCCTAGTGAGAGGGTGAATATGGCTAGAAAAGGTCACCACGTCATTATCCATTGCTTTCATGTACAGTTGTATACCCCACTCATAAAAACGGCACAACGTACTTGTCAACTAATAGTAAATGCTTTTTTGTTCGACATTATATTATGTTTTATGCCTCTTGCTTCACCCATGGCATGAAGCTGAAGGTGAAATTTTAAGGTTCCATAATTTTGGATTTTACTATCGTTTCGTTTCCGTCACATCAAAATCAAATCAAATAATATGGCTAAAAAGGGGAAACCCTTCTCTGTTCAAAACTTCAACTAAGTTTCAAATTTTACATATTTCTCCTGGCCATCACTTTCACCCCATTCTTAAACTGCAGGATAATTATTCAATAAGGAAACATGCAGCGGGTGGTTACATGGTCAACACCACGTGTTTAGGAGTTTCTACTCAACTTTTTAAGGATAATTAAGTGCTTGAATATAGAAAGTTAAAAAGAGAAAAAAAATTCTTTTTTTAATCGCTAACAAGTATGGCAGCATTGGTTTCAAAAATCCTATAAAAAAAATAGAGAACCCCCCAATCAAGATTGGTTCGGCAAGATAACGAGTCCTTGGTTGAATTTTGTATCAGGTTTTTGTTTAGAAGAATTTTGATTCCAGCATGACACAGAAGGATGCAATATATGTTTATTGTGGGCCTTCTACAGATTTAGAAATTAACTTACTGGCAATTTACACTTGCATTTTTTCCGTTTGTCCTTTGTTGTTCCGGTTTGTGTTTTAATTTTCATTGATCCTAACTTGAGTGTTAAGTCTTTTCCTTTGATACTGTATTGCTTCACGAGCAGTGAATTTATACCCGTCGATCGCGTGAATTTTAATCCAAATTATAGGTGGCCGATTGAACTAAATATGTCCCGTTTAAGATTACTTGAGTTGAATCTATAAATTAAAAGCGTTAATGTTCTAGACTGTTCCCTTATGAAAATAATTTTTACAGCAGCATAATTTCGTGTACTATATAGATGGCAAGAATCTGAGTTAATGATATGGCTCGATGGAAATAGTATCAAAAGTGATCTGCAATGTATGAAGTACCTGCTTGCTAATGTAAGGGTTCATGTCTGAATATTAAATCTGAAAACGATGCATTCGCTACTTCGTGTACCACAAACCGTCACGACACTCAACATGATTTTTCACAATATAACGTTTGTGTCGGTACTGCAGAGTTTAATTTTGATACATTAATATTATAAAATACTTTTATAATATTGTCTAGTCAAAATATTTTATTTATATAACTTTTTAATTAATGGGTGGAAGAATTAATTATAATTACTAATATAATAATATATGATTAGATGATTATAAAAAAAATTATATTATTCACAAAAATTACATTATTTTTATTATTAAAGGTAAGAGAGTTATTTTAATTTACATAGTGCGCCAAGTTTATATTCAGTCAAAATACACGCAAATAATGACAAAAGAGGAATGATACATGCACACCTTCATATTTACATCATATTCTTCCATCTTGCTATAATACAAAATAAGGGTATGATACATGAAGGATAACATGGGAAGAGGAACAAGAAAAAGAAAAAATAATGTCCCATTCTTTCATAACTTGTTATCTCTCTTTGTCTTGTTTCTTGTTCTCTCTCTCACCATTTCTCTAAAAATTTTCATTCTCTCTCTTTGTCACGTTTTTCCCTCTTATTTTTCATTGTTTAAAGGAAGAAGAAGAGGAGAATTAAGATCTGTCGGCAACACACAAAACTAATTCTCATACATAAAGTTTTAGCTAATTTCATTTGATTTTTATGTGTTTGTGATCTCTTTTTGTCTTATTGCTCTTTCTCTTTCTCACTATCCCTCTCAAAGCTTTCATTCTCTCTCTCTTTGTCACATTTCTCTCTCTTATTTTTCATCATTCAAAGGAAGAAGTGGAGAATTAAATCAACAACATACAAAACTAATTCTTAAGCATAAAGGCTTAACTCATTCTATTTGATTTTTATGTGTTTGTGGTTTATGTCCTAAGATATATATATATATATATATTTTTTTTCAGTTTTTCTAGTAATAAAATGAATTGAGAACGACTTTGTTAGAAGTTGACATTTACTATTATTGTTAGAAACTAGAGTTAGAAAATTATAAATGCATATTACGAAAAACTATAAACTAATATGTAAAATGTTGTAAACCAGTGTATAAAAAGTTATAAATTAATATGCAAAAAGTTATAAACTAGTAAATCAATTGAGGACGTATACTAAACAAGTTCAGGATTAAATATGAAACCATATGTAGAAAAGTTATAAATCAGTATGCAAAAAATTGTAACCTAATGAGTAAAAAGTTATAAATCAGTATTCAAAAAATTATAAATCGATAAAAAAAATTGAGGATATATACTAAATAAGTTTATGATTAAATATGAAACCATATGTAAAATAATTATAAATCTGTACATAAAATATTATAAATCAATTCATAATTAATTATAAACCAATTAAGGAGAAATATTATACAGTTTCACAATTATTAGCCATTTGCAGATGAAACAAATTCCACAATATGTAATCATGAGTAGAATTTAGTTGCAAACCTTCTGCCGTGGTACACCCGATGACTCAAAACTTCTATTAAGATTAGTTTCTATAACGAACTTCCTTTGCTTGTTGCTACATGCTTAAGCATCATCGTTGTGCAAAATTTGAAGTATTTATCATGCCCAAGAAAAAAAAAAATATTAATCAATTCTTAATTTATACTCCAAAAAATGTCGTGTATAAGGAAGACGTTATGATACTATTATTTGAAACCTATCACCGAGTATCTTGAGGCGTATTGGGTAATAAAATGAATTAAATTAAAATGGTTAATAAAGAATCCGCTAAAATCACAAAGTGTGGTGTTGTGGTAGCTCATCTTGTCCGTTAACCATATGGTCGGAGGTTCGATCCCCACTAATGGGAATAAAACGTATTTTGTGGTTAGCCATTTGTCTCTTTAGGAGAGCTCATGCGACAAGGAGATTAGCCACTGCTGTCGGTGATGAATACCATGATTTTATATATATATATATATATATATATATATATATACACATAATTTTTATGGACTCAAGTATTCATACATAATTAGGAATTGAATTCTAACTAAATGCTCAAAAAATCTAGGGAGCTATCAAATATGCTGAGCATCATGATTATAATTAAGTATATTTAATATATTAATTAAAGAGAATTTCATAGCTAGCTATATTAAGCATTTACATTAAATTATTTTGAATATAGTTAAGTATATTTAATGTAGTTTCTTTTATGCTATCTCAAGAGTACCGGTACCTTTTTCAATTCAAAGGCTATAATTTAATCATAAATATTTAAAATTTTAAAAAAAAAATTAGTGGGATATGTGATAAATTTTCAACTATAAATTATCTAAAAAGTATCAATATCCATTAATTTTATAAGGTAGAGGAGAAATCTTCATTTAATATTTATATTATTTTTTTATCAACGAGAGACACTAAAGAATAAATCTGTTAAGTTTATTAACATATCTTTTCAATTAATGAACTCCTAGTTACCAATCTAACGTTACTAGTTTTAAGTTGAATAGAGAGATAAGATTCATTTTTGTTGAACTGAAAGAAGGAATGAAGGTTGTGTTCCTCAATGTTGCAGTAAAAGTACCTCTACTCCCTACAATAGTCCTTCCGTGGCGTGGCATTCATGCGATAATTCCACAGGGGAGAGGAGAGGGATCCTGGACCCAGCCCATAGGGTAACATTTAATATGTTCACATGCTCCAATTCCTTTCCCATCTCATCTCATCCAAAGCAACACGCACGCACACACACACAATGCACAACACAACACAGCACACCTCTCCCACAGGTGAGAGAGACACGGTTGGTGGTTTCGTGATCCACCGCACTCGGAATAAATGCGAGTAGTTGGGTCTCTGGTAACTGAGTTATTAGCAGCTATTAATGTTTACCAATCTCCCTCCCAGTCTCAGGCCCTACCATCCATTTATTGAAAGAAACTCAAGGACCACCTCCCTGCTGTGCATCCTTACCTAGCCCCCCCCTCCCTAACCCTGACCACCCTGACCCTGACCCTTACCCTTACATGTCACGCACTGTCTCACGGATAAAATCAAAATCAAAACCATATTTCGCATTTTCATTCACTTCATTTCATTAGCCCCAAATCCTAATGGCTTCTTCTTCCTCATCTTCCAAATCCCCTCCTCCTCTGCCTTCTCGCCATTCTCCACAATTCACCCCCGTGAGTTCCCATTTTCATAGAGCTCTAGTGGCTGCTATATGTAGCAGTACTAATTTATTTATGGTTTGTTTTATTTACATGTTAGCTTAATTTGTTTCCTTGGCAGATTGAAGAAGAGCATGAAGTGGATGAGTACAGTGAGGACAGAAGCCAGAGCAGAGCAACCCCAACGCCAAGCGATAAAACAGGCGTCACTCCTCCAAGGCATCACCACCCTCCAACCCCAATTGTGAACAAGAACGCCAAATCCAATCACAAGAAGAAGAGGTCCGAAGCCGACTTTGAAGATGGCTCGGTGTCGTGCAACAAGTGCAGGCCACACTCGCGCGACAAAATCTTCGTCCTTCCCTTAGATCACGCCGCCAACAACAATGGAACAACCACCAAGCACTCTTCCCTCTTGGCCTCTCCCAACGGCATTTTCAGGTCCATTGTTTCCAAGCTCACCCGCAAGAGCCCCATGTCCATGTCCATGTCCTCCACTAACACCACCACCGAGCCTCTCTCAGCTTCAAGAGAAGAGCGATGGAAGATGGCCGTGGCCGAGCTCTCTCACAAGCTTGTCCAAGCCACGAGGAAGAGAGACGAGGCTCTTGTGGAGGCCTCCAGGCTCATGAAATCCATGGCTGAGCTGGAGAAGAAGCTCAACAAGCTCGAGCTCTATTGCCACACCTTGAAGTCTGGCCTCGAAGAGTGCAGCAACAGTACTTCTTCCCCTTATGCAGCGGCAATGCCAATAGGTATAGGTAATGGTAGTGGTAAGGCTCATCAGAATCAGAATTCCCATCATCATCAAGACTCGGTGATTCAACACTTCCTGGTGTCGGTCTCTGAGGCAAGGTCTTGCGTGAGGCTATTGAGCCGTTCTCTAACTATGCAACTGAGGCACATGGGTGGCAAGGTCTACGAGAAAGTTTCCTTGCTCCTTCAGCCTTATGACATTAGAGTCTCGTTCTCCAAGAACCCAAGAAGCTTGCTCTTCTACTTGGAGGCACTCTTGAACAAGACTTTCTTCGAGGACTTCGAGTCAATCGGGTTCCAGAAGAACTCGTGCAATCAGATACTGAACCCAATGGACAGGTGCGAGGCCAATTTCGAGTCTTTCAACATGCTTCACGGCTTGACGTGGGAGGAGGTGCTGAGCAAAGGGACAAGGCACTTCAGCGAGGATTTCAGCAGGTTCTGCGACAGGAAAATGAGTGACATTGTGGCAATGTTGGGTTGGAACAGGGCTTGGCCTGAGCCATTGTTGCAGGCCTTCTTTGGGGCATCAAAGAGCGTGTGGATGGTGCACCTTTTGGCCAACTCGGTGCACCCGAGCTTGCCGATTTTCAGAGTGGATAAAGGGGTGAGGTTCGATTCGGTTTACATGGAGGACATGGGCGGGGACAAGTCCTCAAGGTTGGTCCCCAGCATGGTCAGGATTATGGTTGCCCCTGGCTTCTATGTCTATGGCAGTGCCGTGAAATGTAAGGTCCTATGCAGGTACTTGACCCACAACACCCAAATTTGCAGTAACAAAGAGGACAAAGGTCTGACCCCTACCCCTTAACCATAGCTTATTAATTAGGCCTTTATTTAAATCTTTTTTTTTTCGGTTGCCCTTTTTCTCTTTTTTTGGCAAGATAGAAACTGTTGGATTGGATCAGCTTCTATGGTTTTAACATTGGCCAATGCTTATGTATATTATTATAATATTACTATTATATTGGGGGAGAGGGGTTGGTTCTCTTTTGTTGGTTTAAACTTGAGTGAATGTGTTGGGTAGTGTTGTATTGAGAGGGCAAATGTTGCTTGCTTGGGATGTTGGTATATCGAGATTTTTGGGTCAAAGTGAGCAATTTGGCATTTTCTGGTTTCCCCTTGTTTTATCTTCTGTCTAGTCTATTTGGGCTTTCTCGCCTTTCTGTCATTTTTTATTTCATCACATATCCCTCACGAAGTTTTACTTTTGAGTGCTTAGATGGATGGGGTTGGGAAAACAACAGGTAGGGTTGAGATTCGGATTCTCATGCATGTGGATTGCGATCAGACATAATTATGAACTTGTGAAAAGAAAATGACTATAGGGGCAACTCAGATCTTCTGGGCTGGGTTTTGAATCTCATGGTTCTTTTCAATTACCAATAGAATCATTTTCATATTTGTATTTAAAATCATAGAAATAAATAAACGGAAAAAACTGGTAGCGAATCAGTATTTGATACGAACAAATTATGTGAAAAAGAATAACGAAGAAAATAACCAATGGAATTTCATGGAAATACTAGGAGTAAGAATAAAACTACCACAAACAGCTTCATGCCATGTAATATGATTCAACAATCAGGTAAAATCATCAAAGCAAAACTTTTCAATTAAACAGTGAAGGGAAGGGGAGAAAAAAAAAGGATTCAACTCTGAAACCAATGTTCCGGGAAAATCTCACTGTGATTCCAAGGTTACTTAAGAACTCACTTAAATCAGTTAATGTGGTACTTTCTGTGAAGTTTCTTCCTTCTTCCTCCTATTTAATGCTACTACTGGATATAGTACTCGGATTAAATGATAGTGGACCATCATTTCGAAACCATAATCATGCATATTAATTAGCACTAACATGTTGGTGATTGAATTTCGGCGGATGTATAAAATTTTCTTTGATTTTCCAATCATTCGACTGTTTAAGCACAACTTAAAAAAATATACTAAAAACATTGCCGACATGATGTTATAAAATAAAAACGTTGTTCCACTCAGACCAGAGCATGGGTGATGTATGGTATAGTAACTGATAAGGCACATCATACGATCACAAGGAATAACCACTATCCTCTACTCGCATTGATTCGGCTTTATCTTAAGAAGAATTATGGGCCTGAGCCCTGAGGTGTCTGCGTAAATGGATCCCCAACTGGGTGTCCAACAAAACACGGATTGAAATATGAAAACCTCCACGACCAAAACCACAACTATGACAACCTCAGTACAACACCAATAAAAAAACAGAGAAGCCTCAATGATATGTTCACATGATCTATTCTAAAATTTCCAAAAGCATCTCTAGCTCAAGTTGGGTTCAGTGTCCTATCCTTCTCATCCTTCAAATTAATATCCATTCTACAATTGGGACTTGGGCACTGCTGGGTCATACCGGCACACATTAAAGATTATTTAGTTGAACCTTGGGCCTTTTGACCAAAAGAAAAAAGGCTTAGACCAGTTGTCCAAAACAACGAGGTAAACCTTGGAGCTGGCCAGTCGTTCATCCGAGCCTAATAATTCTTCCCACAATTTACTTAAATTTAGGAGGCTGATTTTCATAGTTCCGAGAAATGGTGAATAATAATAAAAAAAAAGTTACACATTTGTTACCGTATAGGTTGTAAAGTTACGCAATGGGACAAACAATTTTTTTGATAGTTATGGTAACAACTTTAAATCTCTTCTCCTAAAAAAAAAAATTTATCTCGAATTGTAATTTTTAAAAGATAGTGAAGTGCACTACCCTTTTTGCTTGAGATAGTATAAGTGCCTAAACCAAAATCCATCATGTTCCCTTTCTGTCATAATAATGTAGTTTAATATCCTATCAACTTGCTTACACTTTAATCAATTCGCTCCTTCAATTTGATCAAAGTTATGAATCATTTAAAAGAACTTTACCGGCAGTCATTTGAAAACTTTATGGTCATCGCAAAGCGGGGTTTTGAGCAACAAATTAAAATACGTCTTAATATGAAAGGCGTGATCTTACCCCAAAAAAAAAGGGGGAAAGAAAAAACTAGAGGATTGACTAGGAGATTTCTTACAAATATATTTTAATTAATTGAAAAGGTCAGAAGTTAAATAAATTGAAAAATGAGCATAGACAGAGGAGAAGTATTGAGTAAACGGATAGTTGAGTTCTTTAATGAATGATCACATAATAGTACACAAAAACAATTCAAGCACAAAACCAAGAGGCTAGAAAATTCCCTTCTTAATTATGACACGAGAGATGACTATTATAGGACTTAATAATGACGAATATGATTTATTGTTCCCTCCAACTGCGAATCTTTTCAAGATCATTCCAAAGAGTTTTGTTCGTATTTTGAGACCAATCTAAAAATGATATTATGCGAACCTAGATCAGTAGGCATATATATGACTGGCATGCTATTTGCAGTACAGTTTGTTCATGTACCTTTTTACAAATTACAAAGCCTTAACCGATTCCTAAAGCTTTAGTTTTGTCAATGGAATCAACTAAGTACTACTAACAATATCATCAAAGCATACTGATTCTCGATAAAAGAAAAAGATAATGCTATCACTGGTTTCCTTTATCGACAGATTTGGTATGTCGTGAGTCGTAGAATCACAGACTATTTTGGTCGGGATTACGAATTTTCTTTCGCCATATAATCTCTTGCCAAGTCTTTCTCAAAATGTTGATACAGTAACTCGGATTTCCACACATGAAAACATTTACGTAAACCCGAGTTTACAATGAATCTTACACGTGACACAATATAAATTGGTGCTTCTAGATATCTGTATATTTATAATTTTAAATTATAATTTGAATAATTAATATGTTGTCATGTGTAAGATACATCATGAATCTGATACCGTAGCATTGTTACTTTCCCGCATATTATCATTTTATACCTTTTTTAGGGAAAAAAGAAAGGAAGAAAATGTTTCCAATGTTTTTTCGGTATAGGTAAATGTTTAAGGTGATTATCCGTCACAATTTGCATTCATAGGTCATAAATTGAAGAAAAAAAAAATTAGCCGAGGTATGAAAGCAGAGTAGCATTTTTGCCCACCAAAGAATTAAAAGCAGGATTGGATTTCAAACCTGGGTTTTTACCTACTTTTTACCTCTGTGGAAGATCTTGAAACAAGTGTGCCGTGTATCATTAAGACTTTATCATTAGGTGAAAAGTTATAATCGACAATCAAGCGCAACTTTTAATTTAGTTTGCTGCACTACTACTTCAACTGTCAATTTGATCTCACACCATTCGCCTACATCTTAATGTTTCCCCGCGGTATTCCTTCAATAGTTTCTTGTCGTTCCGCCGATTAAACTTTGTAATTAATTTTTACTTGAATGACAAATTTTGGATCAAGGATTGGACGAAATAGTTTAACATTTTGTATTAATTACCAAAAACATTCACGTTAGCAAATCCTGTATAAAACCGTTTTGACATGTAATTCTAACTTGTATCCTATCTTTATGGGTGCTAAGGCTTGGTTTACTATTACTGTGGCTCTAAAGAAGTTATTCTGAAAAAAGTCACAGTAGCAGTATTTAGTAAAAAAATATAAAAATTGCTCTCAATAAATAGAAGTCAATATACTAGCGTTTGATAAATATACTCCAAATATTTAAAATGACAATAATAAATATAGATATTAAAGAACGTGATTTCTATATTTATTATCATTAATTAGAATAGGTCATATTAGTTTTTTAATTTCAGAAAGCATAAGCCAATTCTAAATAGCATCCCATGAGGTATTTTCAAAACGACTTTCAAAAGCAAGGAATCTCGACCTTTTTGGTTTACCAAATACAAAAAGTTGTCTTACATTTTACATAAGCCCAAGCACCCATCTAAAAAATTTTACCAAACTCATTATAAGTTACTTATCATTCATCCAACAACTTGTTAGTTGGCTTAGTATCTTCTCCATTCCTAAAAGGCGTAGGCCATTAGGCAAACATATGAATAATTATCTCTTTAAAAACTTTCACCATTTTTATTTTCTTACAAGTTTCATGACAATGACCTCTCTTAAATAGTTTTGTTAGCATTTTTATGTTTATGAAATAGAATTTTTTTTCATGGGTTTTTAGAGTATTCCTTACTTGATAGTAAAGAGACTAATATCTCGAAATATAATTAGGTGCTTAAGCGGGGAACTTTAAAAATAATGATAGGATTTAATTGATTTGGATACATTTTTTTTGCATGATTAAAAATCACTTTAAGGGAGTGGTTGGTTGAAAGGTTAACTTTTTTTCTTTGGGGGGGGGGGGGGGTTGGTTCCATGGATGAGCTCAATTTTACATGTTATGCTTCTCTATG
Source organism: Dalbergia cultrata (assembly GCA_031216105.1). Lineage (NCBI taxonomy): Eukaryota > Viridiplantae > Streptophyta > Magnoliopsida > Fabales > Fabaceae > Dalbergia > Dalbergia cultrata. The sequence continues at coordinate 774,195 of CM062348.1, forward strand.
AAAATCTTTTCTACCGTATCCTAATTTGTTAACTTAGCTATTCCATAATAAAATTAAGTTTGCTTTTAATTGTATAAGTGGTAAAAAATTTGGATAGTTTGTATGATATCATAGTTTCAAATCTCAATGAAATCTATGTTAAAAAAAAAAATGTTTGCTCCTACTTTATGTTATCAATGGTTGAAGGTACATTAGTTCCATCTTTTTATTAAAAAAAATTGATATTTTACTTAAAAGATTATTTGTATAGAAGTTACTCGAATGAGTCCTTAGTAGAAAATAAAGAAGCAAATATTTCTAACTTTTGAGAGTATAAGTTTATGTGAAAATTGATTTGTAAATTTTAAAAAATATTTGTGCAAAAAATCTTAAACAAATGCACCCTAAATTCAAAAATTGATATAAATTATGATTAATTAGTGAGAGAATATATTGCAATTGATCTGTATTTGTTTATACTATATGGCTGTGTTTGTTTTCTATCTCAGGACAGAAATACAAGGACAGTTTGTCCATGTATCATGTTTGGTGGTAGAGATGGATACGAGGACAGAAAAAAAAAAATTTTGACCCATAAATAAAAATTTCCTGTATTTCTATCCTTCCAAAAAGTTGGAACATGACACGAAGACAGAAACCTCCGGTAGTGGTCAGGTCGCCAGTCAACACCGGGTGCCGCCGGTCAACGGCTAGTCAATGTCAATCAACGGCGATCAACAGAAACAGTTATCATGTCTTGTTCTCCACAACCAAACATAATACAGAAACCGAATTTTTTATGTCTCTGTGTTTCCTGTCCCAAGATAGTAAACAAACGCTACCTATTTGTTGGCAACAATATCTGTACCTATTCCATAGTGCGTGTCCTTTAATTAGTAATTACTCTATTTTGATGGAACAATGAAAACTAGTGCTAACATGAATTGCACCATATCTCTAAATATCCATTGTTCTGAAGTCTGAACTGAAAGAAAAGCCGGAAGAAGAGGCCACTCGTACCATCCCCACACGACAAAGAAGGATTGAGTTGAGATGTGATGATCTTGCTGCTATGCAGCTAGGTATGCTTCAATTCAATTTTGTTAGATTAAAGGCGTGGTGTTTGGGTTGGGTTTGGTCAAGCTTCCACGCACTTAATTGTCTCCAAAGCCGTCAATTCCAAGCTTGGACATATTGTTATGGGCCCATTGCCTTTTTGCTTCAAGTCATCGATGCTATCTTGACTACCCACAGCAATCTGTTGGTGCTTTCTTTTTCTACTATTGTATCTCTAAAATCCTTTTTCTTTAAAGGAAGGATTTGACCCATAATTGACAATCGAATTTATAAAGCTTCCATTTAAGAGATATACATATATATTATATGTAGAACATTAAAGTAGCAATGAAAGTAAAATAATACTAAGTAAGCAGAGATTGTTGAACTTGAAGTCAATTGGTGGACATTATTATATAACAATAATAATATTTTAAGGAAGTGAAATTGCATTTATTAAAGAAACGGGTCTTAAATCGTTTGGGTATGCAAAAATAAAAACTAGTACAGAATCTATCAGAAAATTTAATTTAATTTTAATATATTATTGTTATAAAATTTATTTATATAATCATTGAATTATTGTAACCACTTTATTGAGTATGTTTGACTCTTAAAAGCCATATAAAATACAAGGTATAATTGATTAATTGATAATATAATTAAAACATTTTATTTTGTACACCCCAAAAAGAAATTTTATTTTCACAGTATATTGAAATTTATTTTAAAATTAAAAAGAAAAATAACTAGACCAAATGAAGAAAGACAGTTCGATTGAAATGATAGAAGAAAATAAAATAAATTTTAAAAACACCTTAGAATTTTATTAACATTTTACCTTTAATTTCGTATAATTTACACCAATCCATTTACACAGTAAATCTCACATATTGAAATAAAGGTTTAATTTTTATATATGCTAGACAAATATATATTGATGTGCAAAGTAAAATTATATCCATATCCATATAGTGACATAAATTAAAGTTGAGGACAAAAGGTGTAAAAGGGTCCCTCCTCTGCCATTCCTGTAGTGTAGTAGTGTAAGTTTATCGTGCTGCATAACAGCCAGTTGGGTCACTAGCAGTGTCAAATATGAGGAATATGTGTCTCTTTCCTGGGATTTATTCAAGCTCCACATCGGCATATTATCCGATCGTACATGGTCATTCGTTTTTAAAAAAATAAAGCCAGAAAGAAATTATTAGAGGATACTTCCCAAAGTTTTAAAGCACACCCATAGTTTTTCTTCTATGAAATTATATGTCCTCCCATTTGGCGATTGAGTTTCTAATATAATATAGCACTCATGGTGAAAACTTTCACCATAAAAAGACTGAGATTCATAGCTGTATGGGCAGGTACATGATCAACTCATTAAGGTTTAGGAGAAAAATACTTATACACTCCTCGAACTTTTATTCAATTACAAATAACTAACTTTAACTTTTAAATCTTCCAATTAGATCTTTAAATTATACAATTTTTAAAATTATTCATACTATTCAATTTTAAATTTAAATTGCTGGCATGGCAAATATACATGTACACAATATAACCTACATATCATAATTTCATGCATTTCTTTTTAATTTTTTTTATCATATCATTTAATATTTCTAAAATACATGTTAATTCATCCAAATCCAAATAACTACAGTCAATTATTCTCTCTCATTTTTTAACTTTAAAAAAAAAAGTCTACGTTCTTTACACTTTTGAGACGGTAGATATGAAAAAATAATTAATAATTAACTTAAAGTTAGAAGACATAAAATGTTCACTATCACAATTCACCATTATTTTTAGGAGAATCTAGGGTATCCATTATCATAAGTAGTGACTAATAATTTCTTCAAAGTGTAGAGTTCACAAATCATCATTTTGATTCAAGTATTAGTAAAAAAAATCAATGGAATAATCATAAAAAACAAAGGACAAAATTTATTTAGTTACGAATCAAAAAAATTCCAGCCACTTTCTTTTTTACTATTTTCAATTCCTTAGATTTTTGAACTAATATGTAATTCTAAAAAAATAATAATATAATAAGAGAAAAATCACAAAAAAAAAGAATTGCAAATATTATGACACATGACATGTAGATATTTTGTCATGTCAACAAACTAAACTCCAAATTGAGTAAAAAGATTAATTTTAAAGATCGTTGTAGTTTAAGGATCTAATTGAAAGATTTAAAAGTTAAATATAACTATTTGCAACTAGTTAAAAGTTTAGAAGGTGTAAATGCTCTTTTCCCTTAAGGTCTTATCTCTGTTCCCTTAAGGTCATTTGGCCAATATTTATGGCTAGTTTGAAGTAAATGAGATTTACATTTCAAATTTTGATTATTATTAGACTTTATTTAGAGCATCTTGAATAGTCATTTAGGATCCTTTCATCTCTTTCTACATTTGCAAAATAGATGGGTGCCATGTAATTACACTAAATCTTAAAGAAAATCATTGTAATTTCAATAAGAAATTTATTCCATTGTTCACTTTTCAATCTACTTTTTTAACCAAGATATTAGGTGATGGAGAGTAGGGATGGGAATGGAACTCATAATCTCTTATAACTCATTGAGATATGTAAGAGTTTACCACTAGATTGTATGGTTCACTTGCCACTTTTCAATCTACTTTGTACTTCATCCTTTTTAGAATATTTGTCTACTTTCAGATAATTTTATATTTTAAAATACCTATCAATTTCATATTTTAATAAATGGTATTTTTGTTCCTTCAATACTATCCCAATTAATTTCATATTTCTAAAATATTCCATCTAATATTAACCTTTAAAATTGTGCTAAATTAATTAATAGATACGGATATATTAATCCATTCACTATATTTTTTAAATTTCTTAATATCTATGTTCAGTCAAAATTAACAAGTATTTTAAAAGGAAGATAGGAACAAATATACGTCAAATGTCATCACTTTTATATTCTAATTCATACTTTTTCTATATCAAACTATAATCTATAAGGGAAATGTTGCCACATATTACCCTAGAGGTAGTACCCAAGTCAGCACCATAAAATAATAAATTTTTTAAAATAATAAAGTTTACTCTATATATACTGTTAATATCAAGTGTTCGGCAATTAAATTGTCACAAACCAGTGAAACCACCAAAGACTTTGGCTGGGACGTAGATGATGATGATGATGATGATGATGATGATAATATACGTGCTTTTACATAAGTATCACCACATGGACTTTTGCTTTTCGTATGATAACAGATTACCAGGCAATTTTAATTTTATAACTGGGATAACTTTAGTCCTTTGGTAATCGATTCAATCCATCATAAACTCGTCTAAACCCCTTTTTTTTAAGCACTAAGCCGAGCTCTGGAGATATTTTGACGGTTCCGAAAAATTTTCAACTCTGCAAGCAAGAAAACTTTTCCAGAATAGTCCAAGTTAAAACAAAATTTAAAATAATTGAAAAAAGGGTAATAGAACTAGAATCCTAGGTCCTCTCTTCCTAGCTAGTATTATAAAGTTATAAGCTTTTTTGCTGGGTCTGAGAAGATATTTTGCAACGGATGGACTTGTAATGAATATTGATATTGATTTCGCCGCATTACAGAATATGACCCTACTGGGACTCGGAAGGTCACATTAATTTCCTCATTGCCAGAATCATTAGGACACCAATCGTTTTTTTAACATCATGTTGTTGTGGCTTAATCAATAAAGCCACAAATACTTCTAATAAATGGATATACTTCTTAAATTTCACAACATATGATCTCGGCATAAGAAAATAAATCAAGTAATCCTTGTTATTATACGTTTCTTTTTACATAATTACAAGTGTTCTATACCTGATGGTGGGTCGGGTACCCGTTCAATGCAACAATAATGTCAACACAATCAATTAAGCCTAAAAAAGTACACATGCTTTCATTTCGACTGAAAATCTTGGCTTACATTAAATAAGAATCTCAGACCTCCAGCTCAAGTCCAAATAGAACTACGACCAACGTAAGCTTTGCACTTTTTTATTTTTTAAATAAACATGAAAGGAGTAAATATAAATCATATAATTTTATATGGATAATTAAGATAAAAAAAACTGATTAATGATCATACAGTCATTTAAAAAAATTATATAATTTTATAATTTTATATTTTTATTTTAATTATTTTTATAAGATTTGTAATTTAATTGTCTATATTTACTCATATTTTCAGAAATATTTTATATTTTAAAATAGAATAAATTAATGAAATATTAAATTGTTTTTAGATTGTATAAAACTTTATATATTTAATCTTATTGAAAACTTTCAATTTGGTGAAATTTATCTTTTTTTAAAAAAAAAACTGACATGTTGAAAAAGTTATTAGTTAGAGTAGACATATCAATATTTATTTTTGGAGCAAGGGGATTCCAGGGATGAATCCCAAAAAGAAAAAAAAAACTTGTTGAAGGGGAAAATAGTGAAATAAAAAATTTAAATGAATCTTATCTATTTTTAATTTCACAATCATTGAAGACACAGAGAATACCAATACCTTATGGATATCAAAATAAAAAAGAAAATTATTTATAACTTTTTTTATACTATAATTCAATCGTATGGTTTTTAAACTAAAAGCAGCCTCCCATACGAATTAGTCCCCTCTTCATAGGGCACGTCGTGGAATTAAAAGGTTTACATAGATTTCTTTGCTTTGTTATTATGCCCCGGAATATAATTCAAACACATTAAGTGCAAATACTGCTACAGATTGGGAGGGCAAAGAAGATCCAATATTAGTATCAGTAAATGCCTCTGAAGTCAAAGCTTGTAGACAAATGGAATAGATTAGTAGCCAGAACCAGATTCGCTCATATAAATTGAGTGGATTGTTTGAATAAAAATCCTCCCTCGCTTATATAATAAAGAAGAACCATACTTGAAAAACTGGAATATTGAATGATTGAATGAATATATAGATTACATTGAAGATATGATTATGACAGAATCGGTTGAAACTTCAAGATGAAGACCTAATAAAAAAACATCGTTCTCTTCAACTACATGCATGATCCGTAACTAACATCACGGGCTTTTATATATACCCCTTACAACTTATATGATTAGATTTAATTTGTGAACCATGCCTAGCACATTGGCTTCTCGTTCAGTTTTTTTTTCTTCCCTTCTTATTCAAATACTGCCATCTAATTGAACAAAATAACAAATGCTTTAAAAATAAAATTATGCATGCCTTTCTAATTATACCATTCCGTAGTCTATCGCGACATTTGTCTTTTATAATTTCTTATTGTAAACCATCAACGGTATATCATCAGCTTAACATATTTGTAGTTCAGCCAATGTTAGAAGAGAAATGCTAATTCGTCATTCATTCAATTTAGTTGTGATGAAAACCAAAAGTTTCATATTTAACAATAAAAAAAGGGAAATGATAAATGCCCACCCCAAACATACACCATACACTTACACCTAGTATAAAAATTGTAAACCAACATGAAAAAAGTTGTAAATCAAGGTGCAAAATGTTATAAACTAATTTTTAAAAGATTTTGCATATTGATTTACAACTTTTTATAAATTGGTTTATAACATTTTATATGTGATTTACAACTTTTTATATACAGGTTTATAACATTTTACTAGGTGTAAGTATAAGGTATATATTTGGAGATGGATATGTATCACAACTCTAAAAAAACCAAAATGCTGTTAGTCATTCATTCAATTTTATTCAGATTCCTCCGTGATCTGAATGGGTCACATGGCTCAGCGACACGAGGCTCAGGGACCACAGTGGGAGGCAACCCATTGGGAGGCCACCATGCATGCAAATTCAAGGGCAATACATACCCTTTTTAAAGAGGGGATGAAGCCCTCACTGATCACGCCAAGATTAGGCACCTGCCCCATGTGATTGGTGCAAAGGCATGGGCAGCAGAAGCAGCAATAGGACATGATGATCATTTATTGAACAGAAAAACATAGACTTTTGTTTGGGAAAGTGATGTGGGGTGGGCTAGTATTTCACTAGCATACCACATGGCCGACACCACCACAATTTTACACACTTTGAGTGGCACAAAAACTAGATAGGGCCCCAAACAAGGTCAATTTTACTATAAGACAAACCAAAGACTTCATTTTCACTGTTTAGTCCTTGTGCCTCTGTTGTTAAAAATAATTTACTTTAGGGATGGAAAACTTCCACTTTAATGAAAAAATAATGGTCCCCATGCAATCTTTCCTATATTCCATCACAAGATTTTCCCTTTTTTAAGGTGCCTACCTATCCTACTATTTCAAATCTAATAACAAAGATTAGCCATTAAATCAACCAACTAACTCATCAAAAGGGATATTGATTTGCTGGGGGCAAAGACTGTTAGCATCTTTTCAATATGTTTTGTTACTTGTGATTCATCTTCCTTTACCGGTTATGGACAATCTGAGGTAAAGAGAATGGAAGCACTTACATGAATCTTCAACTCGTACCTTTTTATCTTCTAGTCACCATTTCTGCTAAGTTGGAATTCAATATTTGCACATATATAGTAACCAAATTAAGAATTGTGTAAATAACACCGAAAAAAATAAAAGAAGAAGAATTGTATAAACCGCATTGCTTTTTCAAGTTCTCTTCCTCTCTTTTTTCCTTTTTTAATCATGCTTCCCCTTTTGCCCTTTTCTCCGTTGCTTCCAGTGGTTGTGAAGAAGCACTCGTGAACATGTCTACGCATTCAACAAAATAAAATAGAAAAGGACAATAACTCAGTACATGAAGAAGTCCTCTTCCTTTCAATCAATCAAACTTGAATCATATTTCTTTCTTTAACTTCTTAGACAACGAAAATTGTTGAAGGTTGAATGTTGCCACTGCTATTTGTCCCTTTCTAAAAGCATGAGCTAATTCCCATGTAATTAATGGTTGTCAATAGAGTTAAAGATTGATTTTAGTCTCCGTTTTTATATTCATGAGTCAAATAATCCATCAACCTATTTTTATTAAATATTTTATCAATTAAGTGAAGATATGTGATGTTAAAAGATACATTAACATATCATGTATATAAAATATAATAAAGTTTAACATAATTTATTTTGGTATTTAAAATTATATAAAATGAGTCATTTTTAGATTTTAAAAAGATATTTAAATAACTAATTTTATGTAATTTTAGATAATAAAATAAGTCATTTCAAACTTATTTATATTTCAAATGATAGAAGATATATTAAAATATCGTTTAACATTACACATCATCATTTAATTTGTATAATGTTTAATAAAAGTGAACTTAGAGATTAACATAACTGACGTTTTACAATGTTATGGACTAAAATAAATATTAATTCTTATTAATATAATTAGTTGCCTTTTTAATCAATATTCTTAAGATATCAATTAAATGTTTATGAAAGATATATTAAAAACCCATATTCGAAAATCCCAAGTTCTCGTATCATTTCGTGAGATCAGATTCCATTTAATAAATATAAGTATTTTTTTTCCCCTTAACACTTGTGTAAAGCTACGAATGTTGTTTTGTTAGAATGTTTATATGATGAAAATAAATATAGATTATCAAAGTTTATTTAAGTACTAAAACTAATGGCACAAGTGCTAATTAGCTTATGAACCATTGCATTGACTTTCAGTTGTTGGCTTTCAATTGAAATGTGGCAACAAAAAAAAAAAAGTGGGGAGGATTATAAGAAAGTCAACAATAGATCAATCTAAAGCAGAATAACTGCCACCTTCCCCCTTTTTTAAATACCAAAGAATATTTAAAAATAATAATAATCCGATTATTGCCAAATAAATAAATCAAGTGTAAGCATGGAATTCACTAATCCAACTTAATTAAGGGTACTTCCAAAGAAAGTTGAGTACAATAGACTACGATATTAACAACACTCTAATTAATCCTTTTAACTGAAACCACGGATTTCAGATTTATTCAATGAAACTACATCAATAAGATTAATAATAATAACAGTAATTATTATTATTTGTTGATTGATAATGTAGCTTATGCTAATATGTCAACTCGTATCTAGTTATAAAGGTCCGCATGCATTGAGTATATTGAAAAAATTATTTGTAAAAGTAAATGGGTATTATTCGACCCACATGCAAGAGAAGTTTGGGAATATAAAAATACTACGAATTTCTGTAAAGTAACATGAATGCAAGCATTTATTAATGGGATAAAAGGGACAACATTTATAATTTATATTTATTAAACATGTTGGTGAATTTGCGTTGATTAGACAGTATTTGATCTAATTTTATTATATTCCCACCTCCCTCTTCTTTTATCCTCTCTCTCTCTCTCTCTCTGGTGCTATATATGTCAGGGATTATTCATCATCATGTGTTGGGGCAAAGAACAAAAGCTTGCTACAGGTGTTTACAACTCATTTTGACAACATATATGTAGTCAATAACTTTTATTAATTTGATTGGTTTTGTAAGATATAGAGCACTGGTTTCATTAAGTTTTTAATGTTTCACAGGAAATTACATCAAAAGATGCTGAGGGGGGACAATGTGCAGAATAGAGAAATTGCATTTTTCTCTGTAGAAATTTTATAGCTTTATAAAATAAATAACTATAATAATTTATCACAATGATTATGGAATTTTGAATCTGAAATTCGTATATATCTTCACTAAACATCATTCTATCAGAGAATCAAAATTACTATCTCAATGCATCTTAAGTGTATGATGTATAAGATTTCAACGATCAATTTATGTTAAATATTTATGCGAAGTAAGAATTCTGAATTTTGAAATTTTTATTTAATAATCGTCATTTCTATAATTTATAACATAGTTTCATCCGCAACATCACAATAAGCATAGGTTTAAACCCAGAGATTGATAAGCATAGATTTGAACCCTCTAAAATCATATAATAAAGTGATGAGTTTTATTCTTGAATTAAAAAAGTAAAAAATAGCATCATTTTAAAATTTATTGATTCAAAAAGTAAAGTTTCCTTTAGAAATAAGATCCTCATTTTAGAGGATTTTTATCATGTCCCTTCTTTAAGATGGTGTTCTTTTAAAAACATTATTGATAAATAATTAAATTTTGATATTTTAATTAATTCCTCTTATATAGCATTACGTTATTTTTTGTTGACATAAGTTATTCAATCAATATATTATAAATATAGGGATTGCTTTGACAGTTCTATACAATTTAAAGGTATCGGTACTTTTTTTCATTATTTATGATTAAGAATGAGTCATATATCTCATTAATCCAAATTTTTAAAATCTATCAATCAAGAATCAAATTATAATCATTAATTATATAATAGTACTGGCATCTATGGAGTGTCAAAGGAATAACCTATAAATATATTTTATTTTTTATTTTAAAAATTTTATGATTTTACTATTCTTAATGTCCAAACCTTATGAATAATCCAAATATCAAGTCAACCCAATTTTTATTATTAATTGGATCATTATCGAATTGAATTCAAACAAGAAGATAATCAAATAAAAAAAATAGTTGGATTTGAGTGTGACTTAAACCCATCTTTGGTACACCTTAGTGGTTGATGTATAACAGTGTCAATAATAGATCCTCTCATGTTAAAATTTTACATGATAAAATCACGTGTGATTTATCATACTTAATTCCCATTAGTAACAGCCAGAGCTTATATCAAGTTATTTTAAATTGTTGTAATGAATAATATTATGATTTATGATCTCGTCAACTCTAGGGTATTATTGATGTAAGAAGTTGACATTACCGCGCTTCAGATATTTTCTTTTATTATTTTTTGTGTAAGATATTTTTACAAAAAAGTATTTTGGGAATGTATAAAAAATTATATTTTGGGAATAGATTATAACAAATATATACAAAAAAAATTTAGTAATGGTTTTGAAGCAGTTATTGTAAAAGAAATATTTTGAAACACGTGATAATATATAATTGAATATAATTTTTGTAAAAATTATTAATTTTAATGTGTTATCGGTATAAGAAATTTTTGAAGAGGATTTTGGTATCTATTTCGGAGGATTTGTCTTCTGCTGCTTGTGGGATTATTCGAGATCATCAGGGTTAATTCATAGCGGGTTGGTGTTGTAGTTCTGGGGTCTGTACTGCTGCCCTTGCTAAATCGTGGGGTATTTTTTGGGGTGCCTCCTTAGTCATGATTTAGTTAACATAATTGTTGAAACGAGGGTGCTTCTTACCTATGTTTATTATGATTTAGTTTCTTCTATTAGGAATCTAATCTTAGATGTGTTAAATGTTGATATTAGACACGTTTATAGAAAAATTAATAGATGTGCTATAGTTTTGCTGACTTTTATTTGGCCATGGGGTAGATGTATATTATCATGTTTTTTAATAGGGTTCTCGTTGGTTGTTACCTAGGTTTTACTGCGAATAATGCTAGAAAGGGTTGGCTTCGTCTTATACCTAATTAGGTCTATATATAAAATTTATATTATAGTGAATATAAAAGTAAAAAATTTTCACTGATATAACAATCTATGATACATATTATTTTATAAATTAAGTAAACACTACGAGTGCAAAATATTAAAAATTATATATTATTTTATATATGAAAATAAGAGATAGAAATCAATTTTAATATATTGTTGGCAAAAAACATCTTCATTATGTATCCATCAAAACTTATTGTTTAGTTGACTTTCAAAGTAGTTATGAACAAAAGTTAAATAATTATTTTTTGTACTTTTGAAATTATATTGGTTGCTATGAGATTTGAACCTAGAGCATCATGTATACTATTAAAATTCCCACTATTAAATCAATCTTAATGGCTTTTTTGACGTGTGAAAAATGATTTGAGGCTGATAGTAATTTAAAATTAAATTTTAAGAAATATTTAAAGATCAATCTTATTAGCACTTTTTGGTCAAATGTCTTGTCCCTACAAAAGTAATCATTCAACAGGGAAACACATTTTTTTAGATAAGATATTATGAGATAGGGGATGAGGGTAAGAGTTTAGGACCTCCTATAGTTTATTGAAATATGTAATAGTCTATCATTAGACTGTGAGTTCACTTCTCATTCGATGGGGAAAGACTTGAAGGTTGAAAAGGTTAATCATTTTATGTATGAATATTTATGTCACGACCCGATTGGGAACGTGACCGGCACGTGAGGAATCTTATCCCTACGTAAGCCTTCTGGGTGACTTATCTCTCTAAAAGCATAAAATAGTGTAATATCATACTTAAAATGAAATTTTCTTGCAAATCTATATCATTTTCTTTAATTAAAATATAATATTCAAATCCATGAAAACTGAAGTATTCACATATATAAATCTAAAACACTTTTTGTCATGCTTTAAAATCTAAAATTTGAAGACCGAATCATAAACTCATTATCATTAGCTTTCACATAAATCTCTAATCATAGCCCATATTTCAAAATACATTCTAGAGCTCTAAAACATATAGGGAAAATACATATTCTCTTAAATTATCTATAACATCTCAAAATACATGCGTGGCTCGGATCCTGCTTGCAAAACTACTGGAGCACTCTAAACTAGCAGAAATCCTAAACTAAGCCTTACAACAATGCAAAGCTCACCAAGGGACAACTGCAGCTACTGGACCGGTGGCTAAACGACATCTGTACCTGCAACTATGAGAGGAAGGGAGAGGGTGACTCAACGGACTCAGTGAGTGAGCTCTTACCCATCACCCACATGGGACAACTAAGAATATACATAATATAATATACATACAGCAATAATGATTCATTTCATATTTAAATACATAGCTAGCTCTAGGAAAACACTTTTCATTCCATGTATTTATAAATAAACATTTCTAACTCAAAATCAAGCATGAAATCATTTTAACCGAGGGTGCGGTAAAGCGTCCGGAAACAGTATGCTGAAAATAATAAATATATCATAATAATAAAAGTTATAAAATTTTAAACTGTAAAGTGAGACTTTGTCCCTGGCGAATCAGAGCTCCTGCTGAATCTGTAATAGTCCCTCCCGGACAAGTTGTGGGCACCTAACTAGGTCCCATTTTCTGTAACTGTTGGGGGCGAAACTGTCCTCTAACGGACAACTTGGTACCAAGGTTAACGATCTCTTCACAGCCATTAACTAACTGTCTGTTTCCTTATCTCTACCGACTAAAACTAGTTTGACAAAAAGAAAACTATAGCTGAAAAGTGGGTACTCTGTCCCTGGTGAAGTAGAGCCCCTAAATTCTTAGTACTCTAAGAGTTCTGAACTCATATAACCCTAACAATCTTGCTTTAGCATAACTGTGGCCATGAAAATCGAGCCCAACGGTTCACCACTTGTAAGCATTCCAATTTCAAGCCCACAGAATATGTATCTGGCAGTTGCTAACAATCATACTGAATCTTGTACCTCTTGGTACCATAAAACTGATATTTTAAATCTATTTCTTAACTAACAAATTTTCATAACTTAATAACTTTGTTATTATACTTCAAAATCAAAGAGTTCATAATCACAAAACCTCTAAAACCAAAATATACATTTCTATTTATCAAATTAAATCATACTCTATCAAACATTCTTCCAATATATATACATACGTCAACTGAATACTCTAAAATCATATTTATAAATCTCAAGGCTTGAATCAATAGCATATCATAAACTCTTAAAATATATCTAATAAAATGATTAATAAAAATACCAAGTCTTAAAGCATAGCGAAATTTTAAATTCATAATGTATATCTTTTCCACAAATTTCTTCTCAAGCATGCAAAACATTTTCTATAACATACAATATAACAATTATGGTCCCATGGCTTTCTAAATTTCATTTTCATGCTATTATCATAAATCATAATTTTTCTAGGTTGACATATTCATGTAAAATTCATAATATATATATATATATATATATATATATATATATATATATATATATATATATATATATATATATATATATATATTATCTCATCTCAAATTCCATATTTGCTGATCATTATGCAAGAAATATAATTTTAATGGGGAAACTAACCACTCACCTGGAGGGGGAGGAATAGGTGGCGTCAACTCCAACTGAGTTTCGGGGAGCCGGGAGGGCACCAACGTCAACTATTATAACCATAAAACTCATTAATACTCTATGGGTATCTCTAGATTACTCTAACATAATTCTAACAACATTGGGAGAGCACCCCCCACTTGATAACAATGAGAGAAAAACACAACTCAAACCATGGAACTTAAAAGGAATGAGAGAAAGGAAACATAAACAATAACAAAACTAACCTTGAAGCTTGGAGGAAGAAGATTTAATGGAGGATGAGAGTGGAGGGAAGGAAGGAGAAGAGGAGGTGAAATTTTGGGGTAGGGTTAGAAAATGGAGGAGAAATCCCGAGTTTGGGGTATATATTGGGGTGGAGGGGTTCACTTGATGAAACGGTGACGTTCCTCACTGTTTCTGGAAAACTAACACCGCTATAGCGGTCTATGCCATTCTCCGCCTCGTGCCTGATCACTTATGACCACTATAGCGGTCTCCAGAGGCCAAATACCATGCTGCACACTTCCTGTGACTGTTATAGTGGTCTAGGACCGCTATAGCTGTGACAGAAACATCCAACTATTGTAGAATTTTGCTGTCATGGTTTAAGCATCAATTCCATACTCCCACTCATTTACATTTCTTTATTCTAAGTTAAATAATTTATTTTACTTCTTATTAACTTTAAAACATAAATGTAAATAAGAAAATACCTCTCATTTGAATTCAAATAAAATATCAAAAAAATCAAAACCCCAACTAATCAAAATCTCATTTTTGAGTTCTAGTTCAAATTTTGGAATTTCGGCGATTTTCTAAACTTGGGGGCTAAAAAAGAAATATCTAGAAGGGTTCCAAAAATTTCTTAAAATCACTATTCAACTTGTTTCTCTCTAGGGAACAATTACCGGGATTTTTGGTCCTAAAATTGTGGCTCTAACCTATAGCCCTCCAAGGAGATGTAGGGCTCCAAACTTAGCAAAAACCTGCACTCAAAGAATGTTAGTGGGTCCCGAGGGACCTTGAGGTCATACGGAACTCGTCTCCTGACACTTGTACACCGGGTATTACAATTTAAATAATAAGAAATAATTTCATTTCATCATAAATCAATGTGATTTGTTTAATTTCTTTTTAAATCCTATCAAATTTAGTGGGATTTGATGAGAATTAACTTGATTTTAAGCTTTAAACACAAATCAATCAAATTGAATTACTTGTTTTTAATATTTTAAATATTTTCTATTATATTTTAAACATGAAATTGATTTTCAAATAAATTCAAATCCTATTTTATTTAATGATTCTAAACATAGGATTTATCTTAGAAATTAAATCAATTCAAAAATTTTTCATATCAAATCAGTTCCTAATTATAATAATCATTTCAAACACTACTATAATTATATATGATTGAAGGACAATATAAAACTATTTTATACTTAATTTGATTATAAAACTTAAAAGCAAATATAATCATTTAGAATTTACACATATTATGTTTTACATGATTTTATCATTAAAAAACAAGCATAAAACACAAATTAAGACCCTCTAAAGTGATGATGATTGTAAAACCTAGTGATAAAGGAAAAGGACCCCAAGAATATAAAATTAAACGCAATGAAATTAAATTTAAGAATTTTGTTCTTAGCAACTTAGGTCACCAAACTGGGTTTTCCCTACTAGACCTTTAAAGAACCCATCCTTGACAGCCTAGATCAAAAGGAATGAAATTGAAAAAAAAAAACACTAAAGGTGTGTTTGGTTAAAAAGTAAGATTGGGGGTAAAGTTTACATAGATGAATTTTATGTATAAAATAATATATACAACATATCTAGGTAAGTTTTACCCTTACTTTTACTCCCTAACCAAACACACCCTAAGAGTTATCTTAGGTTAAAATCTTCACTTTCTTGATGAAACCAACAAAGCAAATTACTCATCTCACTTTCACATGAAGGGGACGAATTTCTTAAAAGAAGCAACAAAAATTTCATTTATTCAAAAAAATTGACCTAAAGGTCTTACAATATGCTTAAACAGCATGAAACTAATCAGCCACTAAATCTTGGGCACCATATACCTAAATATTTGCAACAATCTGATTTAAGAATAAAGATATGATTTTATCTTAAAAAGACTCATTCCTAATTAATTTAAATAAGATATGATCTTTATAAATAAGATCAGATTTGATTTAAATTCTAAAAGATAAATTGAATTAATCTGAATCTAAACAAATCTGAGACTAAGTTAAAACGATTAAAAACAAATCAATACTAAGTCAAAACAATAAGGAACAAATCTAATCAAAATCCAAATGTATCCCATCACATATTGAAATTGATTTTAATCATAGTAATGTCTTCAACACGATCAAGTTGCTTGTTCTCTAAGTTACTCTTAATTAATCTTGATTTTCTCGGTTTCTGACTAACTGGAAGTAAGCTTGACTCCTTGTAACGCTATTGCACTTGAAGTATGCTCTTGGCTTGCTTGATCTCCATGACGGAATCAATGTCTTCTCTTCTTTCTCTAATTCATGATGCATTTTTTTTTCTTCAATTATGGACATAAGCAAATTTCCAAAACTTTCTTGATAAGGTGTTTGGAATTTTAAATGAGAAGAAATTGAATTAAATTATTATATTTGGAATAAATTAATAAATGAAAGAATTGGATTCAATTTTTTCATTTGAAATGTGTCTAAAAATAAATTAGTATTATTTTTTTACTATTTTGTCATGTTTTTAGTAAACTAGAAACAAAATATTATATTCTAGTAAGATTATTTTGTTATTTTTATTTGTTAGAGTTCAATTCACATCAAATTATACTCATTCGAGTGTGACTTATTTTTAGAGGTTTTAATAAAATTGAATTCTTTTGGGATTTAAATTCTTAAATTAAGTTTAGTTCTAAATCAATAAATTAAATTCTAATTCTTAAATGAATTAAATTTAAGAGATTTCCAAACAATCTGTGAGCTGTTTTTTTCATGTGCCCTAGTAATAGCACAACCATTGTGACCCCTTCATCTTCGACTGTAATATTGGAATGTTTCAATTGACCTTTTAAGCTTGTCTCATTTGTACATAATATTAGTCATTCATCCAAAATAGTTAATATAATATGTTTTTTTTCCCACTTTATAACTACTTTCGTTTTAGAAAATGCTAATGCTAAACATTCCAACTCTCTTATAAAGAAACTATGGGTTTGTTTGTGAGTTTAGATTTTGGAGGAGAAAGGAGAGGAAGAGAGGACTCGTAATATAATTTTATACTACAAGTCCTCTCATCTCCTTCCTTTCTCTTCAAAATCCAAACTCACATACATACCCTACATAAATTACCCACATGGAGAATTGCAACATCATAGCAAGCAGCATTTCATTAATATTCTCATTACTAACTATATTAAATGTCTAACGGGTCTAACCAAAGTAGGAACCACGTTAGCCGTGTGTTTGGCCAGGAAAAGAACAACTAGAAACTAACTAAATTAACTGTTTGAACAGTGAATGTTACGGAAAAACTTAAGAATGGCTAAATATGGATTATGGAGCTAATTGAAGCTACATTAGCTTAGCTCGTAGTCACAAATACAAGCAAAGACGTGCCAACTAATTAATTATTTAACTAACTAATAATGTTGATTACCTCCATAGGCAATTGCGCAATTCCGGAACAACGGAAGGGCATTTCGGGTAATTGACGCTGGAATAAGATCCGCGCCTTGTCGCCATGTCATTATCGCTCAGATTTGTGATTGCGATTTCCGCTCTCTCTCTCTCTCTCTCTCTCTGTTTTCTTTTTCTTACGCTCTTTTTTAACTCTCCTCTGTTCGAACGTTGGAGACTCACAAAAATACAAGGAAACGATGAAGTGGGAATGAACGAGGTGAGGAAAGGCAAAAAAAAAAAGAAAAAAAAGTATGATTCAGGTTGCAAGATAGTGCTGCGGGAAAGGAAGAATCCCAATTTCGCAGATTCATATTCCAAAGTGGGGAAAAAAAAATGGAAAACAGCAGGTAAAGAAAGAGAAACCAACTACTGGGTATGTTCAGTTTCGAGCACTAACTTCACTGGTCCATAAAAGCTGCTTTTTTTGGGAGCCTTTTCAATCCTCACTTGGTTGAAATATTGGGTTTCTTCTCAAGCTATCAACTTGGACATGAACTCTGCTAGAAAGGTGCTACCTTGAGTAGTAGACACTGTTGCTGGTGTGAAAAGAAAAATGCATTAGTGTTTGTTCCACAAGGAAGGTGCTGCCGCTAAGACAACAAGAGAGAGAGAGCGAGAGAGCGAGAGAGAAGGCTTGACTTGACTATTGTACCATATTTTTTTTAGGTGAGTGTGTGCTGCAAGGAGTAGAAGGTAGACAACAGCGTATCTGGGAAAATCACAAAAATTCGGTTCAGTTTTGTTTAAGTGCTTAATTAAACAAAGAAAAAGGCAAACAACAGAAAAGAAAAGGAACCATATAAAACGGTATTAAAATAAAATAGTACACATATATAGAGAGAGAGGAGCAGATCAAGACGAACCAAAGGTGGTTCCATTGTTCATTGTACCGCCACCTTCTCTTTCCTGTACAGGTAAACATTGTTTCCTTCAACTCTCTCAACAACCCCCATCTCTCTCTCTTTCTCTCCCTTTCTTGGGTTGTGTGCTTCGCTGTGTGTGTATGGTGTTTCTGGGGTCAATCTCTGGCTTTGATTATTATATGGAAGGAGGGGTAAGGGAACGTGCTCTTTTTTGTCCTCGGGTTCAAGACTAGTTTTCACGCCTATACAGCATGTTTAGAGTTATCTTTCATTTTTTTAATGTGATCCTTAGCTCACAAAACTCTTGTTAAAATAAACACACAAACAAAAAAATATTGGCTGTAGAGAGAGCCAAAGGTGGTGGTTCCTTTGAAATTTGAGCTGTTTTCCATCTTTTGAGACCCATGCTTGTCTCTCTCAGCTTTGTGTTTTTTTTTTCCCCTTCTTTTTAATTCTGGGTCTCTTGTCTGAGATGTCTTTCTTCCCTTATTCCTTTTCCCTTTTCTTTTAATTTAATTTATTTATTTTTTGTTGGGGGTGATTTCTGAAATGGGGTTTGCTTCTTAAGGGAGAAAAACAAGAAGAATTATTTGGCCACTCATGCATCATGCCTGGTTTGCTTTTGGTTCTCATCTCTGAGATTTGAATCACGCAAACCAATGCTGTAATGATGCTTTTTGCTTGGAGTTTTGTTCTGTAACCTTTTTCTTTCAGCCATCAGTAAAAAAAGTGTCTGAGATTTTGCCAGTTCTTTCAACTTTGAAAACAGCAAAGTGAGCTCCTATATAATTATTCTTGGGACTTATCCAAGCTCTTACCATTGTCATAGATAATATGAAGAGTCCAGAGAGGAAACAAGGGGACAAAGCAGCCCAGAAGAACTAGGCAGAGAGATTAGATGGAGAGCCACAGCCACCACCCTGTGGCTTGGAGGATGGATGAGCAAGCAGGGAGCCAAAATGAGAAGTGCACTTTCATTCAGGTCCATAGGGCTTGGCTTCCAAAGCTTCTGCTGCTATGGATCCTGCTCATGGCTTTCATCGGTTGGTTCATCTACTCTCGTATGGATGCTGACACCAAAGTCAGGAGGAAGGAGGTGCTGGGAAGCCTTTGTGATCAAAGGGCAAGAATGCTGCAAGATCAATTCAGTGTTAGTGTCAACCATGTCCATGCCCTTGCCATCCTTGTTTCAACCTTCCATTACTACAGAAACCCTTCTGCCATTGACCAGGTTTGTGCTTGTTCTTGATCTCTCCATCTCCATTCCACTTTGGATTATGAAAAAATGAAAGGCTGTTTGAGCAATTTTCTCTTTTCCATTCATGGTTCTATCTAATAAGTCCACCCTTTTCTTTTCCCACTGTGTTTGCATGCATATATGTATGTTCACTATTGTTCATGGCCCTTCAGGAAACCTTTGCAGAATATACAGCTAGGACAGCATTTGAACGGCCATTGCTGAGTGGGGTGGCTTATGCTCAAAGAGTGGTTAACTTGGAGAGGGAAAAGTTTGAGAAGCAACATGGATGGGTAATAAAGACAATGGAAAGAGAGCCCTCACAGGTTAGAGATGAGTATGCACCCGTGATATTTGCACAGGAAACCGTTTCTTACCTTGAATCTCTTGATATGATGTCTGGGGAGGTAAATAACAACAGTTAGCTACTTTAATTTATAGTTATATTGTGTTGTGCCCGTTCTTTTTTTTCCACTGCAATTTCACATTTGCATGCTGGATGATGCAGGAGGACCGCGAAAATATTTTGAGGGCCCGGGCCACTGGGAAAGCCGTTCTGACTAGCCCCTTCAGGCTGTTGGGTTCTCATCATCTTGGTGTAGTCTTAACATTTCCTGTTTACAAATCTAAGCTCCCTCCAAAGCCTACAATGGAAGAGCGCATTAAAGCAACAGCAGGGTATGCCCCTGTTTCACTTCTATTTGGCTTGTCCATTTTTGTTTCTAGAATGTTTCGGTGGTTGTTTGTGTCATATGAGAGGGAAGAGGACGAGGGGTGGTTAAAATTTTAGGTGCATTGTGCATAGAGAATGAAGCATCAATGGATGATTGCATGTTTTTTTGTGTTTGGATCTTTTTCTTACTAAACGGGTTATAATTAAAACCTTCCTAATACAACTTAAAAAAAATGATTTTTTGCCCAAAAGATTAATTTTAAGGATGACTTGTTGTTAACATTCTCAAATAGTAACCCTGATGATTACACTGTGTCAACAGACCAGACCATAAATGACACAAAGACAGCCTTCAGCATAACTCTGGCTACTGTGTCAATTATTACCACATTGCTTCTACTGATAACCAAAAGCGCTGACAGCTTCTGCTTGGTTTCCAATTCATGATGAGTTAATGCGAATTAGTTACAGCTGTTGTACTACATTACTATTCTTCAGTCTATTTTGTCAATGCTAACTTGAATACCATTGGCAGTTACTATCAGTCAGTCTGACTGCAACTGTTGCCAGTATCAGGCTTGAATTTGGTTATATTTTGTCTTTGCATTTTCATATCTTTAAATTATTGCATGCAGTGATATGTGAAGGGAACATGTCCGGTTATTATTCGCGTCCTGTCTTCTGTGTAGCTTGAATTCCATAATTACTTATATGATAAATCTGTTACCTCTAATTCAATATAGTTGATTTATTTTTACTGTAAGCTACTTAATGGTGTGATGAGTTCAATAAACTGTCTGATTGGAAGCAGATATGTTGGCGGATCCTTTGATGTTGAGTCCCTTGTGGAGAATTTACTCGGTCAACTTGCTGGTAACCAAGCAATTTTGGTGAATGTATATGATGTCACAAACTCTTCTACCCCCCTAGTTATGTATGGCAACCAATATGAAGAAAGTGATATGTCACTTGTTCATGAAAGTAAGCTTGATTTTGGAGATCCATACAGGAAACATCAGATGATATGTAGGTAGGTGGTTCTGTCTGTTGTACATTTTCTGAAAGGAGTTTTAATGTTTTGCAATCGGATGCTTATCATCAAAATTTTGAGCAGGTATCATCAGAAGGCACCAACAAATTGGATAGCACTTACCACAGCATTCCTATTCTTTGTGATTCTCTTATTACTGGGTTACATTTTGTATGGTGCTGGAATTCATATTGTCAAAGTAGAAGATGATTTCCATGTAATGCAGCGCTTAAAAGGCCGGGCAGAAGAGGCTGATATTGCTAAGTCACAGGTAGTGTTTCGTGCATATTGTTATCATGGTTTGTTTGTTTCCTCAGATTACTTAACAATCACAGAAACTGAAATTTTGTTGTTCATGCCAGTTTCTAGCTACTCTCTCCCATGAAATTAGAACACCCATGAATGGCATTTTAGGTAATATCAAGATTCTATGCTTTCGCCCCTTCAACTTTCTTGTCCGTGATGCTATTGTTAAACTCCTTGTTACTGCAGGAATGCTTGGTCTGCTTCTAGATACTGAGTTGAGTTCAACCCAACGAGATTATGCTCAGACTGCTCAAGCATGTGGGAAGGCTCTGATAACATTAATAAATGAGGTGCTTGACCGAGCTAAAATTGAAGCTGGCAAGTTAGAGCTGCAAGCAGTTCCATTTGACCTTCGTTCCATACTTGATGATGTCCTTTCGCTTTTCTCTGAGAAGTCTAGACATAAAGGTTTAGAGGTAAGTCTAATTGTTGCTAAACCCTGCAGTATTTAATAACTCTATTTCCTTTTCTTTTAACTGATATTATTTACCCTTTCTTTTTGTTCCACTTTTCTGGGTTCTTGTGCCATTGTGTGGTGATGTTCAAACTGTGATCCCGACATGCAATTCTTCCAACATGGACTTACATTTTTTGGGGAACTATAGCTGGCAGTGTTTGTTTCTGATAAAGTTCCAGATATTGTTATGGGAGATCCTGGGAGATTCAGACAAATAATAACCAATCTTGTTGGCAACTCTGTTAAAGTAAGTGGAGTTTTCAAAGTGTTTATTATTTTTTTTCCCTTGTCTAAATGCTATTTACCTATTATATGTAGATGTATACATGAACATGTTTGCATGGTACTAGTTGATAGCATTATTAACTATAAGTATTTTCCAGTTCACTGAACGAGGGCATATATTCGTTAAAGTCCATCTAGCGGAAAATAGAAAGCCCACAATGAATGGAAAATCTAAGACTTTTCTAAATGGAGGATCAGATGAAGTTGGGCACATGTCTGCTGGTCATCATTTCAAAACCCTCAGTGGATATGAAGCAGCTGATGAACGGAACAGCTGGGATAATTTCAAGCATCTAATCACCGATGAAGAATTTTTATTTGATGCTTCAGTTAAGAAGGTGGCCTCCAGTGAATCTTATGAGCAAGTTACCTTGATGGTCTGTGTGGAGGACACTGGGATTGGAATTCCTTACAAAGCCCAGGGTAAGATTTTCATGCCTTTTGTGCAGGCAGATAGCTCAACCTCTCGAAACTATGGTGGTACTGGTATTGGATTGAGTATTAGTAAGTGCCTGGTTGAACTAATGGGCGGTAAGATAGACTTTGTAAGCATACCGGAGGTTGGGAGCACATTTTGGTTTACTGCAAACTTTGGAACATTTAAGAAAAATTTGATAACTGACGTGAAGAAACTGAATTTGGAAGAACTGCCTTCTACTTTTAGAGGCCTTAAAGCCATTGTGGTTGATGGAAAACCTGTTAGAGCTGCTGTGACTAGATACCATTTGAACAGACTAGGAATACAGGCTACAGGTGCAAATAGCATTAACAATGCTGTTTCTTTATGTGCGAAAAATGGTTCTTTGACCTCAGGGTAAGCTTTTAATTTCCCTTTTTGATTTTAATTGTGAAGAAATTGAAAGTGATAATGAACAATGGTAGTATCAACATCTTAATATGTGTTGAAACATATACTTACACTATAATTTTTAACTTCATAAAATTGACTTTTCAATATCTGTTGGAACTATTGAAGTGCATTTAATCTTGTGAGTGAACCCTGCTAGTATCCCACTGGATTTGAATGATTATCTAATTTACAGCATAGACAGGCATTTATGGAATTTTCATGTTATACTAAGATACTAAGGGTAAGGGTCTGTCTGGTTTTAGTTTTTAGTTTTCATTTTTCAGTTATGAATTTTCTAAATTTTGTGAAGGAAATACTGAAAACTGCTAAAACTACAAAATCCAGTTTTCATTTTCAGTTTTCAATATTTCCTTCATAAAATCCTAAAAACTGAAAAATTGAAACCAAACAGGTCCTGCCATATGGTTTTTTGTCTGATGTTTGTATGTGATATTTTGGGGGGTTAGTATAATTTTATCATTTTGTGTTTGGATGTGGCTTAGGAAAGTTAATGTGGACCATCATATTGTCCTTATTGTTCTTCTAACTCAAAGAAATTGAAAACTGTCTTCTCTGATGTTTATTTATGTACAGATTTTGACATTTGACTGTTTTTTTAGTCAGTAAATGTAAATAGTGTACCAAAGACTATGTTTTCCTTTTCTGGAGTTCTTTGATATGCATATTTGTTTACTTCTCTGTTTGAACAACAGTGATGTGGAACCCCATTTTGCCTTCCTAAGCTCGTATCAAACAGCCTCATAACACTATGAAGACCTACATGTTGTCTTAGTTCTATTTAGACATTAAATACTAAGCTGTTTTGAAGAGTACCATTTTAAAAGACATGGAATAAAAAGACTTTTGTTAGTGTTGTGTGATTCAGTTCTTCCACTGAGTTAAACTACTTGAATGTGGCAGATTATTTCAGCCTGATATTGTTTTCATTGAGAAGGATTCATGGTTTTCCGGAGAGGATGGGATCTTCAGTGTCTGGAAACAGAATGGGCATACGATTAAGATGCCTCAAATGATCCTTCTTGCAACCAATATTAGCAATGCTGAATTTGATAAAGCTAAAGCCACAGGTTTCAGTGACACAGTGATCATGAAGCCTCTGAGAGCTAGTATGGTGGCTGCTTGTCTTCAGCAAGTTCTGGGGATGGGAAAGAAGAGGCAAGTAGGGAAAGACATGCCTAATGGTTCCATTTTTCTGAGAAGCGTTCTTTGTGGAAAGAAAATCTTAGTAGTTGACGACAATATGGTGAACCGGAGGGTTGCGGCAGGTGCATTAAAAAAGTTTGGAGCTGATGTTTACTGTGCGGAAAGCGGCAAAGTTGCTCTTGCAATGCTTCAATTGCCTCACAATTTTGATGCTTGCTTCATGGATATTCAAATGCCAGAAATGGATGGGTATGTTTGTTCGCATTTGCTACATTTTTTGTTTCCTAGTTGATGTTATTGTATATATTCCTATTTGAATTTTTGCACTATTTGAAGATAATATAGATCATATATTTCTATACATTTTCTTTTATTAGGAGCTAATCCATTAATAGTGGGATGGCAATAAGATTTTTATCATGAAAACTGCTGTTTTAATATGAAATCTTGTGCAATTTCTACTTGTCTGTATATTATAAACGGAACCTTCTCTGATGAACTTTGTTCTTGGTTTTGCCATTGGAGGAATGATGCCATTGCCTCATCATAAAACATAGTTGAGATGTGTATGGGATTTGATCAGCGATCCAAATAAATATTACAATATTTACAGGTTTGAAGCAACTAAGCAAATTCGGATTATGGAGAGTAATGCAAATGAGCAGATGAACGGTGAAGGAAACACCCGGAAAAATGAGTTCCATATACCTATATTGGCCATGACAGCTGATGTAATCCATGCTACGTACGATGAGTGCTTGAAATGTGGGATGGACGGATATGTCTCAAAGCCCTTTGAGGAAGAGAATCTCTATCAAGCAGTCGCAAAGTTTTTCGAGTCCAAGCCTATCTCAGACTCATGACACAATGAAGTTGGAAGCATTTAAGTGTGTTCACTACTGGCATTTTTCATATTTTGCTGGTACCTTGATGCCCTCACACAGAGAGCAGCAACAGTTGGCTTCCCAAGATATCTGTGGATTCTTGATGATACAAACAAACGTGCATGCAGTTATCATTTCTAACCACCAGCTGAGTTTGACATTATTTCACTCTATGTATACCACATAACAATCCGTCCCCAACTTGTGTACAGATTCTCCCAAGGGATGAGGGAAATTATGTAAATTCGATATTTTTCTCTTGAATCTCAATACTTCCCTATTAGAAGGGTTTCTTTGTAGTTTTTTTCCTTACGTTTTTGGTCTCTTGATTAAACTAGCATCTTGGACAAAGAATTGGTTATTATATTTAGAAGAAAGGTTGGTCCATCTCTTGCTGGGGGCACGTAAATTCGTGTCATAAAGACTCGGTTACTCAATCTAGGTTCAGTTAGCTTTGAACCGAGGCTGGTATATTGGAAGTCTTCCACGGTCAATTAATTGCCACATTGGTAGTCATATTATGATACGCATTAGAATTTTAAAATAACTTTGGTATTTGATATGATCACCTTTTAGCATGCAGTCCAAGGTTTGATTGTCCAGTGGAAAATCTATAAGCAAAGTTACGTGTTGAACATAGCAAGACGCATTGCCATTTCTTCATTTTTTATATCTTACAAATTGCAGTTGCTTGTAGCAAGACAGTCATTTCCAAATTAAATTTCCTCTTCTATTATGGACAATTAGATGAAGAATATTCACCTCGAACTTTATATATTCAGTACAATCACGCGACATGAAAACCCCCATATCCCTGTAATCGATCGAGTATTTTGCTACTAGGTGGCTAGACTATGTTTTGTTTGGAGTGGTCAGAGAGACATATAAGATGATACAAGTTGCACGATTGTCACATCATAAATGCGTATTATAAGGAGCACCCGAACCAAGTCGCCAACCTTAGACTCCGAGACAATAATGAATGTTACACTACACTACATGTCGCATGGTTTTTTACTTTTTGGACACGTCGCATGATTGTCACATAAAATAAATGCACAGTAGGAAGAACACCAGAAGCCCATAACCCGCACCTCTCAGACAAAGATGACAAACTGACTGGCAATCGCACCAATATTGTCAATTTATCCAGACCAACAGAAATCAGAAAGAACCAAAAGAGAAAGTATAGTGTGCGCTGGCACCTTAATTTGGTTGCCCAGGCCAGAATGGGTGATGATTATTGCACAATATCTAGGAACAATAAACTTGCACCATAAGTATAGATGGTGAAGAAGATAAAATAAAAAAAGCGGGCTCAATAACATTAATGTATTGAAATGAAAAATGAAAATAATAATGGAATAAGTTTATTGTGAAATTTTACTGCACAACAAATATTTTTCGGAGAGAATAGAAACTCATTGACATTTGATAGCAAGACTCCACTCCCACCTATGGAACAAAAGGATCAACACTCATGCTCTTAATTTAGAAACAACTTTTATAGCTAAAAGTTATTATTAAAAATAAAATTTAAGAGAGTAAAATAATTTATACTGTCATTTAATTATTTATTATAAACTCACTGCAAAAACATGAAATACGTAGCATCTAATAACATTTTTTCTGAAGTATATCTCCTCTCCTCAGAGTGAGGTTGAAGGCAGAGTAACACGCGCGTTTCCTTAAATATCTGAGATGGTATAGACACGTGGCTATAACAGCAGCAACCTCAAGTGGCACATGTCAAGATGTGGTGGCAATTACAGTGACTAGGCAGTGGCCACTTCCGATATATATATATATATATATATATATATATACACGCACCTACATGCATAATAAACCTTACAAACTAACTAACGTAGAATCATATCGATCGTCCGAAGCTAGCTTGAACAAAAGAAGATAAGGTTGGTGTGTGTGTATTATATTATATATAATAATATAATAATGGCACACTATCAGAACCAGTATGGTGCTGTTCCTGCAAGCAATAAGGATCCAATCCAGAAGGAAATGGACTTGAGTGGAGACATCACCGGTACAGGCGTTGTTGGCAGTGGCAGTGGCAGTGGCTCCACACAAGTTATAGCAGATGATGCAACCGCCACTGCTGACACCACTGGTGTGGGAGTAGGTGGTGCAAATGCAATATCTGATCATGCAGCGGTTGAGGGTGAGGACCACAAGAAGAAAGGAATAATAGAGAAGATCAAGGACAAGCTTCCTGGAACGCACCACAACAAGTAGCTACGCACCAACCTCGCTCTCTTTCACTTTCTTCCTATCCGTTTTATTACTTTCCTCACCATCATCGTATATATAATTGATATTATGTAATTATATATATATATATATGCGAGCAGTGTATTATAGTAATTTAAAATAAACACTGAAATATTCGTAAAAGTGTTTTCCCAGCAATGTTAGGAAAATTTTATTTTTGACCAAGAAGATTTTTTTCACATAATCAGCATCTGTTCCGAGTTGCTGCCTTGGATAGTAAACAATACGATTCCTTTGATGATAAAAAATAAGGACCAAATAATTAAAGAGTTTAATTTATATACACTAATCGATTAAAAAGGTTTTATATAATCATCTAATCATGTACTGATATATCAGCAAAAGTGGTTAAGTCTCTTATTCATAATTTAAAATATGATTCGAATGAGATGATTAGATTGGATGATTATATAGAAGTTTTTTATGCATAGAAATTAAACTCATATTCAAATAGATGTATGTCATTTAATAAACAGCTTCAATCCTTGTTCCTTCATATAATATGAACCAGTCTCTCTTGGTTGTTAGTAAGTCTGGGTTTTCATTCACTGTAATGGTAAGGAGTATAGAGAAAGTTATGCAGTTGAACAAAAAATCAACTAGGGAAGTGCAATCCTGCTTTTAAAAAGGAAGACAAGTCGATACGGCCATAGTAATTAGGATTCCTTAATCCTTAAGAGCATGTTGGGTATTATTGGTACAAACTTATGGACCACAAATAGGGCGCATTCTTTTTTTGTTTTTCCCCTTCCTTTTTTTATTTTTTTTTTAGCTGCGGCCTTCGTTCATACTAGAAGCCCCTAAAAGGTGTATGGGGGTATAACATCATCCTTGCAAATCCATGAAGTATTACACACTAACTTTTGTGAATAAATGAAGAAGGGAGATGTGCGACCTTAAAAATAGAAAGGGGAGACGTGGGCATGTGGTGGTTATATATATAGGGGGATAGTGTTATAGTGGTTTATTAGAGCATGTAGTGAAGAAAATCATCTACATGGAATGAGTAAATTGCAAAGGATCGTTATGTGAGAATGCGGTCTAATTCAGCAACAGTAAAGTTTATATTATATTTTTCACTTGAAATAAGGTTTTTATTTTTAGACATGATAAATTTTTTATTATAAATTATCTAAAAAGTATCAGTATCCATAAATTTTATAGAGTACTAGAGAAACCTTCTAAATATGGTGGATTCTCACACACAGTTGTTGGTCAATGACTTTAATGCAGTTGAATTTAACCACATTCTATAAGTGTGGTTAGATGCCAAAAACCATGTTGCTAAATGCCACCTCCACAACCGCACAGCGATGGAGACCCTCCCCTCTCCCCTCTGGTTCAACTACTCCACCAACAGCATTCTATTCATGTTCCTAATCTTCTCCCTCTCGGTCTTCCTCCTCTACTGCCACCACACTCTCCCACCTCTGCCGCACCCCTCCTCCCATGATCTCCGCCATCTCCTCCCTCCTCTGCCACCACCCACACTACCCCTTCCTCACCGCTTCATTCACATTTGCAAACACTCCCAATACCCCTTCCATTGATGTATCAACTGCTTGCTCCAACAAATCATTAAAACAAAATAAAAATTGCAACAATCATGTGAAAACCCATAACTATTTTTCTTAAAAAAAGTATCTTTCACAAATCCCAAATCTCCCTTCCAGTTTTCATGATGTCTTAAAAGCATCGCTGCTTATGTGCCCACTCGTCAGAATTAACCAATACAGTCTTCCATGTGTGCCTCTGTATGACTCCAAGAAATCTAATCCCAATTTTGTAGATGAGAATTTGTTCAAAATCAATTCTTCTTGATAACCAGGAATTTAGTAATGTAGAGAATAGAAGGGAATTGTCAAATAGAGGATAGAGGAAGTCTGACTCACAAACAATATTATGGAAAATTTTTCAAAACAAGGAACTAATGTGTAACTTGGAAGATGAGTTGTGTGGTTGAGAGAGAGAGAGAGAGGGGGGGGGGGCGGAAGAGAGAGGGCAATAAGGTTTTTCAGAGAATGGGAAGAGGAAGAGGTGGTGATGGTGGTGGCGGAGGAGGAGATGGCGTGGTGGTAGGGTTCGTAGTCGAAGGAAGGATGCAGCGGATGTGATGGCAACAGAGAAGGAAAACATGAGAAGGTAGATGGTGGAAGGCATCAGTACCGCAGGCAGTGACCAACGCCTGCATGGGAGTAGTCACCTCTAAATATACATTCCAAGAAAAAACCTAATTCAATAAGGTATTTGTTCCAATATTTTACAATTTTTTATTTTTTTAAACCATGTCTACATTGCAAACCCAAATAAATTATGCAAATTCAAGGTATGTTAAACGAACTTTTTCTTAATTTTTTTCCGCTCAAATTTCATAATCTAAAATTCTCTTTAACGATGTTAGATTTTTAATAGAAGCCTCAATTAAGTGATTAACAAATAGCCGCAAAAGAAATAAATATGACGATTGATTAGAATGGTTAAGATTGCAGAGTCTATGAACAAGGGGAAAAAGAAAAAAAGATTGCAGCGTCTGATTACATATTATGTGTCAATAAAATGGCATTCCCATACTTAAAAAATAAAATTAAATAAAATAGTTATTTAAGATTACCCAGCCTCACTTAAAGTTCACATAGTTCGATACTCGTACCTCCCCAATTGTTTAAGCCATTAAGTGGAGGTCATCATGGTTCATAGTAATTTGCGTACGAGAAATTATAAATCTAACCAAACCGTGATTACACTATAGTATAATGAGACAAGTCATCTTATAACATATGATTGCAAGCTGTTAATTGTAAAGCATGAAAAAGTTGAGACATTTAAAACGAGAAAGAACTCTTAACAGTGCCACCACTCCACAAACAGAATCCTTGGCCCCACTTAGTGCCAACAATTGGAGAAACGATCTTCAAATACAAATGGTATCCGACAGAAACACATTAAATCCTGAAGATTGGCCGCAGAGTGCTTCTATCCCTCAGTTTCAAAATATATATTAAGAACCAGTTCACAGATTAACCACAAAATGGGGTTAAAAGACCACACTAGCAGGGCATCAAGAACAAAAAATTCCATGTCCTGGAACCTCAGCTTCAAGGGGCAATAGTGGTAGTCATTCGAACCATTCATGCAGCTGCTTTACTCTGGAGAACCTATAATCCTACCGGCATGAATTTTTGAGCTTTGCTAATCAGGAGGACCATATTCAGGAAGTGTACTCAAATGGCTGAGGAGGTTGAGGTTCATCATCCACAGCCATTGCTGATGCAGAACTCTGCAATCCCGTGGCTGATCCACCAGCAGCTGACGTGGTAGATGAAGGTGTGTCGGTGAGAGAGAGCACTTCCGGCTCAGTAGGACGCAAGTCTTTAAGAAGCACAAATCCTGAAGGTGCTAATTTAACTGGGACGTATCTGCTGTCCTGCAAGAATTTAATAAACTTCTCCTGAGCAGGAACCACTCTTGCTGGATTTGTAAGAATCTCAAAAGAAGGCTCAGGCTCTGATTTCTTCTCCGTTGGGCTATCAACCTTCAAAAAGATGGAGGAGAAATTTATAAAAATCTTGAAAACTAGAAATTAGATATCCTCAAGCACAAATTACGATTGACAACATAGTTTAATCAACAATACCTTGTTATAGGATTCCTTTTGCATTTAAAATGAAAATATTAGGGCCTGTTTAGTTTCAAAACATGTTTCCTGCTTTCAATATTAATTACAAAAACATCATCCTATATCTGTTTTTAGGATTCCGTAGAAGAAACAATAAAACAACAAAATCTCCTCCACAAAGTCCTAAAATAAGAAATAAAACAAAAATGAAGAAGCATTTTGGTAATTAATATTGAGAATAGAAAATGAAAAAATAACACATTTTTTGAAACCAAACAAACACTATGCATCCAAGCTAAAAAGCCATAGCTTAAGTGGGCACCAAGTCCCTTTGGGGATTGCTTGATCCCAGAATCAAACCGCAGCAAAGTCATCTTGCCAGCAATTTAGCCCTACCAATCCCCCCCCCCCCCCTTCTTTCTTTTTCTCTCTTCTCCCTAAAAACCAAATCTCAGACATCCTGGGTAACATAGACAAGACATCATTCAACAACATACAACTGAAATCAACAATGATTGGTGAATAACTTTATGCTAGTCACAAAAGCTTAAAAGTTTTGAGCCACCAGAGCAGTGTATATAAAACAAAAATTAGCAACAAACGATTAACACATTGCAGATAAATAAAAGAGTATTACATGTTAGCAAGGAACCCAAAGAACAATTTCAACCCACCCCTAAACCTCTGAAGTTTCTATTCCTCCAAGAGTCATGAGTCATCTACGTAGCATGAGTTCAGAAGGTTCTAAAGAAAACCTCCATAAATAAAACAAACAGAATGCACATTACCTGCATGGTGTCTCCCTCCTTCTCACTTGAAGACTTCCCTTTCCCTGAGCCTGGAACTGATGTAGAGTCAGAGACAGATGAACCTTCAGCATTAGCCTTCTGTTCTTCAGCTTTCTTAGCCCTAGCTTTGGCCTTAGCTGATGTAGACAGAACAGCAGTGGGAAGTTTCACAGCTGATGTAGTGGTGGGAACAGTGGTAGGCTTCGGGTATTCAAAAAGTGAAGGTTTTGCATGCGATAAGAACTCAAACTTTGGCGACTTCAGATCATAGTTCAGACCGATAAAAGCCGTGGGTGAAAAAGACAAGCTTATGAAATAGATAAGAGGGTACCAATACCAAAACTGGCTGAAAACAGCAAGACCAACCACTGCAGTAATTTTATCATGCTTTGTCTTGGAAAGTAGTCTTATGGTCACATTTCTTCCACCAGCATCAAGGATCCCCGAGGCCAAAATGGCCCCCATCTTGCTCATGGTATCCTCATGCTTGTCCAGAATAATTTTCTCCAATTGTCGCCTAGAACACAAGTGATGTCAGAAAAGAAGAAATCTATTGCCTCAATGTCCAAAAGATGAACACCAGCCTTACCTAAATGTTCCAACACGGGAATCACTAGCTTCACTGATCTGAACCATGACCATAGCCATTGCTATAAGAGCACCTTGTCGAACAAAATCAACAACATCTGATGTCAAAGGCTCCAGCAAAGATATAGCCTCACTGAGACCTGTACCAGCACAGGAAATGCCCACAGCAAGAGCTGCTCCATACCGAACATGAGGATTGTAAGACTCTGATAGGAGGGAAACAATTCGTGGGGTCTGCAATTGTAGAAATGTATAAGTGTCTCAACCGATTTCCCAAGAAAGCATACAACTACAGAAAATTAAGTAAAGAACAAGGGAAAAACAAAATGAAATGATGGTACTAACCTGCTCTGGATCAGAATACAGCACAAACCCTAATGCTAGAACAGCAGTCCTTCTGACATCATCACTCACATCAGAGACAGCAAAGTGCAGCAACTGGCGAATGGCCTTATTGTTTGCTGTTCCCCTATAAGCCAAGGCCAATGCATACATGCCACCGTAACGCAATATCGGATCCTGATCCCGTGTCATCTGCTCAATCAATGTATCTGCTTCTTCTTCCCTTCCATAAACTGTTAGGGCTATGCCCAGTGCTAAGCCCCTGAAAAGATAAACAACCATATAAATATCAAAGCAACAGAAGCCATGGTTTACCACCTTGTCAGGTGAATCAACTGTACCTAATAATTTTTTCATGCTGTGTCTCATGTGCATAAGTGAGCATTTCATTTGCCTTATCACTGCCCGTTCCAACCATGAGTAAGCCCATACTGATACCAGCAGCTTCACCTGCTACAGCACTATCAGTGTAGAGAACATTTTTTATTTCTTCATAAATATCCTCGTCAGCAGTTCCTAGGGATGCCAATCCAAGACCTAGACATGCACCATGTTGAATAACCTGCCCCATAAAACTTGCATCAAGCATAACAATAGGATAATTTTTTTCTACATAAAACATGATTATTATTTATGAGCACCTCAACAGTAGTACTGCGCAGGCTATCACGAAGAAATTGCTTGATGCCCTCTCCATGGTTAGCATGAATAAGACCAAGTGCATAGAGAGCACCACCTTCAGAGTATGGACTACCACCACCGCCAATCCCACCTTGAGGCAAGTAAGGTGCCATCAGTGACCTTCCTTGCTGCAAATGGCCTCTGTGGATAACACCAAGACCAGCTGTTGCACTAAATTTGGCCCAATTAGTAGCTCTGCTCAACCACTCCTACAATATTCCAGGGACAATAATCTTCAGAACAGAAAGCAACCAAACTTATACTGAAACCAGGGGCAAAAGAGAAATAGAAAGAAAATAAGCTATAGTAACTGACCAAATTTTCCCTCAAGAAAGTATCCACAGTTGTTCCAGCATGCATTATTGCATTGGCATATATTGTTGCACTGTGGCAGACACTATTCCTCATCTCCACAGACTGCTTTATGGTCTTTAGAATAAGGAGGTCAGATCTAAATGCAAATTACAGTGAAGCAGCATGAGAACCAATATACTACCTGAAGGAGATTAAATCCAACAAGGAATGGATAAATGGATAATGTACTAAAATATTACTAAAGAGAATTGCCTCACTTGTTATGACTGTACAGGAACTGCAGAGTCAACTGTATTGATGTTTCCCCAGATAAAATTCCCTTTATTTTGGTTAGCCTCTCAGCATACATGATTTCACTTGGATCCTCAGGAACATTGGCAGCAGAAGCTGAATCACCATCTGTCATCGGAACATCATCTGGTCCACTCACACTATTATTCTGAGCAGAAACTGTGTCAGTGGGTTTAGGCTGTGCAGACGCTGAAGGTTGAGACTTTGGTAAAGCAAGGCGATCTCTAACATTTAGAAGAAAAGCTTGGTGCTCATTCTCCACCAAATCAAAGGCTATTTGAAATGCCAACAGAGCATCATCCTTGTTTTCAGAGCGCAAAAGCTTTTCTAGTATGCTTGCAACACCTTCAGGCTCATCCAAGAACATAAGACACTGACAGATGCTCAGATAATCTGGTGAAGGAAGCTTCTGATATACTTTAACAAGGAGACGGAGAACCTGGACAAAATGAATAATGATCAATGCAAACCTCAGTCAGGGCTCGTGTGTTGCAACTTACAAGTCCTCTACCAAAACTGTGGACCACAAGCCAATAAGTTTTCAAATAACAATTTATTCATCCCTACAATTTTTCTAGTTCCAAATTCACATAATATTCAGATCTTCCACTATCTTGAAAGCAATATAAACCTGTCCAGCAGACAAAAAGTCATCTCACTTGAGTAACACAGTTTGATTCAGTAATCAAAGACAAAAGATATATTTAAAGGATGATTAAAACCATAAGAAAACCTCACTAGAATAAAAACCACTAACCAAATTTGAACCAGTTAAAGAAAAATTCACCAGATGCATGTTATGATAACAGTATAGGACTTAAATACCACTAGAAATCTTCATTTTACAAACCTCCTGTCTGTATTCCCTAAGATTCACAAAGGAATGAGAGACATATATGCAATATGATAGAGTTCCTTGAACGTTGTCACTCCTTGTAATTGCTTCCTCTAGCTTATCCAGTCTCCTGCATTCTATGGCAGTTCCCATAGCTTGCTGGTATTTGCCATCCACAATACACCTAAATGAGGGGAAAGCAACATAAGTGACACAACTCCAAGAATTTAGGGTACATTATAACGCCAAAATCTTAAGAAAATTATGGATTACATACTTATCCAACATTCTCTCCACAATTGCTTCCAGCCTTGGGTCCACCTCAACAGATTCACCACTTGACTCAGCTGCCTTAGACTTTAGACTAGCATATTCATCTATGGCTTTAGCTGAAGATAAAAGAAAACTCCATTGGAAATTATCATGATTTTAATGTAGCTCAAAAATAACTTAGATTAATCACTCTGTTTAAACTGTATTTTTAAGTGAAAGAAACCAAACCATTAACAAATAAGGTCGCGATACTATAGCTTTATCAAAAAAACAAACCAGACAATAATTCTCACCAAGAAGAGTATGCACATAGTCAGAGTCCTCTGAAACATTGAACAAAGGACCAGCTCCAAGGGCATAAGATAACGAGTCATTAAGTTCACCCAAGTAATAAAAGACCTGAGGACCAAGGAGCAGAACAAAATTACACCATAAAACTATAAAAAGAAATACCACAAAACCAACATCAGAATCTAAGCAAAATCAAAAGGGAGGAAAGTTAATATTCACTTTGCACATCTCAAATATCATGAAAAAGAGAAAACATGACAACCAAATTACTTGAAGATGATGATTCCGTTAAGTGAAAATGACGTGAAATGATTTACTGAACAGAAGATGCCAGTTCACTAATTAGCAGTAACAATAATACCTTCGATACGAGAAGTGCAGCAAGTTGCCGTTGGTGTTGATCAAACTCCTCATCTTCATACAAACTCTCTCTGTTCAACAAGTATATAAAAAACACACAGGTTTAAATCCTTAACACTCCCTTTTCTAACCGTGCGCACCAAAGATTCAACTAAACCAAACAACAGATGATAGAACAATTATATCATCAAGCCAAACAAGGACAGAAGGCTTCAACTAACAATAATATCGTCAGCTACATCGAGAAGCCCTACTTTCAAGAAATCAAAACTAAATTGAATAGCGTATTATTTCAACCAAATGCATATGGGAATTGACCTCCTACATGAATGCAATAGACCCCTGTAAGTAGAATTCGACTACCAAAACATGATTAAAACTTACAAGCCCTACCAAACGACTATAATTATACATTTTTGTCTTCCATTATTAGCTAATTTACTGACAGAAACTAAAGGAATGTTGCAACTGAAAACAAACTACTTTCACCATGCAAATCCCCATAAAAAAAAAAAAAGCAGTCGCGAAGCCCCAAATCAAAGGAATACAAGTTGAGAAGCAGAAAAGAAGAGAGATCGAGAGGATGCGTACATGAGGGGAACACTGGTTGAGATCTCGGGCCAGAAGGTATCGACGAGATTGTTGAGGTTGGAGAGAGCGTGAAGCTTGAGTGAGAGATGCGACTCGTTCAGCATCGCCAGCATCCCACCGGCGGAGCTCACCAGCGTCGTCGCCATGATTGCGCACTCTGACGAACAATTCGAGAAGCTAGGGTTAGGGTTTTGGTTTGGGAATCTGTTGGGACTGGCGATCTCAGAACTAACAAAGAAGAAATTGGGAATTCCCTTTGTATGGTGGTGGCATCTTTCAATTCTTATTCAGCACGAAATGTATCACATTGGCAATTGGGAATCGGAATGCGCTTGAAATATTTTCTATTTTGGTGTAAATATCACAAAACATATGTTACATTTTACCTCATTTTTCTATAAATATAACACTTCATGTCATTTCTATTATTAAACTTATTTTTTTTATGTTCATTAAACTTATCTTTTCCTTAATATATATAATAAAAATTATAAAATAAATCAAAAATTTTATTATTTGATGAAATGCTACAACTTTAAATTTTTAAAACACAATATCATTTCATAGTTAAAAAATAGAATAATGTTTTCAACCTTTAATTACTTTAATAATAATATTGAGTAAGATAATTTCACACAATAAGTTAATATTTAATATTAACATTTTAGCTTACATCTATTTGATAGTTATAGTTATCAATATTTTGATTAGCATACATGCTTTAGTAAAATAATAAATTTATTCTTCTAACAATGACTCTTGAAATTATTTTACACTTTTGGTACAATTAAAATTGGATTGTGTTTATTTTTTAAAAAAATATATTAATTCTATAAATTCATTATTTCTTATTTCGGGTTAAGAAATTGCTAATGCAATTCTAGGTACTGAATATTGGAATCTTTAATATTGCAATTAAAATTTATGGTTAAATGTGTTTTACCCTCTAAATTTTAAGTTATATGCAACTTAAACTTTGACTTTTTAAATTGTGTAACACAACCCCTATGGTTTCCAGACTGTGTAAAATAGACCTTCTATTAAATGACATGTATTATTTAACTGAGTAAATAAATGTCATTTAACAAAAGATCTATTTTGCACAGTCTGGAAATCATAGGAGTTCGTGTTGTATAATTAAAAAGGTCAGGGTCCAGGTTGTATATAACCTAAAATTCATGGGATAAAATGCATTTAACATTATATTTTATTTGA
The DNA here is from genome assembly GCA_031216105.1 of Dalbergia cultrata. Classification (NCBI taxonomy): domain Eukaryota; kingdom Viridiplantae; phylum Streptophyta; class Magnoliopsida; order Fabales; family Fabaceae; genus Dalbergia; species Dalbergia cultrata. The sequence continues at coordinate 812,209 of CM062348.1, forward strand.
TATTTGAATATTAACTTACAGCATAAAAAATATTAATTTAATTATAAATTATATTCAATATTATTAAAGTCATTTTATATACTTTGAAAGAAAAACTTAAATACATGATTTTATTTTTTGAACTCCAACATAATCAGTAATAGCCCTTGGTGTAAAATTATTAACTTTATCTTTCAAAATATATAAAATTATTAAATATTAACTTATTGTATAAAATAATATTAATTTAATTATAAATCATACTTAATATTATTGTTAAATTAGTCTTATATACTTTGAAAGAAAGGTTAAAAATATTATTTTATTTTTTAAACTCTAAAATTATTATGTTTTTAAAATTTGAAATTATAGTATTCGTCAAATAATAAGTTTTTATATTTATTTTATAATTTTTATTATATATATTAAGGAAAAGATGAGTTTAATGAATATAAAAAAATGAGTTTAATAATATAAATAGGGTGGAGTGTTATATTTGTATAAGAATGGAGTAGAGTGTAATAACTCCAAACCTCAAGGGTGTTTAGTATTATTTACTTTTTTATTTTAATTCAAAACTTTAAGCCTAATCCCTTAAATTTTTTTTGTTCAAATACTTTAGGATTAAATTTAAATACATTACCAATATAAATTTTTTTACACTATTATATAATCAAATTCTCTAATATATACATGTAACTCAAAAAATTCTCTCATAGCAGTTAGGTTAAGCTCAACCATGTTTTATAGATTGACAAATGTGATTGAATGAATGTATATAAAATTTTACATTATCGATGCATTAAAATTAAATTCATAGCCTTTTATTACTAGTAGCAAATATGTGTAGTTTTTATTTTGTTATAATCTGTAAAATTTTTGCTTTGATTCGGTCTCTCTAATGGTGGAGGATGACTAAAAATTTAGGGGATAAACATAGTAGAATAATAATATGCATATACATTATATCTTCTTAACCATCAAGTCTTCATAATAATTAAAAAAAATTATCATTTCATGGTGAACATATTAACCAAAAAATTATGACAATATAGGAAACATAGGAAAAAATTTAATGAATTTTTTCTAACAAATTAGAGAACAAAACTTCTGAAACTTACTAAATATATTAGTAGGGTTTTTCACTCATATAACAAAACACACTACTCTTACGGTCCTAATAATTATATAAATATATTTTTTTTTAAGGTACAATAATCATATTATATGTGTATCTATTAAAAAGTTGGGGGTAGCTACCCCTATGGAGTACTAAGTAGTGGTGATTCCTCTGTTTCCCGTTATTATGATCTTAGTTTAATTTAGATAAAATGTTAGTGTAAAACCATTGTATATGGATGTTTTAGCGTATATACAGGCATATAAACAAAAAGAATAGACTTAACTACTCACTATCTTAAAAATCTTATAAATAAAAATATATGATTAAATAACAATATAAAACTTATTTACACTATTAAGCATTGGTATGTGAAAATCAATCTCTTATATTTCGTCATCTCTCTCGCAAACTTAACATTAATCATTGATGTTTATAAAGATAAGAAAAAAATTGTTTTATTACTCTTGAAGGAAATAAACTCTCTTCTAGTCCTTCCTTCTTAGTAGCTTCGGTCCCGTGATCTTACTAATTTGTTTCTTTTCACTACAACCAACTTGTAGATAGCATTTATTTACTATCTCTAAGATAGAAATACAGGGATAATAAAGACGGATATATAAATAACAAATATATAGGGGTATTATTGGAAAAATAAATAAATTATTGTCTCTATATTCTGTTTCTACTGTTCCCACATTTTGGAGATACAGGAATTTTATGTTTTTCTGTCCCGGGGACAGAAGGGGACAAAAAAATTTTCTATCATGATGACAAAAATATTTTCAGTCCCCTATTTTTGTCTCCACTACCAAATATGTTTGTGTCTCCAGTGTTTCTATATTTCTATCTTAGAGACAATAAACAAATGTTACCGTAGTGATATTTGGTTTTGCTTTGTGTTCTTCTTAGACCTCTTGTAAGCTACTGCTATGTCATTAATAAATGGCGATCTTATCTTATCTTTGATTAAAAAGAAAGTTTTATAATATATATATATATATATATATATGGGTGGGGATCTATTTATTCTAGAAGTAAGTCTTGCGCACTTACTCCATTCTATAACTTTTCATCCATATTGAATTTAATCAATCCGACCATTGATTTCAAAAAAACTGGATAATAATAGCCATGTAATCTATTAATAGATATTTACTTGTATTTTCAAAAGCATATTATTTGTCAAAATAAAATGAAATGATGAACTATCAAATCATTTTCAAATTATATAAAACTTTATATATTTGATCTACCTTGTAAAAACTTTTAAATTCAACAGTTTGATTGATGTAATTTCATGCCCAAAAAATTTATTAGATAGAGTAAGCATGTCAAGACTTACTCTTGAAATAATTTGATCCCTCCTATATATATATATATATATATATATATATATATATGTATGTATGTATATATGTATATATATATAGTATGAAAAAGATTTTTAAAACAATTAAGGAAACAAATTTCAATATTCACAATGACTAAATACATATTTAAAAACCAAAATTTTGGATGAAAGGGACCAAAAATAAAAAAGAAAAAAAAAGAAGGAATCAAAATCAACACAAAAATTTCAGAGGAACTAAATCCAAAATAACTTGTATTGATAATGATTAAAAATATATTTAAACCAATTTTTTAAGATACTGGCCAAATCTCTTAAATACATATTTAATTTTTATACTTTGCAAATTAATTTAATCATAATGAGATTTGAATATAGAACATCATATATATTACCCAAATCTCTCAATCAATTCTAGTAGCTTCCATTAAATATTAAATTTAATACATTGTTATAGTATTAAGGTTTTTGATTTTTTTTTAAGATGATGATGATAATAATAATAACAACAACAACATAAGTGTGTATCTATATTCTATAATCTATCTATAACACTAATATTTTAGACTTATTTTAGGGAAAGTTTTACAAGTGTCGCTCTTAAAAAAACTTATGGCCCACAATTTTTATAACCTTAATTATTAATTATTTTGTTATAAAAATTACCTTTATATCTATTTCAGTAATACAACATAAATATTTCACAGTAAACATTGGATTTCAAACTATTACAATTTTTAATTTAAATGATATAATTTATCAAAATATGTAAATCTAAATTATTTAACATTAAAATTGCATATTCATGAGATACATATATTTTTCTATTTTCTTTTTAATTTTTTTATTTTTCAATTAAACACATATTTTTCCATATTAATTACAAAATTTTAAATTTTGAATTCACGTTGATGTTTCGAGTTTTGGATTCAATAGACTATTGAATTTCTATTCCACAACAAACTAGAATCTAATCATATTAGTGCAAAAACAAAAATAAAAACAAAAACTATTGCTGCCAAGATGACTACTTATACTAATTGAAATAAAAGCCCTCAACTTCTCTTAAAATCTGCAATATTAGTTTGTTACAAAAATCTTTACTGCCTAAGGATTTAGTGTGAAATGCTAACACCTCATTTCATTTCTCTTCTGTATTCAACAACTTTCTTTTCTCTTCCATTCTTCCTCTCATATGTTCATATTTTTCATTTCTCTTCGTTCATTATTTATTGGTTCTTTCAAAATATATTAATTTACTTCATCTTTTAATTTTATTTTTCGTAATTTATATTAAATAATAAGAATTTGTAGGCTACAAAATTCAAATGTTCCACCATTCTTATTTGAAGCTCTTTTCTTCTTTGTGAGATTTTTTTTTTGTACAATGATTTTTATGTTTGTTTAGTATTTTAAATTTGTATATATATATTTTATACATTTAGATGTTTCTTCAATGAAATAAAGATTTGATTTTTTTTAAGTTCTCTTACAATAAACCAATTTATTTATCCTTTTGATTTCTTCTTTGTTTATATCCAATTCATTTCTACCTTTCTTCTTTGTTTATATCCAATTTATTTATCTCTTACAATAGAGATTTTTCAAATTTTATTTAATCTTTTACTTTCTGTATAATATCTTAATAGTCTTTTTCTATGTTTTGTTCAGGAGACAATCACTAGGCTGTAGGCTCAACCGCGTATTGTTCAATTCTTTGTAGCAAAAATAATTGTATTTTTTATAAATAATTTAATAAATATTTTATTGAATTTTAGATTAATTTTATTGTGGTATAAAGGAATATTAATGCTTTTATAAAAAAAGATTCAAAATTTGAAGCCACAAGTAAGTAAAGGAGATCCTATTGATGAATTATCTCAACTAGTCATTTAACTAAACTTAAAGTATTAAAGATTAAGGATTAAAAATGATTAAAGTTTGTCTTTGGTTTTATTTCTATTTTTGCATTTGATTTTGTTTTGCTCATTTGTTTGGCAGAACATTTACATGAGAGGGAATTATTGTTGTGTCAAGAATAACAATTTTTTGAGTCAATTCAGTGTATAATCAAGCTAGCTGATGATTCCAAAGCAATATTAGACAAAATGCATCAGCTAATTGCCGTTGAAAATTTTTTATGTTGTTGCACTTTTTTCATTTTTTTGTAAGGTTTAAAGATTGCTAAATTCAATATATACACAACTATTGAATTATAATTTCAATTCCATTTACATATGTTAATTATGGAGAATGAATAATATTTTGGAACAAAATTTTATTTTTTATTTAAAATCTCCATTATGCATTAACGTTGCACAAATTAATTGTTAACTATTATTCTTTTTTATTTTGATGTGAATCGAATATATTGATATATGTATAGTTATTGATTGATTTTTCTTCCAATATATGCATTTATTGTTCCCTTTTCTTTTCTCATACTAAAACTTTTAATTAATTGATAAAGTTTAAAATATTATTTTTGCATGTATATACAATCCATATTTATTTGTGTTTGCTTTTTTAAGGTATAATCATTATTAATATATTATTTTATTTAGAAAAATATAATTATTGATAGATTGTGTATTTTATATTCCAAATCCCCACCTAACTATTTAAGTGACAAATTTGATTTTCTAATTCATAAAAATGAATATTACACACACACACACAAAAATAGAAACATAGTAAAAATTAATAATAAATAATATTATTACCCTTTTTTATAAGCCTAATATTATAACCTTAAATTGATACTGATATCCATATCAATTAATAATATATACATATTAATAGTATTATTATCCATATTAATAGTATTATTTATATTTTTTAAAAATCAATTTCATAATTTTACTACTTCAATAATTGATATGACATAAATTAAGATTATATGTGATGTATTACTAATTATAACATATTAACTGTAATATATATTTTACAATTGATATTTAATTTACTAAAAGGATGTGTAAGGAAAGGATATGTAATTGAAATCACATAAATTAAATATATTTATTAATTTTATTAATTAGAAATTATTTTTTATAATTAAAGAATTTAATTTACTAAAAAGTTATAAATGACTAGGGGCAAAAAAAATAAAAAAATAAAAGTTGATACACACACGAATTACCCGTAATAATGGGATGAGAATTAAGACATATTTTGTCTTCTTGGGGATGACTGACAAGGGCGATGTTCCTATTTGTTAAATAAAGTAGGGATGGAGATAACATGTATCCATTTTCTCATAGGTCTTTATTAGATTTGAATTATGTATCCATTTTGAATTTTAATTTGGATTATGTTATATTAGTAGTATTTGTTACTATGGATATTTATATTTTAAATTTCTAAATATTTTAAATTTTTCTCTTTTTAAATTTTTTTGATAAACTATGAATACCTATAGGGGTTCAAATCCACATGGAGATGGTGAACAGGAACCCGTGATGGGAATAGGGATGAGGTTCGAAGCAAAATTCCAAATCGAAATGGGGGAGTGAGACATATCCCTTTTCTCATAGGTACCCATTGCCATTCCTATAAATGACTCATAATATAGCTAAATTAGCCACTTATTCTCTTTCATTTTTTAACAATTTTAATTTTTAAAATGTACAAAATATTTGTAAAATAAAATCTTTATTATTAGTTATAGATCATTTACTGAGATTTTTTAGCCTTATAAACATGATATTTGAAATAAGATATAAAATAATGGTACATTTATAATTTTTTCCATTTATTTAATTATTTGATTATCAACTTATTTTTAAATTAAATTTATATATTTAATTTTCTATAAGACATATTTAAATAAATTATTATTTGTTTTTCTTAATGGTCAACATACTATTTTTTATTATCATCTCATACAATGCACAGGTCAAACGACCAGTTATGATATCAAAAGAACATTTTCATTTTACATCATTATTATTTCAAAAATAAGTATAAGGCTTTTTACATCAACAATTTACTAAAATTAATCTTTGTAATTATTCGTTTTTGTTTCATTCTAACGGAAAACCAACATTTTCATAAGATGACAATATATTATTTATTATTGTTATAGAAATTTTCATAGGATTAAAATTAAATTTACATAAAAAGTTACAGTTTTTGATATGATAAGTATATCAAAAGTTTTTTTAAAACATTATAATAATAATAACAATAACGTCAACAACATAAGTGGGTATTATCGTATAAAAAAAACATCTTCATTTTACATCATTATTATTTCAAAATAAGTATAAGGCTTTCTACATCGACAATATATTAAAATTGATCTTTGTAATTATCGATATTGTTTCATTCAAAGGGGGAAAACTAGCATTTTTATAAGGTGATAATACATTATTTAATATTGTTATAGAAACCTTTTATAGGATTAAAATTAAATTTATATTAAACAATACATAATGACACAAGATAGCGATGATTAATTTATTTTTAATTTTAATTTGATTTTAATTTAATTTGTTTAGATCAATGATTTATACATTATCTATATATTCATTTTATTAATATTGATTATTGGTAAAATGAAATTTGTATAGTAAAAAAATGTTTTGCAACCAAAATATTATTTTAACATGTTTCAAACTTGCATTTATTCCTAAATCAAGATCAATGAAGTGACGCCTTAAATTATTCCAGATGCAAAACTAATTGGATCGTTGACATGCAATCAAGAATGATCCATTCAAGAAAATGCCAACTCATTTTTCTTTATCCAACGAACCACTTACTACAAATATCATAACAAACTAACATTTTATATGCAGGGTCCTCCAAAGAGTGAGATTGCAACTTGTATTACAACCATTGGTTCTCAAACCTCTAAACTACATGCATGTCTCCCCCACCATTTTCTCTATTTCCAACCAAACCAAAAGAATGCATTTTCTTCCCCCTCTTTCCTCATTTCTTTGCTCCTCTTTCTTGCATCTTCTTCCTTTTCTTCCCATAACAAATCCAAAAGCGAATTTTGGATAGGAAATTCACTTTTCTTGTTGGGGGTTCCGTTTGGGGGATCCTCCCCTTCATCCAATGCAATGCTAACAACTATTTCATTAAACCTTTTTGGGGATACTTTCATTTCTCCATCACCAACCTCTTTTTTTATTTGTTATTTTATACATTTTCTCTTATTTGATTATCTTTTCTATCACTTTTGGGTTGATTTTCTTGAGAAAGAAAAGGACAATGGGCAAACCTCAATTAGGTTTTGGAGTTTCTTTTATTATGGTACTTTGTATGCTTATTATCCCAACTAGGTGCCAAGATGTAGTGGTGATGAGGATGCTGAAGAATGCAATCAATGCCCCTATTAGTTTCCAATGGGTAGACCCTGATGTGTGCAAATGGAAGCGTGTTCAATGTGATTCAAGGAAACGTATCACTGCTATTCAAATTGGAAACCAGAACCTCCAAGGCTATATCCCTGGGGAACTTGAGAAGTTGACATCATTGGAAATTTTTGAGTGCCAAGGCAATAGCCTCACTGGATCATTCCCTCACCTTTCAATTTCCTTACAAAAGTTGATAATCCATGACAACAAGTTCAACTCCATGCCCGACGAATTCTTCAAGGGAATGAACAATTTGCAAGAAGTAAACATGGATGATAACCCCTTCAATCCATGGCAGATTCCTGCCACCCTTAGGGATTGTGTTTCACTCCAATCTTTTAGTGCTCAGAGGGTTGGCTTTGTTGGGACTATCCCCGATATTTTTGGCAAGAATGGTGCGTTTCCGGGTTTGGTTTTCTTAGGATTGTCTGGTAATTCTCTTGAAGGTGCTTTGCCTTCAAGCCTCTCCAGTAGCTCAATCGAGGGCTTATTAGTGAACGGGCAAAGTAGTAACTCTAAACTCAATGGCACCCTTACGGTGTTACAGAACATGACATCCTTGAAGCAAGTTTGGGCTAATGGTAATTCATTTACTGGTCCTATACCAGACTTGTCAAACCTTGTTCAACTGTTTGAATTGAATTTGAGGGATAATCATTTGACCGGTATTGTTCCATCTTCCCTTACGGCCCTTCCAAGCCTGCAGGTTGTGAACTTGACCAACAATTATTTTCAAGGGTCCCCTCCTAGTTTCAAAGATGTTGTAAAAGTTGACAATAACATGGATAAAGGGAGAAATCAATATTGCACAAACATGTCGGGGCAGCCATGTAGTCCTAATGTAAATTATTTATTATCCATTGTTGAACCCTTGGGCTATCCTCTGAATTTAGCTGAAAGTTGGAGTGGTAATGATCCATGTGCTAATAAATGGATTGGGGTAATTTGCACAAGTGGGAACATTTCAGTTATCAACTTTCAAAACATGGGTCTATTTGGCACTATTTCTTCAAGTTTTGCTAGCCTTACTTCTGTGACTAAGCTGCTTCTTGCCAATAATGGCCTTACTGGTAAAATACCAAGTGAACTTACTAATATGCCTCTTTTGCAAGAACTAGATGTTTCCAATAATAATTTGTACGGCCAAGTACCGCCATTTCGTAAAGGTATAGTTCTTAAATTTGGTGGGAATCCTGATATTGGAAAAGATGAACCTACACCAACTAGCTCGGGTTTAGATAATAGTAAGAAGAATAATATTGCGACTATTGTTGGAATTTTGGTAGGGGTACTCATTTTACTTACTATAGGGATTCTAATATTTATAAAGTTCCAAAAAAAGTTTGTCCAAGTAAGAAAAGTTCAAAATGCAACAGCAATTATGATACATCCTCATAATTCTGGGGATGGAAATGCTATAAAGATAAGTGCTGCAGGGGCTAGTGTTCTTGGTGGAAGAGCAGAAACATTAAGTCCTACTGATAATGTATGTCAGGTAGAAGCTGGCAATTTGTTAATTTCAATTCAAGTTTTGCAAGAAGTTACCAACAATTTTAGTGAAGAAAACATATTGGGGAAAGGTGGGTTTGGCATCGTATATAAAGGAGAATTCCATGATGGGACAAAAATTGCAGTGAAAAGGATGCAATCGGGAATGGAAGGGGAAAAGGGATTGGATGAGTTCATGGCTGAAATTGCAGTACTAACTAACGTTCGACACAAAAATTTGGTTACACTCTTGGGGTATTGCTTGGATGGAAATGAGAGACTTCTTGTCTATGAATACATGCCTCAAGGTGCTCTTAGTAAACATCTGTTCCATTGGGAAGAGAAAGGGTTAAAACCCCTTGAATGGAAGACTAGACTTACTATTGCCTTGGATGTTGCTAGAGGTGTTGAGTATCTTCATGGTTTGGCCCAACAGATTTTTATTCATAGGGATCTTAAGCCATCAAACATTTTGCTTGGGGATGATGCAAGAGCTAAAGTAGCTGACTTTGGATTGGTTAGGCTTGCACCAGAAGGAAAAGCCTCATTTCAAACTAAGCTTGCAGGAACTTTTGGATATTTGGCACCAGAGTATGCAGGTAGGCATTCATATTGGCTTCTAGAAATTGTGTGGTACATGACCAATTTTTATGATATGGAAAAATGATAATTGGATATGTTTGTAGTTATCTAATTTGTACTCTTAGATGTAATAAAAAATTTCTTTCATCAATTTCACTTATGAATTGTGCATGTCCAATGGGATGGCGTATATATGGTTTTATCTTGGACATCGATAATATTATATGTGTGTGCACGCGCATGTATGAGTGTTTATTTATAAGTAATCTTTCTCTTTTCTTTTCTTTTTTTCATTTTTGTGCTCCAAACTTTAGTTTAACTCATTTTTGTGGAAATAATGAGTAATGCGATGCTAAATCAAAATGATTACAACTCTACATCAAGTATATATCATTTGTTCCCAAATGATGTTGAAAAGCAATAACTTTAAGAAAGTTTTTATGTCAAGTTGTTTTTTAAAGTTAATATAGGCTCAATAATGACTTTTGATTTATTAAAATTATTCTATGATACCAATCTTAAAAGCCTTGTTATTCAATTTGTATAGCTTGTTAACATTATTATTATTTTAATGATCAATACTTGGTTTTAATATTTTTTGAAGGCAAGCTTTAGCTTAAGCATTGCTCATGGAAAATGAATGACATAATTAATATTGTTGTTATGGCGTTGCATTGGCTACAATTGGTTGGTGCATGTATATAATTTTTCAATTATCCAAGGTTAATAAAAAGAGAATTTCATGAATGATTGTACAGCCACTGGACGACTTACCACAAAAGCTGATGTGTATAGTTTTGGGGTGATTCTGATGGAGATTATAACTGGAAGGAAAGCACTTGATGATAGTAGACCAGAAGAGAACTTGCACCTTGTTACATGGTTTCGTAGGATGCTAATTGAAAAAGACTCATTTGAAACTATCATTGACCCAACAATTGATGTTGATGAGGAAACCTTAAGCAGCATTAGCACTGTTGCAGAGTTGGCAGGCCACTGTTGTGCAAGGGATCCTTACCAGCGTCCTGACATGAGCCATGCAGTGAATGTGTTGTCACCTCTCATTGAGGTATGGAAGCCTACAGAACCTAATGTTGATGATGTATATGGAATTAACTTTGATATGACATTGCCCCAAGCACTCCAAAGGTGGAAGGAATTTGAAGGAACGAGCACATTAGTTTTAACTTCTCCTTCTGCTTGCCCATCTACAATTATATCTTTAGATGGTCATTAAAGCTAGATGGAATTTAACACTGGCTTTGACTTCGTTATGATTACTAATTCTCGCCCTTTGGAGCTTTCTTTTTCTTTTCTTTTTTTGGTTATTTTCTAAGGTTTGAGTAAAGTATATAGTTGGGCATTTATCACATCGTACATCCCCCTAAAAATACCTTAATTCTAATGTTTTCATTCTTTAAAAAAAGAAAAGAAAAGGTCCATACTATTTTAAAAAGTTATGGGATGCATAATGATAGAGGTGTCATAAAAAATAGTTAACATTTTGTGTATTTTTTTTAATATATATAATTTTACAGATTTAGATATGATTGGTTTTCTTTACTTGTTATCTATATTTAGCATTTAGATAAAGGAATGGAGCAATATTTCATGATCAAATATAGTGTTTATTCTAGTTATGTTAAAGAAATATTTATTTGTTCCCACATTACTATTTATTAATAGGTTTTTTTAAGCTTCCCGTTAAGGAATCAAAAGTAATAAGTTTTTTAATGTATAAATTTGAAACTTAAAAAGGTAATTGTTCACTGTAAAACTCATAATTTGTTATTATTTAACAGGTGCTTTTACAACACTCATGGAAACATTGTTTTCTGATTTAATAGCATATCCTTTATATTGAATTAGTTTAAATGAAAAATCTCTGTAATCCAAATCTATTTAACAACGCTCGTTAGACTATTAAGAATGCATTCATTATTGTGGTTGATGATTAAGGCTAAGATAGAGTTTGAATGTAAACATGTGATTTGCTTAAGCGCGTTAATTTTTTTTTTGTTTATACACTCATTGTCACTTTATTTATTTTATGCCTTTGTGTTATTGTGCTTTATATTTGGTTTATTAGATTCATACGAGTGTTTATGAGATTAATTTCACCATATCATCCCCAACAATATACACAAACATATGTTATTTTTATGTAAAATGTCGTGTTTTGCCCATTTCATCCATTAAAACATCAAAAATATTGCTTTTCATCCAAAATGTTACAATTTTTTTTTCCTTCTGAGGCCAACCATTCAAATACTTTAAGTTGGAAGAGTATGTTTCGCCTTTTTTTTGGACAGAAAACTATTTTGTTTTTAAAAATTAATTTTCTATCTAAAAAGTTGAAACAACTACATCGTTCAGGTCATGACTAATACTAATGAAAAAAACTCTTGAAAACAACACTTTTTTAACCACAACTTTCTATGTCTAGTAAATAACATAGTAAAATACTTATTCTTAAGGCTGTTTGGTTAGAAAGTAAAATTAGAGGTAGAAATTATATGAATAAGATTTATGCATTACTAGTGTAATAAATAATAACCCATGTGATCCACAGGAAAAATAATTATATTAGATGCGAAGTGGATGATATGATCAAAGTAATAAATATTATAAAATGTTATATATATATATATGAATCATAACGTTATAATGCGATTAATTTATGATTTAATTTGCCCAAAATATTAAACACCTTCTATGACATTTGCATGATCTGCACACAAAAAAAATGTCTAAATTGAATAAAGAAAATGTGCATTAGTTGAACTACTATATTTGCATGACCTGTGTAATGTACAAAAATGATAATAACTACATTTTCCGAATAATAATTACTACTAATTATAGATAACAATAATAAAATTAATAATACTCAAAGGGATTGTACTCAAACAGCATTTATATTTATTTAACAAAATAATATTCCCATTTATTCATTTTGTTATCAACAAACTAAGAAATGAAAAATAATTCATATTTTTTAATTATATGGAAAAAATTGTAAAAGATAATAAAAATAACAAAATTATAGAGGAAAATCGTATAAAATGTACAAAGAAATTGTCATCAGAGTTGGAACAAACTATTGATATGTCGAACACTTTACATGCCAAATTATCTTGACCTCCATCAGAAAGTCTTCACCTTGCTGAGGGGTTTGAAGACAAAGAACCTAAATGTCAATATATATAAGAAACCAAAAAGCAGCATTCATCATATATTTATTAATCATATAACTATTCCATAACCAAGTGTGCATCACATGTATGTCGGCAAGGTCCAACATCACCCATTGGATAAGCAAGCGTGATAATAAAGATAATCTTGCTTGTAATAGAATTTGTTGCAGAATTAATAGGCTGACATACAGTATGAAGCATTTTTTTTTTTGTAGAACCTAACACCATATTAGTTTCAAAAACTGAGATATCAGCTTAATGTATACATCTGTTATCAATAAAGAAAAATGAATTCATGTAACCATTGATCATTTTTACTCCAAGCAAGAATTTGCATGTTGCCTATAGCATTATAAGATCGATTTTGACAATTAATACAGATTGTCAGTGACTGGATATGTTAAATTGTAAAGGTGGTCTTGATCATATATATTCCTTTTGCAATTATCACAATGTCTGTGGAGGACGCCGTAACAAGATGGCAACTTTGTTTAAAAATAAATGAGAGTTGCCACCAATTTTAATTCTAGCTAAAATTTGGAAACCTTTTAATTTGTTAAAACTATTCTTTTAAGAGTTTTAAGGTTTGAGAGTTTGATTTTGATTAAAGAATGGTAGAAACTTAGTCCCATTGCACCCCTAATATATCTGTATAAATATGATTACCCTATAGCTCATTATGCAAATTAAATATATTTATTTTTCCCCAAAAATCATAATAATTATAAAAGAAAAAAAGAAAAGAAATATAAATTAAATAAAATGATAATACAATTTAAAGAAAAAATAAATTTTGGCTTGATAGTTGTTGGCTGCACTGACGTATTCTCTGGTACAACGAGGAATTCAAAACCACATCATTTTTGTAGAAAATAATTGTGAGTTGATTAGTTTTGTCGTTGAAAAGGAATTTTAGAATATCAAGTTTTCACAGCTGAAGTATTCCCGAACATAAAATTAACAAGTTGTCACGGCTCAGTTAATCCTATTTTCAAAAGGTACTCTAATTTTTTTTTTATTAAAAACAAAATTTCTAGTAATTCATTTTAAGCCTAGATTAAATAAAATGCTCTCTTTTTTTTTTAAAAAAAAAGTTCATTTTCGACCCAAATTGAATGGAAAATTTTTTTTTTTTAAAGTCAAGACTTGTTAAACAAAACTAATTAAAAACCAAACAACAATACCCTAAATAAAACTATCTTGTCAATATGACTGAATATAAAAAAATTGCAAAACCCAAACTATTCAAATTCCTAAATACCAAAGAAAGAAACATGGATTAAAAAAGCCACCCTTCAACACTATGTTAAGTTTTGTTTTCTTATTATTGAAAAGAAACACACCCTATAGCCCAGCAAAAACAACTTAAAAACAACTTAAGGAGTAAAGACCAAATTAAAAAAAAATCAGCAACTTGGACCAACAAAAGAAGTTTCTTGTGATATAGCACAAAGGACTTGGTTTGAGAATCTCACTTTGAAGTGGAAACATAGGGGGTTGGATTTCTGTAAAATAGCAGAGGGAAAGAGGGATTTTTTGGGGGAGGGAAAAAGAAGTTTTGCAAATACAGGTAGATGCATGTGAAGGTGGGGGCAGTGGAGGCTAGCGGTAAGGAAGGAAAAGTGCGAGGAGGGGCTAGTGGCATCGCGGTGCATGCGAAGCTCATGAAGTGTAAGCGGTGTTGGCGGGAGGTGCAGTGGCACCTGGGCAGAGAGTGAAAGATTGTAAGTTCCAGAACTTTTCAAAAAGTATGAGTTTTATTGTTTTGAATGTCAACAAAGACAATTTAAGGAAAATATTTTGAAACACAACCAATGGCTACCTTGAATTTATTAACTAAGTTTAACATGTATTTCCAAAGTGCATTACATGGACTTGGGTGAGAATAATTGCACTTTATATATGTAAACATGTTTTGTCTCATGGAAAAATAATGAACTTAAACGAAGTGAATATTATATCGTTAAATAATGCTTACATGCATTAAGGAATGAAGCAAATCAATACAAGAACAAAAAACCAAGAAAAATGTATTCAGAAAGTAACATAGGACATCAAAAAGTACACTAAAAAATGAGAAAATCATATAAACTTTAAAAGTAATGTGTTACTCAGTCGACAATCATTATAATCACAAATCATTCTTCATTAAAAGCCAAGATTAAAGGCCAAAAGATTGAAGGATTATCAAGGGACTAATTACGCATGTCATAAAACTCACTTAACTGTGGAGCACAGAACGCTATAGGAAATAGAGGGAAATTTGAAATTCAAATTTCAAATCTCGAGTTAAACACATTTTTATAATTGGTATGCCATCTCTTCTTCTTGATTGGTGAGCTATCCTAGTTTCTAGAAGGGAAGTTTAGAAACCACAATCAAAAAGTAAAAAGAAAAAGGAACCTCAGAAACCTCTACTATACAACGGCTTCTGCAACCAATGTGACAAGTCTATCAGCCTACCTTTCTAGGCTAGCATTCCAAGACACAACAGATGATCTACTTGTGTCACTTGGAGATATGATTAAGGGCAATGATTGTGAAGAAGGACCACTATAAATGGAGATGCTATGCTTGAAAACCGATGAGAGAATTAAAGACATAAGAGTGGAAATTCTAGAAAAATCTCTCCACATTTCTTGTGATGTTCATCATATTATGTGATTAGTTTATTTGAAGTGTGAAAATCTTCTTTCGAAATGCTTAGCATGGTATATGCTCATTTTTGTAAGAGATGCAGGAAAGAAGTTGCTCATGTTTTCCATATCGATTTTATTGAATATTTGTAAGGAAACTTGAGTGTACGCTAGTTCGAGTGGCAACCCAAACACATAACCTTTGTAACCTTGATTAAGTAGTAATCAGAGTGAGACACAGCTTAGAGAAGCTAAGGTAAAACTACTTGTAACGCGATGGCAGAGGTGTTATGTTCATCTCGGTCCAGCTTGAAGAGGCTGTGAAAGAACTACTCACAACTTAATGATGGAGGTATTCTAGTCATCATTGTTTAGCTTAGAGAGGCTGGGAATAACTACATGCAACATAGCTGTAGTAGTTGTCTATTAGTCACGGTTCAACTTGGAGAGGCCTCAAGAGGACTCAGTTCAGCTTGGAAAGGCTAGTACAGAACTACTCGGTTCAGCTTGGAGAGGTTGGTTCAAAACTACTCAGTTGTGACAGTAGGGGTTGTCTACTGGTCATCGGTATTAGCTTGGGAAGGCTACGGTAAAGATTATTCAGTTTACTTTCTCAGGTGGAGAAAGTTGTTTAGTGAAATCTCAACATATATTGAGTACTAGATGTAGACAAGTTTGGCCAAACCGGTACAAAAATACTTGTGTCATCTTTCCTTCTCCCTAATCTCTTATTTTTATGTTGCATGCTTTATTTTAACTATTACTGATGTAGTGTTAAAGCTGTGTTATTAGCAAAATAATTTAGAGATCCACTTTGTAAAACAACTAATTGTGATTCTGCTGCACTTCAAGCTAAAAGCTTGATAGTATTTTTCTTAAATATTTCAGATTCAAAGAAAGTAGTAAAGCACGATTCAACCCCCTTCTTGTGTGCTCTTTTACCTACAAAAATATGGTGGAAGCCGGAGAGAAAGAGAGAGGAAGGAGCTAGCCAACACCATGACAAGTGTTCAATGGAGATAATGCAATGCCACTCATAGAGGAGGCACGATGTGACGGTGAGAGAAAAGGCTGTGACTTCAGCAAGGAGCTTCTCACAACGCGGAGGCTCCCGGTGGTCGAAGGTGGACGCTCAGTGGAGCTTCACTGATACTGCAGACGTGACAGTGACCAACAGATGTAGCCGAGACTCAGATCCAGGCTTCTTGCTGTGGTGCCTGTTGGTTTTGTAGTGTGGGATATAGGCGTTCATGATGAATATGATGAAATGATCCTGTCCCTCATTCTTTCTCCTTTTTCATGATGAATATGATGAAATGATGCGGGTAATGTAATTGTGATATGCTAGATATAAAAAAGTAAAAGAAAGTGTTCATGCTGAATTATACCAATGGGTTTTTTGGTTGTAATATGTCTGTGATTCTTATTTTGATTGCTTCTATTTGTGTTTGTGATGGGATCTCCATGTACCTCTGCTATTTTTTTTTTGGAATGCTCCCTCTTGGTGCTGTGTTTGCTTGATTTCTTATAATGGCAGAGGATTTGAGGATGATGACATATGATGATTGGTTATTGTGGATGATGGTCCATGTTGTTGTGTAGGTGGCTGAATGATAATTAAGGAGAAAATAGTGGTGAGAGCTTGATATAAGTGATGGAGGTCGATTATGGGCTTGAGGGTGAGTCATTACAGGTTGTGAGGGATGGATTTTTATCCTTTACAGCTTGGCTGCAGGGAATGAGAATGGGTATGCAAGCCACCACTACTTGTGCTTTTTCTTTTTTCTTTTTAATATTTATTTTATTATTATTTTTCTAATAAAAAAGATGGGCTAGACCAATTTGCACATGCAAAATAAAGTGAACCTAACACTCATGGTTTGAAAGAAACTTGTGTTAACTGTGTTTTTTTTGTTAGTCTAATAATAAGTTAAACAATTATAAGATTGTTTTCTAAAACTCTTTTTGAAGCAATTTTTTTTTGTCTTTTCAATTTTTTTAATTAAGTTTAATCAAACCCTTCTATAAAGTAAATTATCGAGTTAAATATTTTGGAAAATGATTACTATACAGACTTTTGTGTTGTATATTTCAAATTTTGTGCATTGTGTTTTCAGCGACTTAAAATTTTACATGAGGTAATAGATTTCTTTGTTGGCTTTTTGCTCTTTCACTATTGCCCAATAGGGCCTAGTGTGTAAGAAGAGCCCAAGAAACCTAGAGTCCGTTACATCTAAGGGTTAGGTTTTCTAGGAACCCATATATATACTACACTTAACCCTCTCCATAGAGAGAGAGTAGTCACAGAGTAGAGGCAAGGTCATCTCCTGATAGAGAGAAAGTGCCCACACACTATCTCCTTCCCCTTGAGACATAGTCTGGAAGGTCTGCCGTCAACCGACTACAAGCAAATCAATCGTGCGGTAACACAAGGATTCTAAGGCGAGGGAGATCATCAAAGATCGACACTCCGAGAGGTAACATTCCTTGTGTGTTTATGAAACAATGATGATTCGATAAGCATACCAATGTACTAGGTCCTTAAATCGCTTCCGCATAAATCCAATAGTTCCTACAATTGGTATCGAGTATTGTACATTGGTATGTGAATCTAGTTTCATTATTCATGTAATTAGTTTGCTTCGTGAAATATGGCGCCTAGGATTCTATATTTGTTGATCATATGTGTTGTATGTTTATCTTTATAATTCTTTTCATAAAAATCAATGCTTTATTTGGTTTTCAACTTTAATCCATGGTAGAGATTTGAATGTATTTTCTTGGGTTGTAACAAGGAGGCTAATCCCATATGATTAGGTTTCCTCCTTGATTTTTTTTATTTTCAATTCTTGTATATTTTTTTATGTTATACATAAGTTGTAATAAAAAGAAGATCAAGAAGATACAAAAAGAATGACGTTCGTCCTTTGTTTGGACATGTTCGTGCACCTCTGGATCTCGGAATTGGACGTATCATATATCGTTGGAAAGAGGACGGAAAGATGAACAAAATGGTGGGCAGAACGCGGCCAGAGGAGCCTCCACGCGCTCTCACGCGCCGCCAGAAGTTTCTGACAGTGGTTTCCACGCGCCTGTGAAGATGGAGAGAGTGAGGCGCGTGGGACATCCAAAATAGGTGATTCCAGTGGCGTTGGCTTCGTCTCTTCATGGCGGTTCTAACCCTAAAATTTCGTGCTGATCCGAGTTCGGGTGACGCGATGGGCCAAGCAGATTAGGGTTCCTTGAAGTTGTCTTAGGTTTTCTTGCCAAAAATTTGGTATTTTGGGCTTATGGACCCATGGTTACCATAAAAGGGCTTGAGATAAATACCTATGGACTAAAAAGAAGGACAAGAAGGACTGGAACATTTTTTTGTTATTTTATTTTATTTTATTTTTCTCTAGGAAACCATGGATTAAAGTCTATTTTATTTAAATTGCTTTATTTTATGAATGGATGAATTATATGATTGATAACATGCTTATTGTGATAACATGCCATATAGAATAGGTGGTGCCATATTGCTGCATAACTTGAAAATTACATGAGCATAATAGCTATTTTGTCATTACATGACTAGTATGATAGTTATTATAGGATTATTTTGATTCAAAATTATTCTCGAAAATTAATTAAAATTATTATGATTTTTTGTTAAAAATCTAGATTAATGATTGAATTAATTAATTTTGAATAATTAAAATCAAGACAAATAATCCAAATTATTTCCTAAGAGAACTGTTTACATTGCGAGTAATTTGTGGGTCTTCTAAAATGGTCATGTGTTAACACACGCTGCATACCACAATCATGTATCATGATTGTGTGGAGCACACGCTGCCTATCATGACCGGATTTTAGGACCTTAATGTTTTTTAAAATTCCGATAAGCTAAGCTTGCACGTTCATCGGCTTGCGGGTGCTTACATAGTTTTTTAAATCAAACAAAGAATACTCGAATTTAAACAATTCTTGGAAATTGGAAAATTCTAAATTTTAAAATATTGAATGGGTGAAGGTTTTTTATTAAGTAATTAATTTAAAACCTACGGGCTCCAATTGTGGGTTTATTAGTGAAAAGGTTATCACTGAAGCCCTATCGGATAAGGATAATCGGATTTCACTAGATTAAACCTTAATATTTTCAAAATTTTAGTAAAGTTTTGTACGGCCCATCGTCGACAACACTTAGACACTAAAGAGAATTTTGAAAGTAAATAATGGTTAAATACATTCAACTTTGGTAAAGTTGTTAACCCTCCCATCGAGGCTCTGGCAATGGAACTGAAGGCCCAAAATAACAATATTAGTTTTACAAGTATCTTGCCCATCGTAAGCCTTGTAAAGATAACTAATAGATTGTTAAAACTGTAAGCAGTAGTAGTTATCGAGAATCTACTAGCGCAGTATCTGTTTATAGTTATTCAAGTTTGTAATTAGTGTGTTTTTTCCTTGTTTTTCAGAAAAATGTCTTCATTCAATCCTTTAGCTACTATCTTGAGTCAAAAACCTATGGATGGTACAAACTACAAACAAATGGAAAACTAATTTGGATATTGTTCTTCAATATGAAAAGCTCAACTTTGTTCTGACTACCCCTATGCAGTATGACTGCTTTGAAGATGCGCTGAGGCAACAAAGACACGTCTTCAGCAGAGAAGGAAAGATGGGAGAAGGCAAATGTGGCGATTCATTGCTATATTTTAGCTTGATCTTGCAGTCACCTTCAGGAGCAAGTAAGCATGATTGAGAGTGGAGCAAAGATGCTCCGGACTCTTGATGGCATGTTTGCTACGTCTAGCAATTACGCTAGACGAATCGCGCTGAATGCGTCACCAAGACAAGAATGTGCGGAGGAAGTGTCTTGGGATCATTGTCGACAATGATAGCAAACTTCAAGAAGGTCAAGACCATGGGGTCGATTTGAACAAGAAGTAAAAGTTGACCTTCTCTTGCAGTCCTTTGCTGAATACTTCAATCAGTTCAAGATGAATTATAATATGAATAAGATGAATCTTGACCTTACTCGGTGATGCATGAGCTTGAGAGTCTTTGAGCAGTCTCTAGTCAAGCGAGCGGTGCATTTTTCTTTGGTGAGAGTTACGTGAAACCTAAGGGGAAACCTAAGGGAAGGAACAAGAACCAAAAAAGAAGAAATCAGTGTTCCAGTTGCCAAACCGGTTGCAATGAAGCGGCAAAAGGCAAGTGCTTCAAGTGCGGACAAAAAGGGCATTGGAAGAAAAATTGCCCACGTATGAATAAACCAGGTATGGGTAATTTACATGTGATTGAGGCTTGTTTAGTGGAGAATTACAATGATAAATGGATCATTGATTCAGAGCCACTAACCATGTTTGTTACTCTTTGCAATGGTTCAAACATAGCTTGCCTTTAAGTGAAGGACAAAGAGTTTTGAAGCTTGGAAATGGGGAGCTTGTGTCTGCACTAGCAATGGGACAAGTTGTGTTATCTTTTGATAATTGCATAACTTTGGTTTTAGAAGACTGTTTATTTATTAGGATTTTAAGAGGAATTTAATTTCTGTTAGTTGTTTGGTTAAACATGGTTTGTGATTCAGTTTAATTCCTCGATTTCAATAAGAAGTTCATCTTCTTTCATTTGTTCCGGTGTAATGTTTAATGGTCTTTATTTCCTTAGTCCTGTGCCCTGTGAAGTTAATCATGTTGAATTAGGAGATGTTGAGCATGTTCATTCATCAAAGAAAAGAAAAGTTTCCAATGAAACTTATCTTTGGCATTTAAGATTAGGTCATATTAACTCTAACAGATACAAGGTTTGGTCAATAGTGGGATTCTAAAATTCCTGAACTTTGAACCGATACCAGTTTGTGAATCTTGTTTAGAGGGTAAAATGACTAAGAGATCTTTCAAGGACAAGGGAAATCCTGCCACACTTCACCTCGAATTCGTACATACTGATGTATGTGGACCAATAAATGTCCAGCCAGGCGGGTATGAGTATTTTATCACATTCTTGATGATTACTCGTGTACACGATGCGTCACAAGTCTCAAGCTTTTGGAAAATTCCAAGAGTTCAAGGTGAGGCGTAAAAGCATCTTGGTGTTCAAATTAAGACTCTTCTGATCCTGACCGAGGAGGTGAATACCTATCTGGAGAGTTCAGGTCTTACGACCAAAGAGGGATAGTTTCACAATTATCTTCTCCAGGACACCCCCAGTAATGGAGTTCTTTGAAAGGAGAAATAGAACCCTTTTAGAAATGGCAAGATCTATGCTCGATTATTCATCTCTTTACGATTCATTCTGGGATATGCCTTAGAAAGCTGCTATGTACCTATTGAACTTAGCTCCAGTCAAGACGGTTTCAAAGACACCAATAGAATTATGGAGAGGGTGTAAGCCCTCCTTGAATCATATTCGATTTGGGGTGCTCCTGCACATGTCTTACAAATGAAGCCAAATAAGATGGACTCGCATGTAAGTATGCATGTTTATAGGCTATCCTAAAGGAACCAGAGGTTGGTTGTTTTATAGTCCGAAAGAAAAGAAGGTCATAGTGAGTACACACGCGACTTTCTTAGAGGAGGACTATATGGCAAATTATAAACCAAGGAGTAAGGTTATTCTTGATGAGCTAGTCTCAGATCAAGTTACACCTCAACCTGTAGAGATGCAGTTACCGCTTGTGGAAGAACAACAAAATCATGAATTGGTTAATCCACTTAATGAGGGTCCTCATATAGAAATTGTTAACCCACCAAACTTGGATCCCCTTGTAGATGCACAACAACAAGTGCGGCAAAGTCGTAGTGGGAGATTGATTCGTAAACCCGCAAGATTTCTCTTGTTGGGTGAATCACCTCAGGATGTCATCATTGAAGAAGATGATGATCCCACGAGTTATGACGAGGCACTAGGAGATGTTGATGCTCAGGAATGGCTTGAGGCTATGAATCGTGAAATGGATTCTTTGTATTCCAACTCAGTTTGGTCTCTTGTAAATGCACCAAAAGGGGTAAGACCCATTGGGTGTAAATGGATCTACAAGAGAAAGAGAGGATCGGGCGGGAAGGTTGAAACCTTCAAAGCTAGATTGGTGGCGAAAGGGTACACCCAAATAGAAGGTGTGGATTATGAAGAAACCTTTTCGCCGGTTGCCATGCTCAAGTCCATCCGGATTCTCTTAGCTGTTGCAGCAAATCTTGATTATGATATTTGGCAAATGGATGTCAAAACTGCTTTTCTAAATGGAAATTTGGAAGAGGATATCTATATGCAGCAACCAAATGGGTTCATAGCCAAAGGGCAAGAAAACATGGTATGCAAGTTGCAAAGGTCCATTTATGGACTTAAGCAAGCGTCCAGATCATGGAACATCAGGTTTGATCAAGCCATTAAGTCTTATGGTTTTGAGAAAAGTCCTGATGAGCCGTGTGTGTATAAAAGGATCCAAGGTAACGCAGTATCTTTTCTGGTACTTTATGTGGATGATATACTCCTTATCGTAAATGATACAGAGGTATTGTTAGGCATAAAGACTTAGCTAAGCAAGCATTTTGATATGAAGGACCTCGGGGAAGCCAATTATATTCTTGGTATTAAGCTCTTGCGAGACCGGAAGAATAAGGTATTGGCATTATTTCAGGCTAATTACATCGACAAAATACTTGCCAGGTTCAGCATGGAGAATTCCAAGAAGGGAATTTTACCCTTCGTGCATGGAATTCATCTCTCTAAGGAGCATTCTCCTAAAACTCCTGAGGCAGAGAACGCATGAGTAGGATACCTTACGCTCGGCAGATGGTAGCCTTATGTATGCTATCTTTGTGCACTGCACCGGATATACGCTATGCGATGGGAGTAGTAAGTCGATACCAATCTAATCCTAGAGAGCAACACTGGATAGCGGTTAAACATATACTCAAGTACCTTAGGAGAACGAGAGATTATATGTTGGTCTATTCCAGTGGGAGTCTTGAAACCATTGGTTACACTGACTCAGATTTCCAAGGGGACATTGACTCAAAAATCCACTTACGGGTATGTGTTCACTCTTAATGGCGGGGCCATTTGTTGGAGGAGTGTCAAACAATCATGTGTGGCTGACTCTACCACAGAGGCTGAGTATGTAGTTGCTTCTGAGGCTGCAAAGGAAGCCGCATGGTTAAAGAAGTTCCTAACGGATCTTCAGGTGATACCAGGTGTTAGTCGTCCCATCACACTTTACTGTGACAACAGTGGGGCAGTAGCACAGTCCAAGGAACCAAGGTGTCACAAAAGACAAAAGCACATAGAGAGGAAGTACCACTTGATCCGAGATATAATTGAAAGAGGAGATACAGTGGTAGTCAAGATAGCATCGGACGAGAACCTTGCTGACCCTTTTACTAAGAGTTTGCCGACGTGTGTTCGAGAGGCATATAACATCTATGGGTCTTAGGAGGATTCCAGATTTGCTATAGCTTTAGGAAATTGTTATTTCACTTTGTTGTTTTGTGCTTTTTGAGCAAGACATTATGACATTGTAAGTTTTTCTCAATGTTATAAATGAGGTATTATTCATTTATTCCGCACACTATTTACAAACACTAAGGTCCAGATCAATTGTGAAGTATATGATCATATGGATACGTTCATGGAGGACATGATCATAGGTTCTCATAATTGATGAACAAGTTCACATTTGTTAAATAAAGTTGGGCACTTCATTTAGGCTGCAATATTTTATGAAATGGTTTTGTCCAAATCATTGTAAAATATTGGTGTGAATTAACATTCACATTGAAAGGATCAAGGAGAGATTTGATTAAGGGTGTTTTTTCTGTCATAAGGTATCAAATCTCCAGATAACTATAGTTATAATATTGCTCTTAATTCTGAGTTTATTATAAATAGGTAATCAAATAGTTTTCATTCTTTGATTTACCAACGGGTGAGGTGTGATCTATTGACGGCCAATAACTCGGTATTTTGGGAGTGAGATTGTTTGATTATCGGTATTTATGAGATAAACAATATGAAATTTGTAGGAAATGTCCCCTTGATATGTTTGGGTACTTGGATATTGAAGACACTTTGGCCAGTGCATGTAATCCATTAGAGAAACTATCATAGTCAAGGAATAAATAATTGATTGGGTAACAGAAAACTAGTCAATCAATTATAGACATTCTACAAAGGGGTGATGCATATACATGTTATATATGTTATTAATCTTGGAGTTCAAGTTCGGGCTTTTAGTGGAGTAGCACCGAATTAGATAATCATTTGTTGATTATCATAAGCCTTGATTAATAATAGCTGGTAGATCCCCAGGCTAGCTCAAGATAAGGGATGGGGAAATTTCAGTTGATGATGACTAGTGAGTTACATGGTCTTGGGCTTTAAGCTCAAGTTTGTACTCAAGAGCAAGTGGGAGATTGTTGGGTTTTTGCTCTTTCACTATTGCCCAATAGGGCCTAGTGTGTAAGAAGAGCCCAAGAAACCTAGAGCCCGTTACATCTAAGGGTTAGGTTTTCTAGGAACCCATATATATACTACACTTAACCCTCTCCATAGAGAGAGAGTAGTCACAGAGTAGAGGCAAGGTCATCTCCTGATAGAGAGAAAGTGCCCACACACTATCTCCTTCCCCTTGAGACATAGTCTGGAAGGTCTGCCGTCAACCGACTACAAGCAAATCAATCGTGCGGTAACACAAGGATTCTAAGGCGAGGGAGATCATCAAAGATCGACACTCCGAGAGGTAACATTCCTTGTGTGTTTATGAAACAATGATGATTCGATAAGCATACCAATGTACTAGGTCCTTAAATCGCTTCCGCATAAATCCAATAGTTCCTACATTCTTAACCATCAAGAGATGGAGGCTTGAGTCATGGCAAAAGAAATTTTGTGGGAGGGGTTGGATGATGGCCTTAACAACTCCAACATACCATTTCATCATTTCAAATTTTTTGAATTTTCTTTTCTCTATGTGAATTATTAGCCACGTTCTTTTTTCACTTATGATGGTTTACTTAGTTAATAACTTGAACAAATTATTATTCCCAATTATTATAATTTTATTCTTTACAAATTTTTGATCACTTTACTTATGAACTTAGGGTAATTTAGCTGATCATTCGATAAATTATTTATTTTATATGAATTTTTAGTCATTTCCTTTTATAAAATCATGATAATAAAATAAATCTGATATTGTAATTGTGAATATGTTTGGGATTCTTATCTCAACACTTGCTTTTCTTTGATACTGTAAATTACAAGTTGAAAATGATTGAAGATTTTTACATGTCATGATAATTCTGAAGACATTAATGACACCAATAATATTGTATAATAAAAAAATTGTTTTGAAATACATATTGATAGATATCATGGTTTAATCAATGATTTATATACAATTTATTTCACTATATAAACTATTCTTACAACTATATAATTCAAAACCATATATTTACTTATTTTAATTATATGCACATATGCACAGGTTAGTATCTTATGGAAACAAATGAAGAACTTTGTCCATTTGACACAGACCACCATGTTTTGAGGTATGAAGCAATGTGAAAGGTATTGTGGTGCTTGAAGTATGCAATCTCTAGGCTACGATTGGGAGTCCAAAATTTGAGAGAGAGGGATGGAATGATACAAGAAGGACATATTGGTTGGTGTGTGGAAGTGGGATTAAAGGAAGGGAGGGGCAAGGACAATAATGGTTTCCAATGCCCCTCCAAGCCATTGCACAATGAGTTTTAGTGACTCCCCAAATCCAGAGGTCAAGAAGGGACTAGTTTTTTCGATCCATGTTTATACCTTTTTGCCATTTTTTCAATCTTTTATAGGAAAAGACCCATAAAGTAAATGGCAAAAATAGACAATAAAATTTATGCACTTGTCAATTTCACTCACTTAAATTATAGACTCTTAAATAACAAAGTAGTCTCTTATCATCCATTCCACTCCTCACCTTTCTTTTCTACTTCATTAATAATCTTTCCCTTCCACCTTATTTAAAACTCTCAATCATAGCCTTAGTCATTTAAATAAGGAAATACTTCTCTAGTGAAAAATTAAACCATCTATACAATGATTTATATCTCAAAATTTATACATGCACAAAAATGAATAGAGTTCCAACCATACTAAGAGCTGCAAATACCGATGAGTTACAGAGTGGAAGGAAATATATTTCTTTTATACCTCCAACTCCATGGTTCCACATAGTATGGACTTGCTAATTCAACAACTCCTTAGCCATAGTATGGTGTTTTCTCAATTTAATATACAGATACATCAAATACTAAATGTGAAACATTTTGAAAGCAAACTAAAAACATTAAGGGTGCGTTTATTTCGGATTATTTGGGCAAATAATCACTTTTTCGCCAAAAAAATAATTTCATATCTTTGGACAATTTAAAAAAAAAAATCAGTTTTTCATTTTTTTTTGTAGAAGCTGAAATTAATAGTTTTGAAAAAAAAAAATTAGTTTTTAGTTTTTTCAATTATATATAAAATTTACCTTTCATAATCATTTTTTTTTTCAAAATCTAAAACAAACACACCCTAATTGTCCTTGCTAATTGTAACACCCTAAAAATTATACAAAATTTTATTTGAGCTTTTCTAGTTATAATTTCAAAAATCTAACAGACATAGAAATAATGAGCGCGATCCAGCAGATTTGTAAAAAAAAAATAAAATGAATAGTACATGTACGGGCCCTGCAAGCCTGCCGGGATAATTGAAACCCTAGAATTGAAGCTTGGAGATAACCGAAATTGAGAAATCATAGGACTAGGGTTAGAAATTGGTAGGAATAAAAATTTCATACCTAGAATTAATTTTTGGGCAATAGTTGATTACCTGGGTATACTGTTTTACCCGTTTGATAGAATTTTGGTGTATAGTTTTTAACACTGTAAAACCTATTTGGTGGCCAAGTAAAGGTGAGTCAATTATTTTGAGCCAATTGGATGACCAAGATTCATTATTTGACTTTCAAAATAAATCCTAGCCATCCATTTGTCTTTTTTTTCCTTTAAAGAATTATATATTAATGCTACCTTATCCTAAGATAAATTAAAAAAAATCATTAAACTTTTCCACCAAGAATGCATTCTCGACCATGAAGAGATGAACCAGCCAACTCTATTTTTTTTCTTCAAAACCCATGAAAACTTGATCCAAAACACTAGCCTAGAGTTGTTAAAACTCTAAACCTCCTTCATTAAACTTGTTCTATATCTTAATACCTACAAAACCAACCGATTGGAATTTCAAATCCTCACCACTTTGCACTTTGATATCACATTCTTCACTGATTTGGGAAGGGTTTGGGGCTGTGTTGGTGGCCTCAAAGTGAGCAAGATCACTCTTGGATCATCCTTTGGAGCCAAGATCCTTAAAACTATCAAAGTAGGGTTTTCTTTAGCCTTTTCCTTTCAAATTTTACTCTGAAAATTATTGATTGATTGAGTCCAAATTTTTTTTGTTATATTGATTGATAATATGTTGATATTGATGTATTAATTTTGGTGATGTGTTTAGATGTTGTAAAAAATGATTTTTGTCAAAAGAGAATTTGATACATGCTGCTGAATTTTCGGATTCTAATAGGACAGGATTTGTTCATGAATTTTCTGGTTCAATTCTAGTCATTTTTATGAGCTATAAAAATCATATGTTCAAGCTAATATCCTAAGGAAACTCTGAGAATTTTTGTAGTGCATAATAAAGACTTTTGCTACCTGAGAAAAATCAAGGACCGAAGTTGTAACTATGCTGCCTGAAATCTCGGTACTGAAGTTGTGAATTTGTATAATTTTGTGACCATAGAAAACGAAGGAATTATCCTTTGAAATTTTTACATAGTGTCCTATACATCTTAAAGTTCAACCTTGATTTTTATCTTGAGTTTATTTGATTATTTGCTAGGGTTAAAAATTATGAGAGTTCTGATCTGAACTGTGAATAAGTTGTCTATGACCACCAAATTTGTAAAATTTATTTAATATGGTTAGAGAACTCTTTTTGCTTTGATATTTTTACAGGGCCTTGTGGATACATTGAGGTGTCTTGAAGAATTTTTATAGCCCTTGAAATGAATGTTTGATATGCATAATAAATCATACCCCTTAGGCAAAAATTCTGCCAATATGCTGTAATTGTGTTTAAATGAACTCAAGTATTGATTTGGTGATTTAATGACTCATAATTTAAGTATGATGAGTATGAATGCATGCTATTGAATTTATGGATTAGTTTAAGGCATGATTGGAAATCAATGCCTATATATGTTTTATTGCATGCATTTGAAAAAGGAAAAATGAATGATATATTGAACTAAGTTCAATAGCAATAAATAGAGTGACACATGATCTTTTCGACTTTGTCGAGGGTAAATAGAGTGATATATGATCATTTTGACATTTTCGAGGGCAAATAGAGTGATAAATGATCCTTTCGATTTTGTTGAGAGCAAATAGAGTAATACATGATCCTTTCGACTTTATCGAGGGCAAATAGAGTGAGATATGACCCTTTTGACTCTATTGAGGGCAAATAAAGTAATATATGATCCTCTTCACTTTGTCGAGGGCAAATGAAGTGATACATGATTCTTTCAAGTTGTCAAAGGCATATAAAGAGAGATTGAGATCCTCTTCGAATGTACTGAGTGCACATAAAGTTGAGAATAATTACTAGGATCTTGAATGACATGAAATACATTTTTTAAGTGATTGATTATCAAAAGCTATCAACTTCGAAAGTATGATTTAGAACTTTAAAAATGAACCATTGATCTATGTTGCATGCTTCCAGTTTCTTAATAAATCAAAGTGGCTGGAACGATGACGATGACATTGTGATTGTATATTTGGGGAAAGTCCTTACTGAGAATTATATAATTCTCACCCCTATATTTGTGTTTTTCTGTGTCGTCTCTAGGTTAATCCCAAAGACAAGGAGGTTGTTGTATGAAAGGAATCTACTCTGCAGTAGTTTAGTAGGGAAGAGTTGTATTTGTTGTAGTTAGTTTTATATAAATACATACTCATGTCTATGCCTTAATGATAATGAAACATACTGTAAAGCTCTTAGAAGAGCTTCCTTGTATATTTCAACTTGGCATTTAAATGACTACTTTATGTATTTGATATATATTTTGATAGAACCTCGCATTAATTACTACACGATTTAGCCGACCCTTATTCTAAATATTTAAGAAAGGTCCACTAATTTATAAGTAACAACTCTTGAGTATAATGTCATGACTTAAGGATGATATTGTACTTGGGAGGATGTTACACTAATACTTGCCATGGTATAGAAAAGTGAGTTTTCAAGAAGGTTGTTATAAAGAAATTAGATACAAAGTAGTAGCATGACAGTGATAATAGCTATTTAGGAGTAATAATAGCTGCCTCCTAGAATTTCTTGAATTGTATAAGAAATGATCTTCTAATAAACCTTAATTCCATTCTTTCATGCTATCAACTCAATTATCTTTATAAGTCACAATCAACATATCATCAATACAAATTTCAAAAGAAAAATAAATTTGTAAAACATTTAATATACTATGTGTGATTTTTTTAACAAGTGCTTTTATGGAATTGTTTAAGGATTTTAAAAGTAACAAGTCTCATGACTCTTTTATGGGTTCATGCTTTAAAAACAAATTCTCATATTTTAAAACTAAACTTTCCATTTTTATTTCCTTTTTATAGCTTCATTAGCCAAATACTACTATGTAATATAATAGTTGTTATCTTTAAATGGTTTATATTTAATTATTAAATAAGAATTTTCTCATTAGAAGTATATTTTTCTTCATTTGATCATTAATATTAACAATAAAATGCCCTTTTAAAATATTGTTATATTTTATATTTAATTTTTTGGGCAATGCACAGGTGATATACTAGTTAAATTATTAATCATTCAATAATGCCTTGGCCGATTTATTGGTTGATTTGGTTTTCCAACATTAACAAAGGGGAATGGGAAGATAAAAAATTTAATATTTCAAAACTTTTAAAATTACATTAAACGGAATAAAATTTGAATTTAAAATATCATGCATACTACATAACGGTATCACCATTTCACTCATATGAGTAGCTCTTAAAAGATTGAAAACTGATAGAGGAAAAAGAAAAGCTAATTCTTTTTTCTATTATTGGTTGGATGGAAAAAAGAAAGAAAAAGAGAATGAGATTTTTTTTCTCCCTTGATGGGAGAGAAATGCAGTATACAATAAAAACGTAACTATTATTAAAAATGTTTTCACCCTTAGTATAATACAATATAAAGAAATAAATAGGTAAAAGTTAAATTTGGAAAACAAAATCCATTATAGTCCTTTTAGTCTCCTCTTAAAAAGTAAAGATAATTTTTTTTTTCTTCTGAGTTTCACAATATTTTTCTGTTTTTTTTTTCCTTTTTACCTTCAATCAAATAGGATAAAATATCAAGATCCACTCATTTAATTATTTATTTTGTTTTTTCCTCTCTTATTTCCTCCTAAATTAATCAAAAAGGTTGGGAAAGGTTTAATTTTTATTTTTTCATTTCATGCAATTTTTTTTTCAATTTTTGTTATGTTGTTGTTAGGATTAAGGGATAATGAAATGAATTGAAAATAGAAAATAAAAGTTTATTGCTTAAATTTTTTTCACAAATCATAAAAAATATAAATAAATAAATAGAAAATATAAACAAGAAATGAAAAAATAGAAATTAATTTTCATGCATCTTCATCATGTAAAACAATCTATACAAACATTCAAATTATATATTATCATATTAGTAAAAGTATTTGTATTTCAGCAACAATAACAAAATATCATTAAAAGTATTTGTCACATTATACATTGAGCAAATAAAAGCATATAACTAAATGATAGTGTAAGATTTTGTTTAGTACCATAATGTATCAATATTAATTTCAATATAATAACTTGCTCTTAGAGTGGGTTTGGTTTTGGAAAACAGTTTCTAATTTTCAAATTATTTTTTATTTATATAATTTTGTGAAGGAAATAGTGAAAATTGAAATTGAAATTTATAGTTTTTATTGATTCTTTTCAAAATCCTAAAAAATATGAAACTTATTGAAAATTTAAAATAAAAATTGAAAACTATTTTTCTTTGAAACCAAATATTTTGGTTTTAAAAAAATATTTTTCAATGAGTTTTATATATTTTAGAATTTTAAGAAGGAAATAGTGAAAATCATAAAATTTAATTTTTAATTATTATTTTTTACTAGTTTATTCACAAGATCCCAAAATAAGAAATTTATTGAAAATAAATAATAGAACTGAAAATGGTTTTCTAAATTCAAATTTTGGTGATTAAACTTAAGGTGCATTTGTTTCAACTTTCAAAAAATAGTGATTATGAAATTTTAATTTTTTTTATATAATTGGACAAAGTTGAAAATATTTTTTTTTCTTAAGTTATTTTTTTAATTTCTATAAAAGAATAAGATAATAATTTTTTAAATATTTTGTTTCTGTTTTAAAAAAATCCAAATATACTTATGTCTTTTATGAATTTTTTTTCCCAAAAGAATATGTCCAAAGCGCCTTTATTAATCAGAAATTAGGAGTTACTGCTATTAAAATCCTCTCTCTTTTGTTTTATAGATGAATTGAATCACCGGCGACCCCAACATGTCATCTAAGGCAAACCCCTTGGTTCTCTGAAAACCCTAACCTCCCCATTGCAGTGTCTCAGTCACATTGAAATGCTATTCTCTTCTTAAACCCTCTGTCCTGATTCATCTCTGCACCTCAAAATTGGCGATTCCCTCTTGGGCTTGCAATCGGGAAAAATGTCTCTGCCACCCATTCAGTGTACATACGTAACAGAGGACTGTGTTCGCGAATGGAAGAGTGGCAACCCTGCCCTCAAGGTCTCCGAACCCGTTCAATCGCTTCGCTTCCTCTATGAGCTCTGCTCCACTATGGTGCGTTCTTTCCTTCGATTTTCTCACCTATGAATGATGCATGTGTCCATAGCTTTTTTTTTTTTTCCCTGGTTAACCTTTTTATTTTATTTGTTATTGCAAAATTGAAATTTGCGCGGTGAATTCAGAGGTTTGATTTCTTCACTTTTGGGATAAAAGGACTGATTTGTTTTTGTTTTGCTGGGTTGCTGTCAGGTTCGGGGTGAATTGCCGTTTCAGAAGTGTAAAGTAGCGTTAGATTCTGTCATATTCTCAGATAGACCGTCGAACGAGAAATTAGCTTCAAATTTTGCAGATATAGTGACCCAAATGGCTCAAGATGTGAGTTAGCTCGAATTGAAGCTGCTGTTAATCCCTTTCATTTTTTTGGTTTTTCTTTAGATTGGTTGTTATAGCTGCAAATTTGCCCTCCCTTTCTTCCTTTTTCAGTATTTATTAAAAGGAAGGTTTCTACATGATTAAAAATGAAAATTGAAATTATCATTATGTGGAACTCATCTTTCAGTTCCGTACTGTTTGAATAGTGTGCCTGCTGAAGTTATATTATGCTCTCTTAAGGTAATCTTTATTCATTTCGAGTTGTCCGGGTCAATTATTGTTATTGGTAAAGGATAGCTAAATGTTTACTTTCCAACATCAACCTTTCAGTTTGATTTATTTTTCTGTTTCAAATTGCATGAGCATTAAACTGAGCAGAAGTTGATTTACAATCTCAACTTAATTACTGAGGCAAGAGGAAATTAAGGCTTTTCTGATGACTATTCTCATTGAAACAGCTCTTGCTTGTATTGATTATAATCACAGTTAATATCATTTTTGTTAGCGTCCCACATTGCTTAAGGATATGATCAAGGTAGCTGGGCCTTTATAAGAGCTTGGGCAACCCTACCCCCTTGAGCTATATTTTGGGTGGAATATGTCTACTGTCTAGTGGTGGTATCAAAGCCTATCCCATCGTTGTTATTGGGCCATCCACAGAGGTCTAACACTGCAAACTTCCCGCTCTAGCTGTCCAGTCTTGGGTGTGAGGGGGAGTGTTAGAGTCCCATATTGGTTAAGTATTGGGCAATTCCCCTCCCCCCCTCCAAAAAAAAAAAAAATTGAGTTAGCTTTAGGGGTGGTGTTAGGTCCAGGTTCTTAAGAATTCTTGAGAATTTTAAAACATTTGAGTATGATTTTGTATTATTTACTAGTTAATACATTGATGGGCCTGTAAGTTGCAATAAATTGCATTGATGTTATGGCATTATGAGTAAGATGTTGACTTATGTTCTGATTTGACCGTTGAGAATTATATATTGTTTGTAGTCAGCACAATTTGTCTACTTAATTATGTCTATCTTCTTCCATACAGCATACAATGCCTGGAGAGTTCCGATCTCGGCTCATCAAACTGGTCAGTATTTGATCTTGCAGTGATGTTATCTAGCTTAGTTCTGTCTATGGCTTCTTCTTAATGTTGATATGTAAATCTTTATATTTCCAAATTAATTATTATGGTTCTCATTTCTTAGAATTTTTCTATAGTTTGTTATTGCTTATAAGTTCTCATTATTCTAGGCAAGATGGCTTGTGGAATCTGACTTGGTTCCAGTTAGACTACTTCAAGAACGTTGTGAGGTCTGCTCTTTTGATTTCATACTCCCTTTCCTCATTCATACTTTGCAAACTTTAAATTTTTATTTTATTTGGGGCTTCTGGTTAATGTTGAGGAAGTTTACCAAGGTGTAGTCTTTTAATATGAATTTTTTATTTCCATCTTAATATTACACATCTGTAGGAAGAATTTTTGGGAGAGGCTGAAATGATCAAAATAAAGGCTCAGGATTTGAAGGGAAAAGAGGTGAGCATATTCAGCTTTTTTCCTACTTGGTAGTTGGTCATTGTGTTGCTTTTGTCAAATATACAAGCAACTATGTGCCAACTTGATTGGAAATTCAATTATTGTATTTTGATTCAGTTGTGTTGTTGATTTCAGGTCAGAGTCAATACACGACTTCTTTATCAGCAAACCAAATTCAACCTCCTCAGAGAAGAGAGTGAGGGTTATGCAAAGCTGGTATAATCACAAATTGATTTCTTTTAAATTTTTATGGTATTTCTATGATTTATTTATAACTTATTATAGCCATTGAAATTATGGCTGAAGAGAATTAACTGTTCTACTTTATTAGTTTATTTGTCTAATATTTTTTGTTTTTTTCCCCTCATGCTTTATGTGATTTTTTTTAATCCCAATTTAGTTTTATTTTTTTGGGTGTTATTTGTGATCAAAGTAGGACGAAGTATATGGAATGAAAGTTTAATTAAAGACATGCTAATTCTAGTTTAGTGGTGAAAATTGGAGATCATACTATACCACATGTGACCCGGTTTAAGTATTTTAGGTCCAACAAAATGATGGAAAATAGAGGGAGATGTATGCCATAGGATTCAATTTAGGTGGATCAAATGGAAGTGTTTCAGGTATTATTTCTGACAGAAAAGTACACTCAAAGTGCAAAATTTTACCTCACAGGTATCAAACTTGCGATAGGACATTACGGTGTTGATTGATTGATTGTTGTAGCCGACCCCACTTGGTGGAACAATACTTGGTTGTTGTCGTCTTTGTCGATGTTCTTCTTAACATA
Organism: Dalbergia cultrata; assembly: GCA_031216105.1. NCBI lineage: Eukaryota > Viridiplantae > Streptophyta > Magnoliopsida > Fabales > Fabaceae > Dalbergia > Dalbergia cultrata. The sequence continues at coordinate 847,530 of CM062348.1, forward strand.
TTTTGTGATTTGGGAGATTTAACTAGAGAAAGAGAGAATGTATCACATAGCATCAAGTTTTAATTTTTCCAGAAGTTGAATATTTGGTTAAATAATGTCTTAGTATTTTCCAGATAAGATACTTTGCATGCTGTATTTAATTTAGTTTAATTGCATAGGTCACTCTTCTCTGCCGGGGCTCTGAGGCTCCAACCCAAAAAGCATCTGCAGCAACAATTGGCATTATTAAGGTTTTAATGATTTTAATTATTATGAGTATTATATTCTCCTTTGTTTTATGATGAGGACCATGGTGCTGATTTAGATTACTTCTGCAGTCGCTAATTGGCCATTTTGATTTGGATCCCAATCGTGTTTTCGATATTGTAAGTTGCATTAGTTTAATTGTCTTTTTTCTGTAATGTCCTTTAATTTTCATGCCAATATTTGTTCTCATTTCATGTTTTACCTGCCTACTGATGAATGTTGTTGACCAGGTTCTTGAGTGCTATGAACTTCAGCCTGATAACGATGTGTTTTTAGAGCTGATTCCTATTTTTCCCAAGGTTATTTTTAGGTTATTGTTATTTCAATTTATGATATTTATAAGATAAGTTTCTATAATCAGGATTTATTTCTTTATTGCAGTCTCATGCTTCCCAGATTCTTGGATTTAAATTTCAATATTATCAGCGCATGGAAGTCAGCAATCCTGTTCCCTTTGGGCTCTACAAGCTTGCAGCCTTGTTGGTGAAACAAGATTTTATTGATCTTGATAGCATGTAAGATGTGCTCACGTGCTGCATAAGAATCACTTATTGCATTCTTATGTGCTGTAAACACTAACCATTAATCTTGTATTTGAATAACTTTTTTGATCTATTTGACTATAAGACGTGGTAGTTGTTAGATTTAGATATAAAAACCATTCATGTACCTTTGCCTAACAACTTAGGGTGTTTTTGGTTTCGGAAAACAATTTTCAATTTTCATTTTCTGTTTTTAATTAGCTTCTTGCTTTTAAGATTTTGTGAAGGAAACAGTGAAAATTAGAAATAAAAACTGAAAACTAGGGTTGTGTTTGGTTTCAGTTTTCATTTTTAGTTGTTTAATTTTCCAGATTTTGTAAAAAAAATACTAAAAATTGTGAAAAATTACAAAATTCAGTTTTCAGTTCTCATTTTCAGTATTTCCTTTATAAAATCTTGACAACTAGAAAACTGAAAACTGAAGTCAAACAGACACTAGGAGGGTGTTTGGTTTCAACGTTTTCTGTTTTCATTTTCATAAAAAATGGAAATTGCTCTGTGAAATATGTTTGGTTAACCATTTTCATTTTCAAGTTTAGGAAATGTTTTCAAAATTTCCGAAAATTTTGAAAATGTCAAAAAGTCGTTTTAATTGTTTTTAGTTTGAGGAAGTGGCAGACGTTCTCCCACACTACCAAGCCCACCCCTTCACCCATTGTCCTCCCAGCCCCTCACCCCTCAATCCCCACCCCTGATTTCCCCCCACCCACCACCACCTTCAATGATTTTTGGGACGAGGATGAATTTGAAGGCCTCCCCCTCGACCATTTCGTTGCCCATCACCACCACAACGACTTCCCCTCTTCCTCCTCCTCAATCGTGAAGGAACATGGTGCAGGGTTGGGGCTTTGAGGACTATCATAGCTGTACTGAGCAAGGCAAGGGGTGGCAGAACACTGGTTGTGCATGTCCAAGGCTGTTCGCCGGAAGGGGGCAGGTGGCGATGGACTTGCGCGGTGGTTACAGTGAGAGGTTCGTGCTTGGATGGCGGACTTGGCAGCGGCGCGTGGCGGACCTGGTGCGATGAGGGAGAGGCGAAGCTGGCCTTCGCAAGGTGCTAGCGGGTGGCGCGTGGATCGGGGTGGTTGCTGGTTGGCCGCGAGGGTGCTGGCCACTTGCGGCGAGATGGGCGGCTTTCACGGCATCAGAACTGGGCTGTGAGGAGCGCGCGAGTGCTGGCTGTGGCTGGTGCGATCGACACAGATGCAGCGGCCGTCTCGCGGGTGTTTGGGGCGGCTGCTGAGCGTGATAAGGCTGGGAGGTGGGTCGCGTTTCGCGAACCAGGTGGAGGGGTTCAGCGGAGGCCTTAGCCTGGGAGGATGGGGTTTTGGTCCTCATCGTGGCGGTGTTGTTTGATTAATAAAAAGAGAAAATAACAAACCAAACATATTTTCAAATTTCTAAAAGCTTAAAAAGAAAATCATTTTCAGAAAATGAAAACAGAAAATATTTTCACTAACCAAACGCACCCTAGATTTTTTAGTTTTCACTATTTCATTAATAAAATTCCAAAAAATAGGAAATGAAAACAAAAAATTGTTTTATGAAACCAAATACACCCTTAAGTTTTTGAGAGAGATGATTCATGATACAGTATCAAAGGCTCCATATGAGTAAATGGCCTAGAGTTTGTCAGTTGCTCCATGCTTCAAGCCTAATGGGCATTTGCATGAAAAAGGGGGGGGGGGTGTTAGGCATACCTCTGCCTAATAGCTTAGGATGTTGGGAGAGACGGTTCATGACAGTATTATTGGAGATTTGCAAATTCATTTGTGATTGATAAGTGGTTGATATCATTCCTTATACTGCGAGTTGTGCTCTTAACTTCATTGGAAAAATGTTGATCTACAGATGTGAGATGCTGTATATAATCATACCCAAAGTTGATTAGGTTTTGTAGTTTGGGATATATTAAGGATGGTCCTCTCAAACTACTACATTTTGGTAAATATCTTTAGTTTCTTTTATTGGATGTGTGTGTGTGTGTGTGTATTTTGTGTTTTTCAAATTTTGGGAGCAAGTGTTTTGGGGCATTTAAATTTAATAAACTGTTATTTTTAATACCAAACTAAAGACAATATTTGCTTGCTTAGCTGTTGTGAATATGTTCTTTGCTATCTATTTCTTCCTTTTTTCACATACATTTTTTTGCCCTAAATCAACTTCAAAGGCTATCTCGTCTGTGTCCCTGATCAGCTACATCCTGGAATATAAAATCTGTGTGATACTTCTTTGTCTACTTCTGTTACAATTGATACCCCAAATCTGATCAATGACATAATGACATTTTGCAATCCATGTAACCCGCTTTTCTTAGTGGGAAATACTTTGTTATTGTTGAGGTTGATAATGTTTCAATATTCAGGCACGGAAAATTAGGCATATCTATTAAGTTAGGCTTGTTACGAAGTGATTAATTGTCTAACAAGAAAGATGGAAGTGGATGAAATCAGCAATTCAATGTGGCTTATCTGTGATAGTTTATTTTATTGAGAAAGTCATAGGAATGTTGAGATGTTTTAATTTGTTGTTCAGATACATGTCCAACTGAGCTGAGGTGCTAACGCAAATGGCATATGGACTTGAGTTATATTATGTAATTTGTTGTTAGACTTTTTTTTTTCCTAATTATAATTTGGTTACAGATATGCACATCTACTTCCGAAGGATGATGAAGCTTTTGAACATTACAACACTTTCTCTTCCAAGCGCCTTGATGAGGTATTCATGGTTTGACTGCTTATTGTACATGTGTTTGTTATCATTAAATTATTGTTATTATCAATAGAAACTCATTATTTTATTGGGGATGTATGATGATTCTAATTAGAATTAGGAAGATTATAGAAAGTAGATCTGGCCAGATTGCAAGAAACTCTGCTTAGAAATATGGAAAGGAAACAGCGAGCCAAAATGTTGATAAATTTTGAATTCGCCATGACTGGTTATGAACTAAATCAAAACAAAGTATCAATAGTAACACAAGTAATGAAAAAATAAGAACTAAGAGTGCAGCATAGGAGCCCACTTCTTTTCCATATCAAAGATGGGTACACCTCTGAAACAACCTTGAGCATAACACTAGAGTGGCTAAGAATTTACTCTATTCTAAAGCAGACTTTGTTATATATGTTAATATTACGAAAGTATATGCACTTGTGGCTGTGACCTGGAACAAATGGTGCCTTAGTTAAAAGATACAAATTGTGTGTGTGACTGTTAGCCTAAGGGGGGCTTGATAGTTGGACTTGGAACTTTGATTAAATTAGCATTTGCATGATTAAACAGGCTACATTATTATGGAAACACGCAATTTGTGGGACTATTTGGTGCATTTGGCTAGAGCTTAATGCTTATATTTTTTCTCTCTGAGGCACCACAGCTTATATTTTTAATGCTTGTGTAAAGCACATGGTGTTTTTAAGGAGCTTTTCTAGGCACATATGCAGATGGATTTGGCAGCTCTGCACCATTGTTTTCTGTTTGTGTTCTATTTTTCCTTTTTGTTTTTTTAAGTTATGGAGTGTACTGAATGTGTTTAGTTTTTGAAGAAATAGAGTGAAAGTGTTGCGCTGTCTCTGTGTGTGTGTGTGTGTGAGAGAGAGAGAGAGAGAGAGAGAGAGAGAGATAATTAGACAGGTTGGCTTGTGAAAACTTTAGTGTTTCTAGAACTGCCAACTTGTAATTTCAATCTATTTAACCTCTTTGACTAGGTGGATTTTTTATGCTTGGAACTTCACAGCCAGTGTTGATTTTATACAAGCATATGCACCTTGTTGTGTATTAATACTATCCTCTATTGTTTCTTTATTATTTTCTAGTGTGATTTCCTCAAGGCTGACAATCTCATTACAGGCCAACAAAATTGGAAGAATAAACCTTGCTGCTACTGGAAAAGATCTAATGGATGATGAGAAACAGGGTGATGTAACAATAGATCTATTTTCTGCTTTAGACATGGAAACTGATGCAATTGAGGAGCGAAAGTCTGAGCTTCAAAACAGTCAAACATTGGGCTTGCTTACTGGCTTTCTCTCAGTGGATGACTGGTATGCATTACTTACTATCTGCATGTAGTATGTGGCGGTAAATACTGTAATTAATAATCACATGTTATGTTATTTTTCTCTTATGGTTCTACCTTCTGTATTAAACTGCTTTGGATATATGTATTTTACCAAAAATACCTGCTTTGGATATTATGTCAAACAGTAGTGAATATATTAAGCTATTTGTAATATAATTAGTTTTGATCTCGTTATGTTGAGAATAATGGAAATTGGTTTTGCTGTGCATGGAGACATTTGTCATGCTTCCATGAATTCTTAAGTTTTATTAGGGCTTATATAAAATTTTCAATGCCTGGTCTACTCAGTGCCGTGTGTGGTACTGTGGTTATGTGATTGATCTCTAACTTATGGATGTTTGTAGAACATTTGGTTCCTTTCCAATCTTAAGATTCAGTTCCTTTTCAGTCTTAATAAATGGATTTATGGCTCAACTAGATCCTTCTTTGCTATATATCTTTTGATTTTTATTTCTTTTGTTTTTGCAGGTATCATGCACATGTACTGTTTGATCGTCTATCACCACTCAATGCAGTGGAGCATATCCAAATATGTGAGAATTTGTTTAGGTAAATCTTGTTTATAATTTCTCTCAATCATGAATCATGAAGACACTAGATTAGAGAACTTGAGTTAAATCTGTATGCATGTATGTCCATTGATTGCATATATTGAGAGAGAGTGTGTGTATTTTGGATAATGCATTGGGAAATACATGTCAATGTCAATGGTGATGTCTATATTTTTTTCAGATTTGAATATTAGAGAAAATAGAGGGATAGTACACTTAGAGGGTGGGTAAGATATCCTCTGCAGACAGAACAATGAAAAGAAAACCTTCAAGAACACAACGATTTGTCTTGCTTCTGCATATCCTGGGAACAGCTATCAGTAGAGCACATGGGATAGGTCATGAAAAATCTAGGCCAAAGGAGGCGCCCTTCAAGATGCTGCACTGCATTGCACTCCAGCCAAATACACCAGGGAAAATGGCATCAGGCACTGTTTTTTTTTTTTTTTTCGGTTGGGGGTAGGAGATGTTCATGGGAATGGATGTATGTTCAAAGCATGTGCATAGATCTAACACCTTGTATCCCTCGGCCTTGAACAGTTTGTTTGCCTTTTATTTTTCAGTAGCTTTAAATAATATTCAGATGTTCATCCAGGCTTATTGAGAAGTCAATCTCTTCAGCATATGATGTTATTCGTCAAGCACATCTTCAAAATTCTGGATCATCCACAGGAGGCAGTGCTGATGCCATGGAAGTAGATAACTCTTCAGGACACAGTTCATTCATAGATCTTCCAAAGGAGCTTTTTCAGATGCTTGCTTGGACTGGACCTTATCTCTACCGTGATACTACATTGTTGCAGAAGGTGCTTTAAGTCCCTTTGATTTTCTGTCAATTTCATTTTCCTTTGTATGATTTGTGCTAACGATGATTCTCCTTATCCCTCTATTTCCCTTAAAAAAACATGAATAGGTTTGTCGGGTGTTGAGAGGTTACTACCTTTCTGCTCTTGAGCTTGTAAGTCATGGGGATGGTGCTGCAAATCTTCAATTTCATGTAATCAGAAACCCGAATCTACACCTTAAGGATGCAAGGCTCAGGGTGGAGGATGCTTTAGGAGCATGTCTACTACCTTCTTTACAGCTGATTCCTGCCAATCCAGCCGTAGGCCAGGAAATTTGGGAACTACTGAGTCTCCTACCCTATGAGGTTCTCCTTTATATTAGCTTTCCATCCTTTTACCTGATATGTTTTTAGCAACTATCATTTAGCTTTGTTGATGGATGTTGTTTATCTAGGTTCGATATCGTTTATATGGTGAATGGGAGAAAGATGATGAGCGCACTCCTATGCTCCTGGCTGCAAGACAGACAGCCAAGGTTTGCTGATCTGTATATGTTTGGGACCATTGGTGCTGAATGTTACATGCTTGGTTCTGTTTCTCTCATTCATTTTCTTTTGTTTTTCTACAGTTGGACACTAGACGTATTCTGAAACGGCTAGCAAAGGAGAATTTGAAGCAGTTAGGTCGAATGGTTGCAAAATTAGCTCATGCTAACCCTATGACTGTCCTTCGAACAATTGTTCATCAGGTGCTGATTTAGCAGAAATGGTGTTATGTGGAAACTGGATAGCACTGACTGCTTTAGATGATGAGCATTCTATCTTCTTAATTATTCTATTTGTGTGAAATGCAGATTGAGGCATACAGAGACATGATTACTCCTGTAGTGGATGCCTTTAAGTATTTGACTCAGGTCTGTATGTTTCTGTGTTTTCACTTTTCTTCTGAGTTAACTGCATTCCACTAATTAATGATGTCAGAAGATGTGAATAGTATTTTATTCACTCTGATAGTGATATATCTTAAAGCTTTTTCATTACATATGGTGGTACTTCTCTGATTTTCATTTCTTCTATGCATTTCTCATGTTGTTGTTTTGAAGTTTTCTGATTATTGCCGGATAGTTCTTAACTTGGAAACCTCTTATTGCCTTCCTTTTAACAGCTTGAGTACGACATTTTGGAATATGTTGTGATTGAGCGCTTGGCACTTGGTGGACGTGATAAGTTAAAGGATGATGGTCTTAATTTATCAGACTGGCTTCAATCTCTAGCTTCATTCTGGGGCCACCTGTATGTGTATTTGTTTCCTTCCCAAATCCAACTTCTATTATTTCTAGAGGGTTGAGAGATGAAGTCTTTTTTATCTTCTTCTTGACAGATTGTCCTGTGCATCTGGATAAGTTATAGGAAGTAATTATCATCCTTTTGGGTTTGCTGTCAGATATGTGACTGAATCCTGTTGGGTGATATGTTTTATTCTACTGATTAAGGTGTTAGTTATAATGATGACATAATGGGATAAGCAACAAAATGTTGGTTGTCATTTACATATTGTTTCAGCTTTTCTATTTCTCTGTGTTTGGTGACTTTTGTTCTCTTACAACTATTTCTTGCAAATCCTAATTTTATTGGGATTATATTAAGTAATCATGGTTGATAATGCAATAGTCATTTTTGTGCATTTACACCATCCTATAGAATATAGACATCTGGAATGCATTGTATTAAATTCCAGGTTGCAGATCAACCTTAGCAAATGCAGGATTACTGGATATAGGAGCATTTGTCAGATCAATTTGAACCACTTGGCTTGCCATTTGGTGGGCATGCAGAGTGCTGTATGATGTGCCGATGGGATTTGCGGACGGAATTTTCGGAATGGATAATTGTTGTTGGTCGAAAGGGGTGGGCATTTCTGTGTAGTCATTTCAAACTCCAAAGTTCAAACCTCTTCTTGTCTGGTTCCCTTATCATTTTATAAGGGATATTAAAAAAGATGAGGAGTGCCATATAAGATATACAAGTTACTTTCAGCTGCAATAGTACTCTGCTACATTGTTTTGGAGAAGTATCTGATTTAAATGAAGTTTGCATTTAGTTGGTCCTTGGTCTTTTTTTTATGTTGCTTGGGAAGGTCAGTGTCTTGCCAGATACAATTACAATTAGTCAATGGAGATGAAAGAATTCAGTACTTTAAAAAGGAAATGACATCAGTTGGAAGTCATCAGGTCTTCATGTGGGATGGATGATCTGTGTTGCACACATGATCTCTAATTGCCAATGATTTGTGGTCATTTCTTATGCTGATTTGGAAATGAAAGCTTGATGGCATTTATGGGGCACATATGTTCAGGAGGGAGACAGATGCATATTTTACTGTGAACTTACCTTCTTGTCTGTGCTTATTTCGTGATGATTTTCAAAATTTAGGGCATATGTGTAAGCTGTTGGTCTTATAGAGAGGGTGGAGCCTGAACTGTTTGCTTCGGGTGGTTATGTGATAATTAGTCATTGCTAAAATCCAACTGTTTGGGCTGATAATGGGTAGGTTTGGATTGAGCTGACGACACTTCAGTTGATAGAAACATTCTTTTAAGTGGTCTACTCCATTAGCTATTACTTTGCTCTTGTGATGCTAATGGAGACTGCAAGATACCAAAGAACCTGTTAACTTTACGGAAGCTGTTTGCCATGCTTTTCTACAAATGCATCTAATGGAGTAGTACTGATAAATACTATATTCGTTCTTCAGTAAGAGGAAGACAGAAAATACAGCTTTTCATTTGACTTTGTCACCAAGAAAGGGATGATTTCATGATCATCATTGTGTTGTCTGTATACCACTGAGTTTCCCATCTTCTGATGAATGGATAGCATAGCAAGTATTTGTAATATCTGATCTTACTGAGGTATATACTTCAATGCTTGTGGCTGCATTATTTTGGCTCAGCATACCTGTTAAATCCTGAACTTTGGGTGCCAATATTCCGCTAGGAATTTGTTTTTGACTTGGAGGGATGGGGATTGAAATATCTGGAGCAGTTTGGTTTGGTTTGGTTTTCTTCTCTCCCTTTCTCCACGGCACCCCCTTTTGCTGTTCTTTAATGTATATAATATTGAGTGTGTGATAATATAAAGTATGGTGTCACTGTATTTACTTTCTGAATTCCTCTGTTTTGTGAATTGAGGTGTATGTTGAATAAGGTTATTGGTTAGCTCATTTAAAGTGCCTTAATTTATGTTGAATTGAGGTGTATTCTTTCCAACTAAGTTCATCTATAGATCATCTTCACAATAACATTAATAACATTTGCATCTTGGTTGTATCATCCCCCAATTGTTGTGGGCAAAAGTAGGACCTATTGTGTACAATGCTTTGAGTGAATCTAACATCTAACATGGGTTACATTGCAAATTCTTCATCTGTGAGTGACCAGTACATGATTTCCTTTCTACATTGTGATTCAGCTAATTCTTCATATATTTTGGTGGCAACAATTATATAGTACATTAATAGGGTTTTCACCAAACGTGTTTCTACTTGATGAAATTGCACATTAAACTTCATGCTGTTTGCTGTAAGATTCAGGTTTAACCTTTTTGGTGTTAGCTTGTTATTGGTAGTTTGGCTTGATTCTTCTTGTAGTGTGGAAAATAGTAGGATCTATATGATTTTCACTTCAAAGTGGGAAAATCTTCTTTGGATGGTGTTTTTATGAGTGCAAGTTATTTGTTTGTTATAGGTGTAAGAAGTACCCCTCGATGGAACTTCGGGGCCTTTTCCAGTATCTGGTTAACCAGTTAAAAAAGGGGCAGGGAATTGAGCTTGTTCTACTGCAGGTTTTTCTACTTTGTCCTTTTTTTAAATTGAGGAATAATGTTATCTATTTCATGGCTTATGTAAAAGCCAAATGCTCCATCCTGGTTACAAATAAATATTTTCACTGATAATTTATAGGAGCTTATTCAACAAATGGCAAATGTCCAGTACACGGAGAACTTGACTGAGGAACAGCTGGATGCTATGGCTGGGAGTGAGACTCTTAGATATCAAGCAACTTCATTTGGAGTAACTCGAAATAATAAGGTACTCATTGTGTAAAGTATATCTTAGGTGGTTTTCGAAAAGCAATAGATTGACGTATTTGCGATTTAGCCAGATTTAAATTTTACTTTGGGTGGATCAAGAACGGTCTTTCCCACAAGTTTGGGCTGCTAAGTAAAGACACAAATGATTTTATAGTCTAACACGTCTCCTCTTGAAAGAGCCCCTTGGGCTTGAAGCATGAACAATGCGTGCTGAAATTTAACATTTATTTAGGAGAATGAGAGATAATAAGGATTGGACTCTAGACCACTTGGTCATAGAGACTCTTATACAATATCATGAACCACCTTATTTAAAAGTTTAAGCTGTTAGGTAGAGGCATATGAATATTGTTATATTCTAATGGGATGCATGAGACTTGGTTTTGTTAAGTGTGGGTTTTAAAAGGGATCTTTTTCAACTTTTTTATGGCTGAGAAGATAGTGGTGAATGCAATTAGTCAGTTGGAAAGTATTGAGTTTGGTGTCGATTGTGTTAGATTCTAGTTATATTGGGTATAGTAAATCATGTATCTTGTGTTACTTATAGGTGACAAAAGTCTAACGCTTTTGTATTTTATGGTTTCAACACTCCTGTTTTAATATTGAGAAAGGTGTTGATTCTGTAAAATTCAAGTTCTATAGGCTATAGAAAATCATGTATTGTGTCATCGGCGACAAAAGTATCATGCATTAGTCTATAATTAGTATTGTAGAATCATGTTTATTTTAAGGTTACAACATGTCACTTGGTGGGTGATGTGCCTAGTTAGTGAGATTTATCTTAACTTATTCGATGCAGGCATTGATAAAGTCGACTAGCAGACTTAGAGATGCATTACTTCCCAAAGATGAACCGAAGTTGGCAATCCCCCTCTTATTGCTTATTGCTCAACATCGTTCTCTGTAAGATCAGAAAACTTAATAAATGCTAGAGCTAATACTCATTATTCTGTTCTGATGATTTAAAATTTTTGCAGGGTTGTCATCAATGCGGATGCACCCTACATTAAGATGGTTAGTGAGCAGTTTGATAGATGCCATGGAACTCTTCTTCAGTATGTGGAATTTCTTTGCAGTGCAGTTACACCAGCATCAAATTATGCTTTACTTATCCCCTCACTCAATGACCTGGTCCACCTCTACCACTTGGACCCTGAGGTTTGTGTTCCCTTTCTATTAATCATAAACTTCCAACATGATTTCATGGTAACTACTGCATGGTTTTATCACTAATTATCCCTCCACTCGCACCATTTATGGTAAACTTTCTCTGCTTCTACCTGCATTTTTTAATGCTGCTACTGTTTTCCTGGACATCGCTCTTTCTATACATATCGCCTCGTGATGAAACTTTTTACATTTTTTTTATGCTGCTACTGTGTTTCCGGACATAGGTTGCTTTCTTGATATATCGCCCTGTGATGAGACTTTTTAAGTCTCAGAGGAGTCCTGATGTTTGCTGGCCTCTGGATGATAACAATGCTGCAAGTGATGCATCTATGAACTCTGAGTCTGACCATGTAGATCATTCTGGCAGTATGGTTTTAGATCTTGTCTCTGCTCGAAATCCTATAAGGTTGTAGTCTTAACCTCTTTACTTTTCCACCTTACAATTTTTCTTCTATGCTTTAAGTGAAACCTGTTTTTGGTATTGAACTCTCCATTCTTCTTGGTGTCAAGATGTTTTAGATGCTATTCCAGCTGATAAACTTAAGTCTATGTTGTAAATTATGATTTGTGTCTATCAAATGTATGAGAAGAAAAGCGTAATTTATTTCGGCTTTTTCTTTTTTTAAGGTTTATTAGTATTTATGATTTTATTATGGTATGCAGCTGGTCATATCTTCTTGATACTGTTAAAACCATGCTGCCTTCCAAAGCGTGGAATAGCCTCTCTCCTGATCTTTATGCTACATTTTGGGGTCTCACCTTATATGATTTGTATGTTCCCAAAAATCGGTATGAGTCGGAAATAGCCAAACTGCATGCTAATCTCAAGTCTTTGGAAGAGCTGTCTGACAATTCAAGCTCAGCAATCACCAAGAGGAAGAAGGAAAAGGAAAGAATTCAAGAATCTCTTGATCGTCTGACTAGTGAACTGCATAAACATGAAGAGAATGTTGCATCTGTCCGCAGACGACTGTCTCATGAAAAAGACAAATGGTTAAGTTCCTGTCCTGACACCTTGAAGATCAACATGGAATTTCTTCAGCGTTGTATATTTCCACGCTGCACATTCAGTATGCCGGATGCTGTTTATTGTGCTATGTTTGTGCATACGCTTCATTCACTTGGAACCCCCTTTTTTAACACTGTCAACCATATAGATGTTCTGATTTGTAAGACCCTACAACCAATGATATGCTGCTGCACTGAATATGAGGCGGGCAGGCTTGGGAGGTTTTTGTATGAGACTTTGAAGATTGCTTACTACTGGAAGGTAATTGATTATTATTGTTTTGTTTACCATCTATAGATTTGTTTTTTGATATTGTTATATGCTTTTCAGGGGTTGTTTGATTAATTTATGCGAGCTTTATTTTTGTTCTGATTCCCTTATTCTTTTCAGAGTGATGAATCTGTTTATGAACGTGAATGTGGAAACATGCCAGGCTTTGCTGTTTATTATAGATATCCAAACAGCCAGCGAGTTACATATGGGCAGTTCATTAAGGCAAGTGCATGCTAGTTTAACACTGCTGTGATTTTTATGCTTGCTTGTGTGTTTTAAATCTAATGACTGCTGATATCCTTCTCAATGTGTTTAAATATTTACCTTTTTCTTTCTGATCAAATATATTAATCTACGGAAAATAAAGTAACTTTATGAGGATCAATTTTGTGTATTCTTCTTGGCTGATAGGTACACTGGAAGTGGAGTCAAAGAATCACCCGGTTATTAATTCAGTGTTTGGAATCTAGCGAGTACATGGAAATCAGAAATGCTCTTATTATGTTGACAAAAATTTCTAGTGTTTTCCCTGTTACTCGGAAGAGTGGGATCAACCTTGAAAAGCGGGTAACTTATCTCTTATAATAAACTTTGCTAGTACTAGTAATTTAAATCACAAATGCAATTTTTACTTATTTTATCATCCATGCAGGTAGCTAAGATTAAAAGTGATGAAAGAGAGGATCTTAAGGTGTTGGCAACTGGTGTTGCGGCAGCATTGGCTTCTAGGAAGGTATGCTGTTATCTTAGTACAGGCGTAGCCATATTTTGTTTTTGAGTTCAGTACTTAGAATCTCTTCCATATCGCAGTCTTCTTGGGTTACTGATGAAGAATTTGGTATGGGTTATCTTGAGTTGAAGCCTGCACCATCTATGAATAAATCTTCAGCTGGAAATGCAGCATCTGTACAAAGTGGGATGAGTGTTGGTGTTTCTCAAACTGAATCTGCCAGTGGAAAACATTTGGACTCTGGAAACACTGTCAAAGACCAGATAACAAGAACAAAAACTGCAGATGGCAAGTCAGAAAGAACTGAAGGAACTGCAACAAAATCTGATTCTGGCCAAGTGAAACTCAAGGGTAGTTCATCAGTGAATGGATTGGATAGTCAATCATCCTTACCCTCATCTGCTGTCCAATCTGGTACTTCAAAATCCATGGAAAACCAAAAGCAAGTGGATGAATCAATAAATAGAGCATTGGATGAACATGTGACAAGAGCTTCTGAGGTACAGTTTAATTCTCCATTTCTGTGCAGTTAGGCATTTTTCATTTTGGGGTGGCAGACCTGTGTGTGATCCAATTTGCATCACTTCTTGCATTGCTGACTACCTGGTGATTGCCTCAGCTTGTTACTTGAGTAGAGGTTTGGGTTTTTTGGATGAATTTTGGGAATAGTAGTAATACTGTTGGGTCAAACGTTTTGAAATAAAAGTGAAATTTGGGTTTTTCGGTTGATGGGTTTGAGGACAAAATAATTCAAGAACCAATGAGGACTCTCAAGCAGAAAGATTTTTTTTTTCTCAATATTGTATGGCATGGAAATCAGGCGAGGCAGTTGGTAAATTGTTGGAAAAGAACTTATCAAGAAGACGTGGTCATCAGAAAAGACCTGGTAACATATAAATAATATAATCCAAAGTTTATATTCTCAAAAGAAAGTTCGGTAAAAAAAGAAAAAATCCCAAGCCCTAAGGCAGCCCATTGGTTGGAACTGAAGTAACTAATCAACAATAGGGAATTAATAAAATCTTTCTATGACCAATTTGCCAAAACCAAAAGTTTTACTATGTTAATATGTATGGGGTACTACAAAATATCTCAATTTCAGAAGTAAACTAAAATACTAAAACCTAAAGTTCTCTCTAGGTACAGCTGCCTGCACTGCAGTGCTAATTTTCATCGGTAGTTATGTAAGTGTTGTTTAATTCATCTTTATGGAATCCTTCATGGCAAGTCATAGTTATTTACAGCTCTTAAGGTTGCATTGGAACCCTGGTCCTTTGTGCCACTGCCAACCAACACAATTTTTTACTCCTCTTTTGTTCAATGTAACTGTTTTTTTCCCCTGAAAAAAGTAATTTTGTTCTGATGTTTTCAGTCCAGAACTACTGGGAAACGTTCAGCAGCTGCTACCTCACTTTCAAAGCCTTCAAAGCAGGATACCGTGAAAGAGGACAATAGATCTGGTAAAACTGTTGCTAGAACGTCTGGTTCCTCAAGTAGTGACAAGGATCTACAAGCCCATGCGTCAGAGGGAAGACACGCTGGAAGTACCAATATATCTTCTTCAGTCAATGCTAATGGTAACACAGTTTCTGGTGCTGCAAAAAGCTCAGCTCCATCAGCAAAGAGCTCATTGGATGGTCCTGGTAGCGAATTAAAGGCTGATATTGGAACTGGGAAGTCTTCTGATAGTAGGGCTTCTGTAGTGAAGGATGATGGAAATGATGTCACTGACCTGGCAAGAGGATCCTCTTCTCGTGTACTTCATTCCCCTAGGCATGAAAACACAGTTGTTACTTCAAAGTCTACTGATAAAGTTCAGAAGAGAGCTGGTTCTGCTGAAGAACCAGACAGACTTGGTAAGCGACGGAAGGGGGATGCAGAGCTGAGAGATTTGGAGGGTGATGTTAGACTCTCTGAGAGAGAGAAGCTTGTGGATCCTCGATTGCCTGATGAAAAATTAGGACCAGATGAGCTTGGTTTGTACAGGGTAGGGGATAAGCCGTTGGAAAGGCCCAAAGACAAAGGCAATGAAAGGTATGATCCACATAGGGAGAGATTGGACCGTATGGATAAGTCTCGTGGAGATGACTTCGTTGCAGAGAAATCTAGGGATAGGTCAATAGAAAGGTATGGAAGAGAACGATCTGTTGAGAGAATGCAAGAGAGGGGTGGTGAAAGGACTTTCAGTAGACTCCCGGAGAAGGCTAAGGATGATAGAAGTAAATTACGATATAATGATGCATCTTTAGAAAAATCCCATGGCGATGATCGCTTCCATGGGCAAAGCTTGCCTCCGCCACCCCCTTTACCTCCAAATATGGTTCCTCAATCTGTCGGTGGTGGTAGGCGTGATGAAGACGCAGATAGGAGATATGGAACTACAAGGCATTCTCAAAGACTTTCTCCAAGACATGAAGAAAAAGAACGGAAACGGTCTGAAGAGACTGTGGTTTCTCAAGATGATGCAAAACGCAGAAAAGATGATGATTTTCGAGATCGGAAACGTGAGGAGCGCGAGGGATTGTCATTGAAGGTGTGAATTAATAGTGTCTTAGTTTCTCACTATATATGACCTGATACTAAAGATATACTTTGTGGTTGAAGGACAGAAGCAGAGTAAAGTAACTTTTTTATTTGGATGAATATGTCTCTTTGTCCATGAACTACAGTGGCCAGAAGAACAGAATGCAATTTAATAATTATCTGTTTCCACTTGCATGGGTTATTAAGTGTTTAACTATCACTTCAAGTTGAAAATGCAACAAATGTGGAAAAATAACACTTGACTATTAGAATATGACAAGTTATCAGGGTTTCATGGTTAGAGTAAGTTTAAGCAGATTATTTATCAAGAAAGTATAGCCATATATAGATTTAGTATATTAGGTTAAAATTGCTTTCCATAATGTAATTTTCTTTCTGATATTATACCATTTTATATATTTATATTCCTATCAATGGAAAGAATTCAGAATTTGGTTTTTGTAGTATTCCGAATCTTCCATTGTATTTTACTTAGTTATGCTTAACATAAATTACCCTCTCCTGGATGTTTGGTTAGATGGACCGATGATGAGACTGTTGTTATTATTCTATTGTCACGCTATCTTTCTGTTCTTTGATGCAGGTGGAAGAGAGGGACAGGGAAAGAGAGAGGGAAAGAGAGAAAGCTAACCTGCCGAAGGAAGAATTGGATTTAAATGCTCCATCAAAGAAGCGTAAACTTAAAAGGGAACATCTACCAACTGGTGAACCTGGAGAGTACTCACCTGTAGCACCTCCACCTCCTCCTCCTAGTGTTGGTATGTCGCAGGCATATGATGGTAGAGACCGGGGAGACAGAAAGGGACCCATTATCCAGCATGCAAGTTACATAGATGAACCAGGTCTCAGGATTCATGGTAAAGAGGTAGCCAGCAAGTTGAATCGCCGTGATTCAGATTCGTATCCTCAATTGCATAATGCTTAGGCTCATTCGCATGATTATTTCATTCAAGATTACTTGTCTTTTAGTGTATCTTTCTTTGGGAAATTGCTTGAGTGTTTCCATGTGTTCCTCGTCTGCATGCATATGTTTTTTTACTTGTCCCGCATTCATGGAAAGGTCCATGGTTGCTTGAAGATTGCATAGTATGGCATTATATTTTATGCCTGTTTGCGCTGCATGATGCTATTCAGTATTCACTATTTTCATTATCAAAAGGAGCGATGATTTAAATGATGATCCTAGAGTGTCTGCGGTACGTCAGTCAATGTTGTTTTTGTTGGATGCAAGTTTTCCATTGATAATGGTGCACTGTTGTGTCCTTAACTGAGTAATAGCATGTATGATCGAGAATGGGATGATGAGAAGAGGCAAAGAGCTGATCAGAAGCGAAGGCACCGGAAGTAGAAGTCAAAGGGGGGGATTCTGCTAGCAAACTTCTTGGAAGGTTTCTCATTTCTTGCGTGCATCTGACATGCGGGCTTTGTGCGAGTAGAGGTTCCGGAATCACATCACTTTTTAATTGCTACTCCCTAATTTCCTGGTGACTTGTATCAAATTTTCAGCTTTTCAAGTTATTTAGTCTTCTAGAGGTAATGCGACGAAATTATGAATTGGCTTATACACTTGTACATAGTGTTGTACATTCTGGGTAGCCAGTGATAAGGTGTACCTTAATGAAAATGTGATTAATTCGTCTGAACCTTAATATACATGAATAGTCCAAACCAAGGACACATGAATTTTTGTAGATGTAACTGTTTTACTGATCTTACATGAAAAGGGTTCGAAGCATGTATGATTCCAGCCCTGCCAT
The DNA here is from genome assembly GCA_031216105.1 of Dalbergia cultrata. Classification (NCBI taxonomy): domain Eukaryota; kingdom Viridiplantae; phylum Streptophyta; class Magnoliopsida; order Fabales; family Fabaceae; genus Dalbergia; species Dalbergia cultrata. The sequence continues at coordinate 865,315 of CM062348.1, forward strand.
TGGGGTGGAATCTTGTGCATTCTCATTTGAAACAGCAAGTGTCTGCCTTTTTATTTGATTACCTAAGAATTAAATGCCAATATGTCATACGCTGTCTGCCGAAAACTTTATTGGTTATTATTTAATCAATTCTCAAATATTCTTAAAGGATTTAACCTGTATAATAACTGCCTTAAAAACATCATATGTAATAATGTATAATTGATTGATAGTAGGAAGAACTCTGGCCTAATTGTGCGTAAAATAAAACTCAAACAAATAATAGAGTAGTTTTCTAAATCAGTTTCTTAACAATGACAATAAACTTATTAAACTACATTCAACCAACCATCTTTGTAAAGCATCAAAGCTGCTAAAAAGGAAAACAAGAAATCCTAGAAAGGTTGAACCCAAATTGAGTTTAAACCATCAAGGATCTGAACACGAAGTGCTATCTATCATAGACCCCAAGGGTATGAAGGATTACGAGCGAATCTCCCATTTGTTATTGGTCTCTTCATTTGGCTGAGAGAAAGGATTGTAAGCAACAGGCGGAGATCGGCACACTGCCATCTTCCATGCACCATTATCTGCATGTCCTTCAAAGCTTTGTTCACAATCAAATTTGCCATGGCATCCCCACTGATACCCGTTAGAGCTGAAGAAGCTGCTCAATTCACTCTGATTAGAGAAAGTAACTGAAGATTCCAACAGTGTCTCCCAACTAACATCATCATCATATTTATCTTCTTCTAGATCAACCAGTGGCCTCTCTTCTTCATCCTCAAACTTTTGACCCTTTATGCGAACATCATCTCCTCTCACCACCAGCTGTTTTTCTCCTTCTCCTTCGGTGATCACTGATCTAAACTCTTCAGAAGATGATGAAGAGCTTGTAGGCGACGATGACTCAGTTAACTGCCACATGCCAGTGAGAAAAGTCTCAAGAGCCTTGATTTGTATATGTGGTATTGGCTCTACCAAAGGGTACTCATAGGAACCACACAACCCCTTAGCCTTGCACCATTCGTAGAACTCATAGAGCTGGTTTGATTGCACTGCTGCTTTCTTGTATATGTTGAAAGCAGCTATGCCGTTCCTGTATGGCATCTGAAGGAGATTGTCCAAGACCGCAGTTATCTCTTGTCTGAACTTCGTGTAGCAAACGAAGCTGTCACGGATTATTAGCTTCATGGCTGATTGAACCATGAAGCTCCTTGCTGCCACTCCCACTGGGAAACAATCCATCACGCTATCTATAACGCTCTGCAGTTGTGGCAAGAGTTCGAGCACTTCACCCATTTCCTTCATTTTCTCTTGGAAAGTTTTATGCATGGAATCTCCTTCTTTTTCTTCCTTCTCTTCTTCTACTTCTAGTTCTTCTTGTTCTTGCTGTTCTTGATTTTCAAATTTGGTGCCATCCACCATGACACAGTTAAGGGCTTCATCCACGAGCTGTGCGTAGGATCTGATAAAGTTTGTGTAGGAACTTGAATAGGAGGATGAATCATCCTTGAAGTGGCAAGGGTAGAGAGAGATCAAGCCGTTCGAACGAGTCCACAGAAGTTCAGTCCATAGAGGGCTGTTTCCAGGGACAGAGCGAAGCAAACGGTGAAGGAGTATGAGGCACTTGAGCGCAACCCTCCAACTGCGAGTGTTGCCAAACCGACGAGTGAAGCTGAGTGCAAAGTTGTGACACGAAGATGGAGATATGAAGAAGAGTTTCAAGAGGTGTTTTATGTATTTGTCTTGCACTGGTATGTCATCTGGTGCTGTTGCTTTTATGATGATAACATTGATATCGGAAAATCCACTAGCTGAAGCAATCTTGGCATAACTCACATAACTGTGCTCTTTTAGAGCAGTACAAACTTTCCTTAACCTCCTCTGCATGTTTACATATGATGCTTCAATTCTGTTCCTATGGAGAAAGAGATGATCAAAAGAGGGGTTGGATTAATTGGAAGAATGGAAGATGGTTTGAGAGTGGGGTTTTGCAAAATGGGAAGCCTAAAAAATGGTGTTCAAAGAAGAAGATGGCTGTGTTTTGTTGTGACCATGTGACAAATATAATGCTTGTTGGAGTGGTTTGTTGCGTCCTTGGTACTGTCGCGGCTACAACTACAAGAGATGTGGTTGTGTTGTAATCCAAATAAGGCGGATGGAGCTGGAACTATGCAAGGAAGAAACAGCTATAAACTATTGGGCTTTGAAAGGGAGGGGAAAAGGATACTCAGCCTGCAAATTTGTGGACTTTCATGTAGTAAGTTTTTGGGATAATTTAGGAGTTTTGTTAGTTCTTTGACCACGACCCTTGTTGAAGAATCTGTAGATTAATATTTAGTGAAAATTCTACGTGAAAGAAGACAAGTTTTTAGGTGTTTTCACAAAGTTAGCGATGTGCTGCACGTACAGTGCAACCAAGGAAAATCCACCAGCTGTTTGTTTCTTGATTTGAAAATGTGAGCAATGAACTTGCGATACAAATTATGCAGAGAGCGTAACTCCTTGTTGACTCTTAGTTGTATTTGAATGAATAATCATCGTGATAATTGCAACTGCATGAGCACCTTTTTTAAGCTATGATATGGAAGAAACTATTCAACAAAATTCAATGAGTTAGAAACCTATAAGGCAATTCTTTTTTTTTTTCTCTCACACTTTCATTTTTTATCTAGTCCATAATTGTTAATGATTTTCACAAATTAATGATATTGCAGTTTAAGTCAGTAAAACAGTGCCTTTCAATGGTTATTGATAGACAATCTATCTACTCTCTCTTTGGTTTACCGGGAGTGCCCAAAAAGAGGATTGCAAAAGGAGGATTGAAGTATCCTCTCTTCAATTTTCAATCCCTCTTTTTTCCTTCATTTTAATTTATTTTGGCATATAAAGTTTTGAGCTGAGGAAAATATCTGTTCAAATTAGGGTGAGTTATGAATATATTTTTTTTTATTGAGAAAAAATTTAGGTTGATGGAAAAGTTCACTTAGTCCATAGAATTAAGGAATACATTCAATTCAATGAACGTTTGTATAAATATATATATAAATGACTTACAAACTCTTCTTTTTTAAGTATAATTGCATGATGAAAGTTTATTGAACCAAACTAACTTATCAAGAGAGAGATAAAATTCAAACTTATCAAGAGAGAGAGTATCATAATTTGGGATAAAATTCAAACTTCTATACCAACCGTAGATTTCAATTCCATACAATAATAATTCTTTTAAGATATGTTTGTGAGTTTTGATTTTAGAGGGAAAATAAAGATTTATAGAGTAAGATTTTAAAATTTTATACTATAAATCTTTCATTTCTTTTCAAAATCCTAACTCATCACAAACATACTCTTAAGTAAGCAAAGCATTATAGCACATCCACGTATTCTTCTTTAAACATAAACCACCCAACTTGAGTACATTAAGTCCATATGATATTAATCCATCATTAATATAATATTGAACACAACATTTGTCCAATAAAAGATATATAATAAGATATCAATGCCTTATTGAATTGGATGTAATTTTGATATATTTTAATTCAATTATCTATTATCATATTAACAAACATAATTGATCCATATATCATTATGTGAAAAATCATACAAATTGAAAGACCTATTTCAATAACAATATTATAATTTTTCTATATTATCAATATATCAAAATTAAATTCTATAGCAATATCTCAAGTTAGGTATACTAGTTTATATAATAATTTTTCTCTTTCTTCTTATCTGTTCTTGAGTATAATGGATAATAATAATTAAAGGGCCATTTGGATGCCAATATTAAACTTGTAGTATGAAATTTTAACTAGTGTAGTGTCCATGCTTTGCACAGGAAATTATAATACTATTGAAGTCCATAAAATTATATACATATAAAATATTTTGAAAATATAAAAATACCCATTTAATAATAGATAGCTAACGAAGGTGGCCAAATAGAAAGTGTCAACCATGAAAGCATCAAAGGCTTAGAAACCATGCAATGACAACTAATGTTAATGACACTAAAGCTCTAGTCAAAGAACTGCAATAGGATAAAAAAAATGAAGAAAAATAAAGAAAGAAAATAGTTTCCAAGTTACAATAGTTAAAAATGAAATATACATTGACATGGGCAATGGTAAATTGATTTCAAATATCACCAGCTGCACATTACAATTTCTATAATCGTACACCAACTTATAAACTATTTGTGAAAACTAATAACACAAATATTCATATTGTATCCTTAATAAACTCACAACCTGATGCACTTCTTCAAGATTCCCCTCTATACTTGGCTTCATATACCTGAAGTTGCATGAAGACAGCTGAAATCAATGTGCATGCAGACCATCTCAAGTGCCTTGCACGTTGAGCAGCACTAGTTGCTTCACAATTTCAAACCACAAATACACAGAACCTGCATTTCTTTTATCAAAGATTTTCACTCATGTCAATGTATTGTCCATGCTTCTTTGTAGTTGTTGGCTAAAATAAAAATTCCAACTAAGCAATAGCAGCATGTGTAAGAATATTAACCAACATAATTTAGCCCAACATCACCTGCAATGACATGTAGACCTTGCCATAATTTAGCCAAAATTGGAACATTAGCAATCACGTAAGTATATAACACAGTATATGCATTACATATCATCGATCTAATGTGTAAGTCCAATGTATAATAACATCATCCATGAAGCATAAAAGGGATGAAGCATGAGGGTGGAAGAAAATAAAATGTAAATATATATGTCCGAGGCCAAAGCTCAAATGAAATCTATGATTTTATCTAAAGCAACAATATCACCTCTGTGTAACCGGACATTCCTATGAGTCGAGAATCTCGCACACCTATGTAAAAATCAGTGGGGATTGGGTTATGGTGAAAAGAAAAAATGAGCAAAACTCAACAATGCAACACTTTTATGATCACAAATTCACGAAGGTCTAGACATAACATCTATTTTATTTGAATAAGAATAGCAAAGGAAGCCAAATAACTGCAGAAATAAAGTAACTTAAATGAGAAGAATGGGAATGATAAGACAAAATTAAGATAAGGCTGCTAAAATACTTAAGCTATTTTGGTGTGAACTGTGATCCACTTTTTCCTTTTTCCCCCCTTTAATGCTTGTGAATTCAATAGGTTAAATTTTTCTCTATTCGGCTTTCAATTGTTATAGCTCTTTTCTTTCCATGCTCTCTCTCTCTCTATCATATATTAAGCCATATATTTTTCTTTTCTTAGTGACAAAAAGGTTTAGGGGAGAGAAGATGTTCCATCACTGCAAGGATACAAATCAAAGCCAAGGATTTGTTTGATCCTACCAAATGAGAAAACCTCAATGGCAGACCAATTATTTATTTGAATTTTTGTTTCAATTGAACCTTCATGAAATCAGCTCGTAGTAACATCAACCTGCAGCATCCATGTTCGTTCACAAAAAACGTAAATATGATCTGTTCAAAACCTTCAAAGATAAGACCATTGGATAAAAGAAGTAAGACACTCAAAGAAGATATTAAAAGGAGATTCAAAGTATCAAAGCATTAATTAGGGAAATTCCTCATCTTTGAATAATTGCAGTCAAATTCCAACACTTCTAAAGTGCCCCCACCTTAAGTAAGAAAAATAGAAGGCAGGAACATGATGGTCAACCCCAAGAAACATAATTCATCATGTGATATTATAGACTAACAAATTAGAATGAATCCCAATACAAGTACATAATTCATCATCCTTTATCATCATCATTTCAGGTAAGAAAAATATTATTTTTGTTATTGGAATCAACACATGCCTCAGTAAGCTCAAAATCTAAATCATCTTCATTCCCTTCCTTGTTGCTTTCTATATATGATAAATAATTATAAGGCTTCTCAGCTTGTAACATTCTCGGCCTGCAAAGATAACTCAAGATAATGAGACTAGCATTATACTAATCATACTTTTCAAGAGAAGTTTCATGTTAATGACTTAATGACAAACCAGCGTACTTGTGCTTTTAAACACACATGGTTTAATCTGCAAAAAGAATTTCATAGGTGTAGCTTAAAAAGAATGGAGAGGAGGTATAACTTTTCGGTAAAATGAAAAACTTCTAATTCCTTAGACATTATTTTCCCCAATTATAAAAGGTAAGACATTCACATGCACACCATCATTCAACAATGTCAAGGAGTTACAATTCCATAAAGTATTGTTTCAAGATCCATGTGGTGGTTACTTGTGGTTAACAACTTTTTTCCCATGCAAACCTAACCTCATTGGCAATCGCAGTTAAAGAGAGATTCTAAACTACTAACACAAAACAATCTCTTCTATTGACATGCTTCGCTAAAATGAACTAAAGGTGATTGAGAATCACTTATTAATTAAAATCACATTGCACATCCAATTCCAATCCACAAACTCAATCATATGCCAGTTCTCAATGAGGAAAATATATTCAATAGAAATTATCACTAATAATTATCTCACCTATCTTGGGATTATAAGAATTGTTCTTAGTGATGTCTTGGCAATTGTACTTGCCTTGCCATGAAGATTTGATAGAACCAATGCGCCTATTATGACATAAGAAGTAGCAAGATGATTGGCCAAATAACATATGAGGCTTAATATGGTTGAAGTTAAGGCAATTTACCTTTAATCCGATCTTTTCATAATTTCTTCGTCAAATAGCGATTCTCCTAGAGTTCCACTATTTTGTTATAAGAAAACTGTTCACAATCACAAATGGTTGCGTTGCATAACTTATTTTATATTCACAATTTAAGGACAGATACCTAATGTATGATGTCTAGATCATTTGAACAAAAATATAGAAAATCTCATATCAATCGTGGACAATGTACAATTATTTCATTCACAAAAAAGACTATAAAAACTAAATAACTAAAAGAAAACTATGAAGAATACCTCCCTCTCTGTAGACGTTGAAATTGATTAAAATAAATCCCTACGCAAAATATCAAAATCTCATGTAATAAAAAAAACACAGACCCAAATGAACACTTCAACACCAGAGACAAATATAACCTAGGATCAAAAGGCAAATACATCAATAAATTGAAAAAGGCTAAACAAACTGAACTGCCATGTGTTTGATGATGGGTAATACATCTGGTTTATTTTTTGGTCAAGATTATTTCTCGTTCATAGAGTATTAAAAAATATTGGGCTATTTCTTATGCATCTAGTTTTATTTTGGGTCGTTCTACTCATTCGATCCAGTTTTTTTATTTAAAAAACTAACGGGAGTAATCAGTTGGGGCGGCCCGTATATCCCTTATAGCCCCACACATGGCCCGGCCCATTCCATCAATATGAAAACCCTAACCCGTTGGTGCACTATAAATCAGAAGCAACCAAATCTTTTTTCGAAACCCTAATCCTCTCGCGAACAGAGCAAAACGAAGATGGCGCAGCAACCACTGGAGCAGGTTCAGTGCTTCGGTCGCAAGAAGACTGCCGTCGCAGTCACCTACTGCAAGAGAGGCCGGGGCCTCATCAAGATCAACGGCTGCCCAATCGAGCTGGTGGAGCCCGAGATCCTCCGCTTCAAGGCCTTCGAGCCCATCCTCCTCCTCGGCAGGCACCGCTTCGCCGGCGTCGACATGCGCATCCGCGTGAAGGGCGGTGGCCACACCTCCCAGATCTACGCCATCAGGCAGAGCATTGCCAAGGCTTTGGTCGCGTTCTACCAGAAGTACGTTGACGAACAGAGCAAGAAGGAGATCAAGGACATCCTCGTCAGGTACGACCGCACCCTCCTCGTCGCCGATCCAAGGCGCTGCGAGCCCAAGAAGTTCGGTGGTCGCGGTGCTCGTGCTAGGTTCCAGAAATCCTACCGTTAAAGATATTCTCAGTTTGGAGTCTTTATCATTTTTATCTGTTTCAGTTTTGGATTATGTTATGTTAAAACTTTTGAGGTTGAAGTTGTGTTATTTTGCTTGCAGTGTTGTGACACTCTGTCTCTGGTTTAAATTGAACTTGTTATTTAGTCTTTGAATACAAGGATAACGGGATTCTGATGGTAATCTAGCGAATGATTGTTTTAATATTTAGATTTCTGAGATGCTTATTTTTGTTTATTGATCTGCTTTGAATGTTATCGTTTTCTTTGGGTCTTCATCTCGTTCCCCGGCCACACCTCGTGCTAAGTATGTGGTTATAATCGTAGAATCTTTTTGTGTAGATTCATTCTATATAACAAATGTGTGAATAAGTTTTTTAATGTTATGTTAAGCTTTTAAAGGTTGAATTGTAGTTCTGTGAAATTATTCAGTAATTTTGAAAATGATGGCTTTAATTTAGGTTTGTGAGATGTTGCTGTGCTTTGAATGTTTTCAATTGGCTGTGTTTTTAGGTCATCACTCCTTAGCTAGACCATATTGATTTTGTTGGTGTTTGAAGCGAAGGATGAGTGTCAACGCTAAACTTGTAATGTTCCGTGTTGTGATCAGGGTTCAGTGCTGTGTGGTGTTGAGACATTATTTTGTTGTGCCTTGATTCGAACTCTGGATTCCTTTCAAATCATATCTCGAACACCACACAAAACTACCATGTTTGAACCCTGCTACTGATTAATCAGCATCTCTTTCTACCCCTTTTTGAAGGTTTTGGTCTCACCCTATTCTCGATGTCAGAGAGGTCCATTTCATATGTCACTTGTTTACTGATTCAACGACCACTTTGTCTATCTGCGTTGCCTTGGTAGCACGCACTCATCACTCATTCAATTTAAGAAAATTCGTACTTGCAGAAAGCAATTATGTGAATATGACAAAGCCACACTTACATTAAAAATGGAAGTTAAAAGGTCTGAAATGTTGTCGTTATTGGATATGGATTACACATCCATGTGTCTTACATGCAAGCATTTCTCAATCCATACTACTCTTTGGTGGCTTCAAGTGTTGAATGTTTTAGTGAATCCGTCCACGTATTAAACCTGTGTCTAAGGTTTTGTCCAAATAAAGTTGCTCGCGGACTTGTAATGTTTTCAATGACAGATGTAGAACAGACGTCTCCATAATTGATGTGTCTTCTCTATAGTTCAAAAAGCGAAATTATATGTTCGACAAAAAAAAATGGCTAACTATAAGAAAAAACAGCACTTTTTCTGCAAACTAGAAACGTTTGAAATGATGTTTATATTAACTTGAGTTTAGGATGAATTTATATGTGATAGTATTTTTAAATTTTAAAATATTTATGTATTTATAATTTTGAAGTTGGACATGGTCTTTTATGCTTCCCAGGCATGGAAACTGGGATAAAGTGTGTCTAGAGAGGGGGAAAAAAGAATTGGCTCTTTGGCATTCCTGTATCATATATGGGCATTTTTTACAGAATCAAAATAAATAAATACCAAATTATATATATATATATCTTACTTTTCATCTGGTTATGTATTTGTCTTATTTTACATCCGTATAAAGTTTAAGATTTCATGTGACATTATACAAAATTGACTTTAGAGAGCAGTGTCAGACTTTATCAGTGTCAGAAATTGTGTAAAGTCTATTTCAATTGATTTCTATAATACATATTAGATAAGTGAGGTGTCTATTTGAATCGACTTCAGTGTGGCGGGAGTCTTTTTCAATCGACTTCTGACACTGCTTTGATAAGGTGTAAGAAATCGATTATAATTGACTTCCAAGGTCAATTTAGGTTGCCTTTGAGCAGCTACTTGTTCTCAATATAAATCTGTTGTTTACTCTTTGTTAATTTTTGCGATATGTGTAACTACGCTACTTAAAACAAACAATGAAAAACTACACAGTTTACATAAAAGTTCTTAAATGTAAATCACTAATAGAAAATAAAATAATAGTAATAATCATCCAAACTACTAATCTTAAGTGTATAATATAGAAGTCTAAAGTGTACAACGATTATATAATCACTACTCATCTCAAGTAGCAGGAGCTAGACCAGGAGTAGTAGGAGGATTAGGAGGAGGAGCAAGGATAGGACCAGGAGCATGGATAAAAGCAGAAGTAGGTATAGGCCAGGTTTGTATAAGAGATTGTATATCCTCGTAGTGTTACCGGGAGTCACACATACTAGGCAAAGTCGGTAGTGATTATGATTATATAATGATTATGTGCTTTGAAGTTTTATGTTATGAGTTTATTTTATCTCTAATACGTTTCCAATTTTTTTTTTTGGGGGGGAAAATTTAATAAATTTTCATTGACAAGTGATAACTAATAGCTAATAACCTAACGGGAAGGGCGGGGGCGCAGGGCATGGATTCGGGTATAGGGTTAGCATTTACAATTGGTAGAAACCCGGACCCAAGTCCAAACCCTTTGTATGTATAGTGGGACTTGAGTTGGGTCGGGTCGGGCTCAAGTGTGAGGGCAAGCGTGCGTAATTGAACTGGGGAGAGAGAGAGAGAGAGAGTGTGTGTGTGTGGGTGTGTGTGATCGCATGAGTGAGGTGAAGGGAGGGTGGGTAGAACAACTAGCTGAGGTTAAGCTAGGGTTTTAGCAGCCAGCCGTCGAAGGCTTTCGGGGTTTTAGAATTCATTCATTCCCAATTACACCATCGCACACTTCGCGTGGCCCAGCAACCACTCTTCTCTCTCTCTCTCTCTCTCTCCGTGCGGCGACAATGGCTCACGCGGTTCCTCCCCAAGCTGCCACCGACGCCGCGAAGGTCGATGAGAAAGTCGACTACTTCAACCTCCCTTGTCCCATTCCCTTCGAGGAGCTCCACCGCGAAGCTATGAGTCCGTTCCCTTCCACTTCTCCCTCTCTCCATTTCTCAGATTTATTTCCCATCTCACACTGTTCATTTATCGTTTCTCTTTATCACATCTTGACGCCCCTTGCTTGATTTCATTGTTGCAATTACATCTTTGTGCTTGGATCATGACGCATTTCGATTTTTTTTTTTTGTTTTGTGGTCTCTGCTCAGTGTCTCTGAAGCCAGATGTCTTCGAGGGTATGCGTTTTGATTTCACCAAGATGCTCAACCAGAAGTTTTCTCTCAATCATAGGTATCTTCTCTGTTTTTTATTTTAAACATAAAATAAAAGTCGTGGGAGTTAAATTGCGCAAAGTTTATTTATTAATCCAATTTGTTTATTGTTGTGATCTAATCAGCGTGTTGATGGGACCTACGGAGATTCCTTCTCAGTCCACCGAGACTATTAAGATTCCTACCGCTCACTATGAGTTTGGCGCAACCTTCATCGATCATCCTAAGGTAACCATGCCTGGCTTTGATTTCAATGATTGTGATTTTCGGTTACTTCTTCTGTATAACTGCACCTCATAATAACGACGTTGTTATTCTGCAGTTGTTGCTCTGGGGGAGAATATTGACTGATGGGAGGCTGAATGCGAGAGTCAAGTGTGATTTGTCTGAAAATCTCACTTTCAAAGCCAATGCTCAGGTACATCTTCTTTCTATTATGGGGATTCCTAGAATTTTCTGCTGTTTCGCACCCTTCCTAATCTGCTACTTCATCCATTAGTTGTAAATATCTCAGACTCTTGCAAGCACGAGACCTTAGTTTTGGTTTGTCAAGTCTTGTTTCAAGTTTAAGGTGATAACTTAAAAATTATTGGTGCCAGAAATAACAATATATCTGCCCTTTATAAGTCTTACTGCTCCATTAGTTTCAATTTTGCTACTGTTTATTTTCCTTTTATTTTTTTTTACTAGCCATAACCTTCTATTTTCTTATCTGCTTCTGCAGCTTACGAATGAGCCACATATGTCTCACGGGATGATCAACTTCGATTACAAGGTCAGCTACTTTCACATTTCTAGATTAAATCATTTAATGCCCTCCTCTTCTAGTTGTGCAGTTGCTTGTTCTTTCAGCCATACAAACTGTCTTTAAGCCTTTTTCTTGACATGATTCAGTATATTTTTGCAGGGCAAAGACTATAGGTCACAGTTCCAACTTGGGAATGGAGCCTTACTTGGAGCAAGTTATATTCAGGTAGAGGATCAGCATGCAGTATGCAGTACTTGCATTCCTTTGGTTTAAGCACTCAATTTAGCTACAAACTGTCTGGGATGATAAAACTGGGCATTGCTGCTTGGTTTGATTTTTACATCTCTAATCTAAACTACCATTTCCTGAGCAAGGTTCTTTAGGTTTAGTTTTTTTTTTTCCATTTGGTTCATATGCATGCTATTTGCATCCTATGAAAATTTTGATGATCGTTGGCATGTTATTTTTTATTTGTTTCTTTATTGTAGTTGGCTATGGTGTTATGTTAAATAAATTTAGTTTTATGGTCAATTGTTTTCTTGCTGCCATGTATTGAACTAGTGATGCATAATTGATACCTGCTGTTATTGCAGAGACAACTAAAGGATGTATGTAAAATCATGTAAATTATTACTGAAGTATTGACTTTATTTTTTCCAGAGTGTGACTCGTAATTTATCAATGGGTGGGGAGGTATTTTGGGCTGGTCAGCATCGGAAGTCTGGTGTTGGTTATGCTGCTCGCTACAACACTGATAAAATGGTATGATGGCTTAAGATTTTCTGATGGTTACATCATCTGCTTACAAATTGCCTCTACTGTTTATATTCCGCACTGTAAATGCTTTAGATTTGTTTATTCATATATGAATTTCTACTTTTATTCTGTCCTATGGCAGATCTTCCGCCACTATTATGCTACTTCATCAGCCATTTTCTTGGAGAAAAGTAACTATATAGATAAAATACTAAATATACGGCATGCTTTTATTTATTCAGTTGTCAACGGTTGCTTATGCCTTTCAATTTCCAGCTAGTTATATTTTCAATGATTTCTTTTTGTTTTTTCATGTTAGTGATTACTAATTATGTTTCCAACTAATTATATTTTCAATTTCCAACTAAACTCTTGTTTTCTCACTCTTCATTGCCCTGTGATGCATTTTTATAATTCCGGGAAACTTTATCTGACAACTTGTTAGTTCAACTTAGCTTCTACTTTTTCTTTATGGAGATACTTTTGAGGGGCTCCGGTGTGGTATGGATGGACTACATGTAATGCTACTTTTGAACCCTGTAAGTTCATCGGTTAAAGGACTGATAGGAATGATGTCTTCTTTGATCCTCTCTGTCATTCACATGTTTTGCTCTGCTATGAGTAGCCCATCTGATGGGTGGCATATATTGTTTTCCATGTTGAAGTCTAACTAGATGCGTTAAAAGTACAGTCTCCATCAGAGGACACAGTATACTATCTGACAGTCTCCATCAGAGGACACAGTATACTATCTGATAGGCCATATTTCATTGTTTCTTCATTCTTTTGGTGTAGATTGTATTTCTTTCATCGTGCTGGCTTTTAGTAAAAATGATATAAAAACCATCTAAAATTTTTAACTTGTTCCTGTACGTGTACATCCAGGTTGCTACAGGACAAGTTGCTAGCACTGGAATGGTTCTTCTGAGCTATGTTCAGAAGGTATCTGAGAAGGTGAGTTGATCGTGACATAGTGGATTTATGTTTTTTTCGGTTGCAACATTTTATTTTATTTCTTATGTAAAACGTACATTTCAGGTTTCTCTAGCAACCGAATTAATGTGTAACTACTTGTCAAGAGATGTCACAGCTAGCTTTGGTTATGATTACATCCTTAGACAGGTAGCTCTTTTCTTTCATGAATTCAATCACGTGGTAGAATTAATGCAAAAATAAATTTAAGTACTGTTGTGAAACTAGAAGGGAAGGAGGGAATGGACTAGAAAGTGGTAATTTCTCTCTTTGCATCACGTCTGGATACATTTTTATGTTTCGTTCTTCCCTTTTTGTTCACCTCAGTTTAAACCAAAGGACTTGCAAACTCAAATTTTCATGTGCATTATATTTATGTTTGCATCTATGTGCACTTCATTATTCAAATTGCAAAGGTTGGATGGCTGAAATTATCACTAGAACATCTGGCCAGTAGGCAGTGCACTTAATGAATACCTTCCATATATATATATATATATATATTCCATCTTTCTATGTTATCCTTAATTTTTTATCTCTTTACATATGCAATATCAAGCCATGATACCCAATGTTTTTTATTGTGTTTTTGCATTCCTTATATTTTGTCCTCAGAAAGTTTGCCTTTTCTTTATTTATTTTATTTTGTTCTTACAAAGCTTTATTGGCCGAAAATTGAGCAATTTGAGCTTTTAATGTCTTTCACTGATAATTTTGTACCCTGAATTCGTATTTACCAAGAACCTACAATTTTGTGTGTTTGCTGTAATGGGTGAAAAATTGAGCTATAATTACAGTTTTTATCCTTTAATGTCTTTTACTTGTACTCATATTGGTATGTTAAACATCCCCAATATTTCAACCGATACAAATGTTTGAGCATTAACAATTAATGCAAATAAGCATTTTCTTAGCAGAACTAAGGAATATTGGGTGTTTTCTCCCCTTGTTTATTTATTTATTTATTTATTTTCATTGAAAATTTTTTATTAATAAGAGATGAAGAACAATACAAAGAGATAGGAGGATATCCTACTTTCAAAAACAACAATAGAAGGAAAAAACCATAAATGAAGCAAAGCTTTCCATTGTTTCTTTCAATGAACCAAAAGTTTATGTGCTACTTGTGAATTGTAATGGGGATTTAGTACTCCACATTTTCACACTACAAGAATAAGGATAATGAACTGAGTAACTTATCCCTGGTTCCTTTCAACTAGAAAAAAAGGGGAAAGAAATGAAATGATTAATTAAAGCTGGATTTTTGTGATTAGGATCACACTGACAGTCAGTATATGCATGTGAAACAATATTGGGTAACATTCATTATGTGGATTACTATTTGGTTTGTTTGGATTCGTGAGTTCATTACTTCACTGTAAAGCCATTTAAAAGTTCTGCTTTACTAATGAGTTCTAATCTCTAACTACCAAGGCCCAATACCTATCAGATGATAATGTTGATTTGTAATGGAAATGTCAACTTTTTAAATGATCTTACATACTTCTCAAATCTTGTTAATGGTGTTTATAGTGCCGCCTAAGGGGGAAGATTGATTCCAATGGCTGCGTGTCTGCTTTTTTGGAGGAGCGGTTAAATATGGGCCTCAATTTTATTCTTTCTGCAGAGGTCAGAGCACTTTGCTTTCTTTTTATTTATGTTGATTGTTGTTGGTGTGGAGGTCTGTGTATGAGTGCAGAATGCATGAAAATATAGTTTGGGTGGGATTGTTCAAATAATTTGGTCAGCTTTTGCTTTTTGCCTTGACATGGTTTTCATTTTTAATTCATTGCAGCTTGACCACAGGAAAAAAGACTACAAATTTGGGTTTGGTTTGACCGTCGGAGAGTAGATTAGCATCGCTAGAGTTATGTTTCCATTGCTGCAGCCAGCTTAGCAAGCTTTCTTGCTTCTTTTTCCTTGTTGGAGATTGTTCTTTCTTAAAAAGAAAAAAAGAAAACAGATGAGGAAAGATCATTTGTGTCGGGAAAAATACATTATTATAATCCACAAGTTGCTGCAGAAATTTCAGTAGTCATCAATTTATTTGGAACTTGGGCCAGGAAAACAAAACCTTAATTTATTTTGAACTTTTGCCCTGTTTTCCCTTGAGGGAGGTGTAGAGATATCAGATTAATGCATATTGTGAGATTCATTTCCAATAATGCTTTTAGTGCTCGTGATACAGCAGCCCATTTCTTGAGGGCCTACTGTGAGTACTGCAGCAATAATGCTTTGTGGTATTCCATTTTTTTCAGGCTAATGTCGTTGCGTGATTTAGTGATAAATTTGGTTATGTGTACCTTTACTCTCAAATGAGTTATTGTTAGCGAGAAATGCACCATTTTTCATCGAAGGCTGATCGAATTAAAATAAAATCAATTTATCCTATTGTCGTGGAAAATTAACTCTTCTTGTTGACGCCTGCCCTTTGTTGGCCTACCCAAACTCTTCATTCTGCCTTGTCCTAATTTCGGTGGCCTACCCAAAGAATATTGTAGAGATACCTTGTTAGTTATTTTGTCTTTAACTATGTTTTGAAAGTTGATAGTGTTACCGTGATTGAAAGGAGGGTTGAATCAATCACTATTAAGTGAAAAAATTCGTTCACACTTGCAGAACTGCTTAAGAATTTCAGTAAAGTCTTATGCTATAACAAGAGATTTTTTAAGTGAAAATCTTTTAAATAAAAGATTGGAAATTTCAATAAATATTTTTTTTTATAGAATATCAATTGTTAATGTAATTTAGAAATTTGATTCAGGGAAACAGTGAAAATGTTTAGGAAAATCAAGTTTGAGCACAAATTAAAGAGTAAGGGAGAAGCGGCTTGCAAGCAATCTTTTTATACTGGTTCAACTCCTAAACCTTGAGTCTATATTCAATTCTCATCCTTTAGGTGAGTTTCACTAAAGAGTTTACAAGACAAATGGCCATAGTATTTCACACAAAGTCCAAGTGCAAGCACTAACAGAGTAGTTTTGATAATAGTTTTTTCAAGCCCATCCCAAGAGTAGTCGTTTACAAAAGTCTTTTTAAGCTCATCCCAAGAGTGGTCTTTTACAAGAACCTCTCAATGCTCACACACAAAGAGTAGTCTTTCCAATAGTTATCCAAGCTCATATAAGATTCATTTAAAAAAAAAGAAACTCAGTTCTTTAACAAATGCTCATCAATGGTTTTTCTCTCAAAGCCTCACCAACCAATTTGCCTTTTTATAGAATATGTATGTTTCTGTTTCCTCTCAAAACGTAATATTCAATGAAGCAGAAATAAGAAGCTCTCAGAAGATGTAAGTAATGACTATTACAATGAAGAAAAAGAAGGAATCACTCAAGCATAATTTTTGCTCAAAATGGTATGCTTTCTGTGCTTTTTTTCTTAAAATGATTTGAGGTTTGTTGTTTTTCTTAAATTGGGAACATATTCTGACCATTGTAGACCATGAGAAGGGCCATCCTAGCCCTTGTCCTTCTCTTGGGAGGTGGCAATATCTGCATCATAGAGCTTTTTGTCCTTATGCCACATGTCCTTATCTCCTTAATCTTCTTTTTCTTCTAGATGAATATGAGCTACCATTGTCCTTTATTTTCAGTCAAAAATAAATTATTCTTCAAATACTTTTATTTTATTTATGATCACTCTTCATCCAATGATTAGTTGTCATTTCAGCATATAACTTTCTCTTCAATTAGCGCAGTGTTGTAATAAGGTCCACATGTCCCTAGTCAAGTCTAGGATGGCCTTAGGGTCTCTCGACCCACTTGTGTTGCCGAAAAGGTCCTTGAACCGCTAAAGTCATGAACTATGCAAAACTGAGCTGTTGCTGTCAACTATGCTCACCAGGTGAAGGTATAGGGGATCACCTGGCAAGATTTGAGGGTCTTGCCTGGTGAAGGGATGGATCTTGCCAAGTAAAGGGCGTGTTTCTAGGAGTGGGTTTTGGAACTCGCAAGCTTGCCTGGCAAGGGTCCTCGGGCATGAACAAGGCCAAAACAACACAGTTTCATTTAACAGGCTCCCTCCCCTATTTATACCCATCCATTCAGTTTTCTCCTTTTCCCCAAAGAACATCGAAGCCCTAACCCAATCTCTCTTTTTCCCTCCTCACTCTGATCCCCACTTTAATATACTTTCTCCAAGCATCAAGGTATGTGATTGTGGTTAGTTTATGTCATCCTCTTCTGTATTCTTCCATGTTCTTAGGTGTGGGATGTTTATATTTTTAGTTGTTGTCAAATGGGGGGTATTTCCCGAATGTTCTTAGAGTTGTTTAGAGATTGTTGGAGATTAATCTTTGGTTTTGTTGCTTTAATGATAGACATTGGTGCCCCTCTCGCTCGACGGAGATCCTTGGTTGTTGACATCTCTAGTTCTATCCTTCCAGGTAAATGGGTTTTCATCATTATAAGTATGTTTTATGCATTAGGAATGGTAAGCATGAATCTAGAAATGGAAGTATGTATGGAACATTATTTTATGAGTTATGCTAAACTTCGCAAAATGGTGACTTTGATAATAGCATAAAAATGTGTTTTAGAAAGAAAAAAAACCATGGGACTATGATTTGGATTGATATATGCCATAAAAATGTTTTATATGTTCATGAAATAATTATTGGAAAATATATGATTTAGCAAGTTTACCAAAATTGACAACTACATTTTGACGGATTTATGATAATTACCATGTTTTCATGAATTGAGATTTCTTATTTTACTTTTAGATATCAAGTTAAGTTATTCAGGAGAAATGTTGAGTAGAGTGTGATTTATCTTTGGGAGTAAACCTGTGATTACGATTTCAAAGTTGTCAAGATTATGAAACATATTGTTTTGAAATATGGCATTACAGTTATCAAATTTATGAAAGTATATCTGTTGAGATATGATTTAGAATTTTAGTCACATAAAATTTAGAGTATGGAACTCCATATGATTCATAGCAATTGACGGCTACATACTCTATGAGCTTTTGAAATCACAATGCCTACAAGCTGGTGATGCATTGGACATGATTTCATAGCCATAGTTATACTAAGGTAAGATTGTTAGAGTTATATGAATTCAGAGCTCTCAGAGTAATAACAGTTTTAAGAGTTCTCAAATTTAATTAATTTACATATAAACTAGTTTTATATGGTAACTATAGAGAAACAGATAGTGAATTAACGAATGTGAGAGATTGTTAACCTTGGTGACAAATTGTTCATTAGAGGACAATCTCATCCTCGGAGTATTCAGGGAACGGAACCTATTTAGATGTCCAATTCAGAACCTTTTGAGGTACCCATAGAGATCAGAGTAATTTTAGAAATTATTATTGCTATACTATATATAGATATAGCTAGAGATTATTGTTTCTCTAGTATTTACTATGCTACAAGTTTAGAATGATTTCATGCAAGATAATAAATTTAGAAATGCTTTCCTATGAGCACATGTAATGAGAAGAGTTTTCTACGTAGCTATATATGTAAATATCGAAGGGTTTTGTTTTGCATGTATATATATATCTTGTTGGTTGTCCCATATTGGGTAGTGGGTGAGAATCCACTCACTGGATCTAATGACCCACCCTCTCCCTTCCTTCATATAGCTGAAAGTCCAGTTGTCATTCGGTAACCTATTCAGTAGCCATAGCTATCTAGTGGTGAGCTTTTCATTACAGAAAGGCTTAGTTAGGTTATGTTAGAATTAGAGTGCTCTGGTAGATGTGCAGGAAGGATCCGAAACATGCATCCTATTTTCAGATATTGTAGTTATTTTTAGAATTTGTGTATCTCCCTATAAATTTCAGAATCTAAGTATGAATTTGAAATGTAGCTTATTGTTAAAGATTTATGTAGTGAGCCGGACATGTGTTTATAATTCAATTTCAAGAATTAAATTGATTTTTATATTTCCACTAAGTTAATGGAATGAGGCAGTTTATGCTTTCACAAATAACATATTTGTTTAAGACGTTTCTTGTAATATATTAGGTATACATGTCCCTAGGTAAATCCGAGACGCCATAGGGTTTCTTGGGACCCACTTGTGTTGTGGGTAGGTTCCACTTGAATTATAACTTAAAGATTTGAGGAAAACCACTTTGGAGTGCGCTATAGTGCTCATTGAGCGATGCAGAGGTTGGGGAATGGTAAGGCAGTGCAAAATCAAAAAATGCAATGCTTAAAGCTTTCATAAAACCCCCATTTCAAGGTTTAGATGAGAACGTTCGAGATTCCCTCTCCTCTCCCCTCCCCCCCTCCCCCCAACACACACACACACACACACACACACACACAAAAACTCAAGCTCTCATTGAGAAACCATGAGTTCTCACCCCCAAACTCTATATTTCTTCCTTTTTCTGAAATGAAACTCCATTTCCTTCCTTCTAAAGGCTTAAGGTATGTTTAGCTTACGGTTCTTGCTCTCTATTCTTCCAATTTCTCATGTTCTTAGGGTGTTATCTATGTCATGATGTTCTTTCACCATGGATAAGGTGAAATCAGAGTAGTTAAAGATTGATTTAGGATTCTGATGATTCCATGGAAAATACCAGTGCCTTTCCTCCTTTAAGAATCTCCGTCAGTGTTGAACTGTCATCTTCTACCATTCCAGGTGAATGAGTTCTAGCCTGTAAGTCTATATTAGTCATTAGAACTAGTTTAATGAAAATATGGTTTATTGCATGAATTTAGAGATTTCTACCAAGAATTTTAAGGTTTTTGCTAATTTACCAGGTTTTATGAAATTTTAGTTTTCTAAACAACATGCACTATATGTTTCTTGTAAAACCATGAAACCATTGTTATTGAAATGAGTTTATAAAGAGCTGAATTGTGGTTTAAGCTAATTAGAGCTGTTATGATGGTTCTGGTACTAAATACTGTTATAGGAGGAAGTTTTGAACCCTAGAGGTAGGGACTTTTTGCATAATTTAGAGAAAAAAATTTGGTTTTCTGGTTGAATTAGACAATAGCTATACCGAAACAAGCTAAATGTTAATGACAGTTATTCCATTAACCTTGGTACCAAGTTGCCCGGGCCAAAGAAAACAGAAAACAGAGACCAGAGATTTTTGTTATGCCTTGACCTTCGGGCATAACCAGAGATTTATTTGTTATGTCTCATATTGGGCATAACAAGAGATTTTGTTATGTCACAGGTTCTATGCATAACCAGATACTTTTGTTTCTCTATTGGGATATTGTTGAGTTAAGTTATAAAAGAATGTTTTGAATATGCTCATGTATATGTTAATATGAAATGTTTTGAACATTATTGATATTATTATTACGAATTTATGCATTTTTTTTCTTGTTGTCCCATGAAGGAGGTTCCAGGTGAGAACTCACTCACTGGGTTTTGGTAACCAAACTCATCCCTCTTTTCCTTCTCCTATTTATAGATACAGTAGCTGCTATGGATACTTCCCAACTATATCTTCCCAATAGCATTAGATTCTAGTTGGTGAGCTTTACTAGGTGAAGTGTCTTATGTTTTGCTCTAGATGTGTTTCGGTGTAGACGCAAATAGGATCCTGGGCTGTAGAGCATATTTCATGTTTTGCATGATATGATATTAATTTGAGATGTATTTATATGATTTTACCACTTAAAGTTGTTTGTATATATTAGACTTTATATATTCACTGGTATTATGACTTTAGACTTTAAATACAGATTTAGAGACTTTCATTTTGACTATTAATTTTTGACAAAGCAGGTGATTTGTATGTAGAAAATGAAATTATAGTTTAAATGGTTCTATGATCAATTGTGTATATACAAAAACACAGGTCACGAGATCTATGTGGGAATGCGATTTCCTACGTGCCGGTCACATGTCCAAATCGAGCCATGACGCTTCTAGAGCAATGTGTGACAAGATAATTCGATTTTATGAATTCAAATAATTTGTTTTTAAGAGATAATTGGACGATGTGTTAGATTTAATTCTGCTTTAAGGAAAAAAATCACTATTGTTCATGCATTCAGTATAATCACGTTACCCATAAAAATTAAGTGGAGATGGAATTCCTTACATGCCGGTCACATTCCCAAATCGGGTCGTGACAAGTGTTGATGGCCTCAAAGTCTTCTACTTGACTTGGATACCTTATGTGTCCTTTACTTAATTTCAAATACATTACACGGATACACTTAAGCAAACACATTAATATGATCACATCCACATTTATCATCACATTTAGGATCCATAAACCAACAAAAGTTAAAGTTGTTTTACTTGATTTTTTTTAATTAAATATTGTTTTAGTCCCAATAAATATAGATTATTTTAGTTTTAGTTGCTCTAAAATTTTGTTAGTTTAGTCTATCATTTTTCTAATATTATGTTTTTAATTCTTATTGTTAGTTTGTACTGTTGAGTAACGATACTGATAATAATCAAAGGAAAATTTTTAAGATCATTATAAGGATAAATAAATCGAATTTTCAATATTTTTAAGGACTAAATTCATATTTTAAACTACTTTTAGATATTTAAATCTAATGTGTAAGGACCCAAAACATTAAATTAATAAAAAAAGAGGGACGAGCTTTTATTTTTGAAAAAAAAATGAACTAAAATCAAAATTCCTTATATTTATAATGACAAAAATGACTTATATTTTTTAGCTGTAATAACAACTTGATGTTTTCAGTTATTAATGCAGCGTAATTTCACCGGTGCGTCATATGAATGTTAGCTTAGCTTGACACAATGGGCTTAGCTTAACTAATTTTCTATTATATTACAAGTTCGCTTATGAAGATCGGCTCACCAAGCCACATGCCTCATGGTTTAACAATTAGATTTTGGGTTGAATTTATTTGTATGTCCTATTATTTGAAATTTTTTGTAACCGGATTCTGATGTTTTAAAATAAAATAAAATTTTAATGGTTTGAATAAGATTTATGACAGAACACTTTAATTAATGTAGTAAATTTTATCTAGTGCGACGATGTTTAGTTATGTTTTAAAATTTTATAATTTTTTTTAAAAATTAGTTAAAGACAGCATTTTGAAATTATTAAGAACCAAAAAAATTGTAATTATATTTTTATAATCTCAAAAATAATTACGAGAACTCTTATCGATAGACCACTGCTAAAAGTTCTTAACGGTGATTTACTGCAGAGACTCTAAAAGAATTTAACACTCTAACTCCTAGATAGAACTTTAAAAATAGGGATCTAATCGAAAAACTCCATAACACATTAAATTAATTTAATGCTGAATTTATCGATTAAAAATATTGACTCTCGGTTTTGGGGATTTTTGACATCTAAAGTTGCATATTTGCGTTTGTAATTTTTTATGAAGTCAATTTTAATATACAAAAATTTCAAACATGTTTTATACTATTATTAAATCAATGTCATTATGTGGGAAACTTTGGGATAGTGGATATAAAAATCAAATATTTTTATTGACATAAGAATATGTGATTGAAAGTTCATGTAAGATGTTTTATTATTGACACATTATAATTATTTTTAATAATATTTTTGCTTAAATATATTTTTGTTCTTTTGAAAATAAACAAATTTTATTTGATCTCTAATAAAAAAAAAATGGTTTTGATAACATTTACAAAACCATTTGGTTTTAAACTATGTCATCCGCCTATCTCTTGTAAATATTAAGTTGATTAACTAAAAGTCATATCATTCAATCCTACATGCAGGTAGTAATCTTATATGACACATCATAATCCTATAAATTAAAATATTACTATAAAATAGATTATTGAGTTGGGAAAGGTGATTATTAGAAGAGGTCCAATGTATTATTAGATGAAAGTTTTGATACGAAATTATTGTATGATACGTATGATTATTGGTTGCTACTTAGAGTTACACGAAGTGACTTTCTATGAGTTAGCTTAACATTTAAAACAAATAGAAAAATGGTATGAAAAAAATAAAAAAAATATAAAAAATATTTGAACTGAAACTAAATTTTTTCGAAGAATAAAAATAAAATTCGTTTACTTTTTAGGAGAAAAAAATATCTGAGCCTAATTTTTCTCTCGCAACCAATAATTTTATAACGTTTTTTTTTTTAACAAAATGCGTTTTAATTTTCGCAGTTCATTGCAGCTTCTATCATATTTACCGAATCAATTTGAATGAGTCCACACCGCTTTCTCACAACACATGTACCACAAATAATTTTCTGAAAAGTTGCAAAATTTTCGCAACAAGATTACAAGAATTCTAAGTTATTCTACAGTGAATGACCTTTCCTCACGCGTCAATAAGGACTATATTATTATTTTCCTTTCTTTTTATCCATGTCCATTAGACTGAGATATTTGACCTTAGATGAGGAGACTTTAGTCACATGGAGTTTCAAAATTCAATACTGCTGGTGAAGACCATAGCCTAGGGACTCTTAAAAGCTTAGTTTGGAGTATTTTATACGGTTTTATTTATGGAAGTCCTAAGACCATTTGATTAATTAAGTAATTAAAAATAAAAACTATTAAAAAAAATCTCAAGTTTTCAATGCAGTCAATATATTGAAAATACTCAATTTTTATTTTCCTAATTTTGTAACTGATATTGTTAACACATTCCTCAGCGAAATTATTTTATATATATCACAACATGGAAGATGAACATAAAACCAGGTTGAAATTGAAGTGCAGATCCTTGTTGTGGTAGAAACCACGATCGAAGGCTACCAAAAGCGTCGCTACTTGGAACTTGGAAGGTATTTTCCGACAAAGCTTGCAACTTTCTTCAACGACAGAATACTCTGGGAAACTGCAGTATACCATATAGCCCCAGTCCCCACAAGGCGTGCAAAAAAGTTGCATACACACCAACACACTCTTCAAATTAAATTAAATTTAATACAAAAAGCTTAGACCCCATGCTTTTCTTTTAGGTGTTAAAACCCAAATTTTTGCTGACTTATCCTCTGGAGTGTCCCCTAGACATTTATGAATAATAAAAGCAGAAATTAGAAAAATCAAAGGAAAGCTAACAAAAGCAGAAATAAAATGAATGTTTCGAATACCACCGCACTTTTTTTTTTTTTCTTTTCTTTAATTTCCATCCACACAGTTTGAAGCAGCAGCATAATTAAATCAATATTTGAAAGTAGTAGCATCCCTGTATATATCAAATCAAATTGACCACAGGCAAACCACGTTAAAGCAACAGAAATAAGATAAAAGTCGGTGGTGCGGCGGGGGAAGTTAATAATTTTGATCAACCGTGTCCATGTGCTTCAACAGGCACAATATTCAGCATAATTTTTTTTCGTTGGGGCTAAAGAAAAAGTTGAGAGAGAGAGAAAAGAGACTACCTTTTTAATGCACGTCACACTTCATGTCTACAATTGGACTTACAAATCACTTATAGAGAGGATGGCAATATGAATCAAACTTAAGCTTTTCAGGTCAAGTGCTTCCAACTTTAACAACTGAATCAATCTCCCTTGTTCAAGATTTGGCTTTCTAATTGATCGTGGGGACACTAAATCTTTGCCATGTTATTCACTCAACAACCTTATAAGGTTTGAGGTCCTTTCTGCCTGCCACATTGGGAGGGAAGCACGGACACAAGTTGTTGCCTGTACTGTGAAGGGGACATGCCCCCATTATTAAATTATTAAAACTACACATATAGTAACAACATCCCATCACTTATCTGTCAGAGACTGGGAATCCTACAGGGAAAAGTAAGGCAAGTACTATTGCTTGCAGAATTGCATAATTTTTCCAAGTGCACATGGGACATACATCAAGGGCAGAAGATAAAAGATGCTAAACTATGCATACACTGCCTAAAGAACGAAAAGAAATTTTACATTACTATATGGAAGTTTTTGTTAAGGAGTCATTCAATCATAAGAGATGCTAATTTCAACCATAAGAACTGAAAAGGATGGAATGGAGAGTGACCCCAATGCACCCTTTAAGCCTTTCGATTACTACTGTCATTCCCTTATGCTGTACATGCTCAGCTAGTTACTTACTTTGCAACTGAACCTCAAACTCCCAACTTATACGTAGATCCCAATACGGGGTATAGTGGGGTTGAGTTTCTTTCAAATGTTGAACAAATCTTATTAGTCCAAAAATGGAAACGAAAAAATAGAATCAGAAGAGAAAGAAACTGGTGGAGTAGTAGCAATTTCTAAGACATGAAAACAAAAATAGGCCTCTGAGGGGTGGTTTTCCTTGGGCGCTTTCTGTAATTCACCATTTTAACCCATCCATATGGCTCAGCTTCAGATATAGATGACTCCGGTTCTGAATTTTGGTTATCACTCAAAGCAAAATCACTTGCTTCAGGCTTTGGAGTGTTGATGAATCTAGCACTTTGACTGACAGGCTCTGCTGAACGACTGTGTGAACAGTGATTTTGACCTTGGTTTTGGGTCTCCACTGGAAGCACTGAGACCTAACCAATTTTGCACGTGATTCGGATCAGAAATGATATATATAATTAAACAAAAAAAATCTAAACATTAAATTTAAAATGATAAGGATCATAAATTCACAAATGGCTTGTTACCTTGCAAGTAATGGAGCAGAAGCGATTACGCTCATCCTGTAAGTGTTTCCCACATTCTTCACATGTACCACCCGACTTTGTTCTTGCCGCTAAATTGGATTCTTTGGATTTAGATTCAGGGCTTAGATCAGCAAATTTAGATTTATTGGTTGAAGGTCGGGGTTTGAGATGCACAATCCTTTCATTATTGGATATGTAAGTCTGCCAACCAAACCATGTCACCATTATAAGAAGAAAAATAGGTTTATTGATCAGAGCTCACTATTAACAGGTCAGTTAGGTTTAGTGAATCAGACATGCAAACCAATTAAGTAAAGAGTTTCAGTCATACTTCAACAATGCTCAACAAGAAGTCAAGTCAACAAGTACTAAATTGGAAATGAAAAATAAACATAGCTTTTTTCACGGATGACAGCATTAGAAAATTAAGGGTAGGTCATCACCAATCAGAGAAAAATAAATCAAGCACCATATAGTAGCAATGAACAAGACTTGTATCATGAAACTTAACTGATTCAAGTAGAGCTGAAAATCAATCATTGCCAATAATCAATTAAATACGATCATGTGAGAAAGAAGAGAGAACCTGAATTTTTGAGCAGTCAAAGTACTTCTGCAGCTCGGAATGGCGGAATACATCCTGATAGGAATATTTGTATATCTGAAACCTTCTGTGAAGGGAATGAGCTTCCTTACAGTGCCTACACAATCTAACTGCACAGTCTATACAGAAGACATTCTTCTCATTAGAACGAAGGTCATGGTGATCATCACAATAGCCAAAGCTGCTATTCATGAGAGCACTAATCCAATCTTTAGTCCTATCCCTTTCCCTTGGTAACAGATTCTGCCCCACCTGCAAAATCCACCCATTGGATGGAAAAAGTAATTCAAGAACCCCCAAAAAACAAGCAGTAAAGCAAATCACAGCTCAACAATCAAGGATCAAAGTAATAAACTTTCTTCATCAAATTACCATCAGAGCAGCCTTAAAGAAATCTAAATCCACTACCACAATTGGGACCCTAAATCCTAATATTCAAGTTACAATAACAAACCAACCTAATCCGTAGATTCGATTTGCAAATTTGATACACAGTGAAAATGAGACCAACTTAACAAACGATAATAGAAAGATTACTCCATCGATCACAACGAGCCGTTATTAAATAGTATAATCAAGGATCAAACTCACCCAAAAGTTAAGAAAACAGAGAAATACAGAAAAGGGTATCAGTGATAATGGAATTGCAATCAAATTACAAGAAATCAAGGGCGAAAAATCAGAAATTTTTGTGAACCCATTAAAGATTAAGCTGAAAAAGAACAGAGAATGCTTTGATTACCATGTCTTTGACTGAGCTTTGGTTGGGAGTAGCAGAGGCGGCTTGATGGGAAGTGAAGAAACAGAGACCTCTGTCTGTGAATGTGAAAGGATTGAAATAGGGGAACCAATAAGGAAGAATGGGTATTTTTATAATTTAAAATTAAAAAAAAAGGAAAAAAAAAAGAATTAATGCAATAACTTAGGATAGTAATAAATAAAAAGGGCAAAAATCGTTTCTTTTTGCAGCAGAGTGTAAGCGTCGAACCATAGGCAGGAGTGAGAATGCGGTGGTTGCCGTTGGATGGAAGAATGATCGTACGGTGGGTGTTGGTTGAGATTGAATGCGGCGTGGGACCCACAATGGCGAAAATAATGGAAAACCCCAAAAAGGCGCTAGCTGCCCCCCACCATTTCCCGCCAATTTAACCGAAATTCTCGGAATCATTTATTTCTATCATTATATATTTTGTTTTTATTTTTGTGAACGAAAAGCAATTATGTGTGCAGCGTATGTGGTGACCCAAAACCGAAAGCCATGAGATATTTTTTATTTCATAAAGTTTATATGAATTTGGCGTTAATCATTCCATCATGTCAAGGTATGAAGCTTATATTCAAAGAGCATATATAAGAGATTACAACCTATTATCAATAGAGTTCTTACATCGAATGCAAACCCAGCATATTGTTATTTCTTGTTCCAAAACGTTTACTGCACCAATCTTGATCGCAAAGTCACCATATTATTATTTCTTATTCCATAGCTCTTAGAGTGGCTTTTGGGCCATGCAGGAATGTCATAATCACATTATCAAGCTTGAGGTTGGGGCTACAACCAAAATGTTCCATTCCGAATACCAAAAATACCACTACTACATAATAGCAAAAGAAAGAAAATATTATGGGTGAATTTGGTTTCAGTTTTCTAGTCTTCAGTTTTAAGTTTTTGTAAAAAACTGAAAAAATTAAAAACTGAATTTTTCAGTTTTTTAATAAAAATTGAAAAAACTGAAACCAAACGCATCCTATATATGTCATAGAAAGGCACATTACTATTCTTTATTCTAACTGAGTATATATACACCCAACTAAATAGAATATAATATGTGAATGAGAATTAAATATGTGTTGTTCAATTAGCTTTAAAATAAAGTCTACTATTGTTTTTTAGGTCAGAAATAAACTCCTCAAGTATCAATGTTTTTGTGTGATTGCACATACTATCAGTCTATTGTTTATCATTTATGCAATTAAATCTTATGCTCAAAGAAAGTAATAAAAAAAAGTACACATTCTTTAATTTCAGGTTTTTTTTTTTTCCTAATCTGAAGGGTCTTTTCATTGGACACGTTTTTGTTTTTGGTCGGCCCTTGTATTAGGGTCTTCCGGTGTTTCCAGTTTTTTCGTTCTTGTCAAGCTGTCCCAACCTATGTTTTTTATGTCTGAAAATTCATTCGTTAAAAGAGGGCTAAGCCCAACCCAATTACATCAAGGGGAAACAGAGAATAACGATAAACAAAGCCCCCTAATTGGGAAAACAAGGCCCAACGCTAAGGCCTATCCAGATGAAGAAGTCTTTCCATGCAACGATGCCCTCTGACACTCCAATCTGATGGTAGATTTCCTTGGCTTTCCAAGATAGCCACGTGATGAGCTAGTTGGTTGCTTTCCCGTGGAGTCCAACGAAGACCATTATTTCTGGTCTATGGTCTGGTCAGGCGAGGGTCTGGTCAACACAGCATTATTTCTACCCTTCCACATCTGCATTAAGAGAGATAAGGCCTGATTCTTGTTCTGAGGTGAAGTGGCTAACAATTACCTCATCTGGGCTAGTTTGTATTTTGGTCTGGTTCTTCTGGGCTAGTTGGGTGTTGATAAAAGTAGTTATGGGCTTCCCAAATTGTAATAGGCCCAAAAATAATGGGCCAACCAACCAACTAGGGTTTTGATCTATTAAACCAAAAAACACGGAGGCGACAGAGGGTTAGGGTTTTGCGATTTAACAGTATAAAGTGTGCTGAGCCTGGTAGCTTCGACTTCGAGCTCGTAGCTTTCAATTTTCAGATCTTGTTCGTCCTGCGAAATAAGGTGTGCTCCTTTACCGTTTCTCTTCCGTAATTTGTTCAAGATTTATGGTTCTGCACATGAATCCGTGCTCCTCTCTGTGTGTTTGTGTAATTTTCTTTGTGGAAATGCTCTTGTCTCTGATGAGGATCAAATTCAGTGAAACTTTCGTTCTTCTGATGAACAATTTCATGAGGAATGCTGTTTTGGAGACCTGAACTGAAGAGACATGTCCCTTATATCTTTCGTGGCTCATTTTATTCATTTTGCTTTTTTGCCTTTTACTTTTGTTCTTTATTTACTCATAGCTTTTACTGCACCATTCTTAATTGTTTTTCGTTCACATTTAATCAAGTTTGATGGACTTCTATTTTTCCTCTGCTCCTACTGCCGTTTTGGAGCCTTAGAAGGATCCATCCACATCCCTAGCTACAGTTTTTAGGAGGTGGTTGTGACTTGTGAGAAGCAACTCCCAGATGACGTTTTTGAGCTATTTATCTTCTGAGCTACTGAGTAAAATCAAGCCCCCATGATTGGGGTTTTCAGCTCAATTTTTAACCCAAATCAACTTGCTCTTGGTATGAACCTTTATTCCCACTTTAAAGGTCTTTTCTTTTTTCCTCCTGTTTAAGAGATAGATCTTACAGAGTCTCTGAGGATGATAAAAAAAATAACTTTCGTTCTTCCGAGATGTCCATGCGGATAATACATGGAGACCTGAACTGAAGAGACTTCCTTTTGTTTGCCTGTTTTCCTCCCCATCCCTCCCACCTTTCATGGTGCTTATTCCGTTGTATTATCTAATTTCTGTTGTTCACAATATTCAACTGTTTAAATTCAGTTTGATATGTGCAAATAGTCTATTGTTTGCTTTCAGCTTTGCCAATGAATTATCATTTCTAATTAGTCTAGTCTTTTGAGTCTGTGACACAATGAAACCAATCATAAGCCTCCAATGATGATTAGAAATTATAACTTTCGTTCTTCCGAGTTGTCCATGCGGAAATTCATGGAGACCTGAACTGAGGAGGCCTGCAATCTTTTTCTTTCCCTTCCTGTTCACGTCTATGTTGCACTTATCTTTTTTTTTTTTCCTATGATGAATGTATGATGTTTGCTATTCTTTGCAGTTCATTTAAAATTGTATTATCAAGTTCCTTGTTCCTTGTTTCATTTTATCCTTTAATTAATGCTCTCTGTTATGTCTGTTTCAGCTTTATTTGAAGTTCTTTGCATCTGAATTGCAGTTCTTCCAAAATGAGGTATTTATTCTCTTACCGTTCACTTGTTGAACTTTATTGATATTTTTGTTATAAATTTTGCAGCTCTTTCTTTTTTCCCTAAATCCTGACATTATGTTGTTTTCTTTTCCGTATGTTCTCTTTTCAAGCCGGCCAATGGAGGAAGATGTAAGTTCTTCTATTCTTTAAGCATGTTTACTATGTAGAGTATAGATTGTGATCCATACCCTGTATACTTGTGTGGCTTGTTCTTACACAGCCTGGTATGCTTGAACGTCTGTTTTTTGACATTTGCATCTTTGTGTTGATGATTATGTGGATTGTCATCATATAGATGCAGTATAGCCTGCCTTGCTTTAATTTTAGTTTTACCTCTTCTCTCCACATGCATGATGAATTCCTATGGCAATATTCTTGACCTTTTCATATTAGGTGCTTTAGATGTGTATTTACTATGGTTGAGTATTTAACTTAATGACTCTATTCGTACAGACGGTCAAGACTGAGGAAGAGGAATTCAACACTGGACCACTCTCTGTACTCATGATGAGTGTTAAAAATAATACCCAGGTATGTTTGGTCTTAAATTACTTAGTACTGTGGGTTGAGGCAGGCTTTGTATTTGATGTGCAATTTTGTTCAATGAAGGTACTGATTAATTGTCGGAACAACAAAAAGCTTCTTGGTCGTGTTAGGGCTTTTGATCGGCACTGCAATATGGTTCTTGAAAATGTCAGAGAAATGTGGACTGAGGTGAGCTTTGTTTCTTTGGATTTAATCCCCTTGTAATCACATTGCATGAGCTCTAATAGTTCGGAGTACAAACAGGTTCCAAAGACTGGCAAAGGAAAGAAAAAGGCTCAGCCGGTCAACAAGGATAGATTCATCAGCAAAATGTTCCTCCGTGGAGATTCTGTCATCATTGTTCTTAGGAACCCCAAGTGAGCTAGTATCACTATCAATCTTTGAAGTAGTTAGCTCTGTAGTATTTGCCATTTCACTACCTTGAACTCCTGATAACTATATGGTATAGACTTACCTGCCCTTCAAAATTGTTAGAAGTCTTGAGATATAATATTGGCGGAGCATGTATATGGTATTTTGATTCGATGTAGTTGCCTGAGAACGGTTGAAAATTTGAAACGGATTTCTTTTTTTTTCAATTATGTACGTTTCTGTCATGTACATTTAATGGCTGTATGGAATAGTTTTAAGATCCTACTTTTCTCTCCTGTTATACCGTGCTAACTTAAGTTACTGCTACAAATTTAGATAGGAAGATCTGTTACCAATTCAAAGCATTTCAAAAAGTGAAAATGTCAATTATGATTGTGTTGCAGAAAAATTTGAAGCATTATGCAATGACTTGCGGAAATCTATGATCATTATTATTTTCTCAATTTTTTTCCTTTTTTTTTTTAATGTAACTGCAATTTTGTGACTACAAGGTAACATAGATTATAATTTTTTGGGTGTCTAGTTAAATACGGCATATTGGATTAGTTAGTATTATTTATAATATTTTCAAAATATTACAGATTGTTTAGAACGTTTTGGTAATTTAAGCTGATCACTCAAACAACAAATGTTAAAAGTTTTCATTAATGAATGATAATGAAAATCATTTAAGTGTGTGATAACTAAATTCAATAAAATAACATATCTTTTATAATCTGTTTGACGTTTGCAATTGAAGGGGATGATTTTTGTGAGAAAGGTGGTTTATTATGAGTGAAGTAAATTTAAGTCATATATTATACATGGATGATCAAGATTAATAGTTATTAATGGTAATTAATGATCGGACAATTATTTATAAATATTACATGATTTTATGTTTTAATTCTAGCTACTCATGTAAAATTTAACGACTCATGTTTGCTCCTCTTTTATAATAAATCACCCTTTTCATTTAGATCATTCCCAAAATTGAAAAATTGAATATGAAGACGATAAAGATGACTTAATTCCAATTATCATGATTGGAGTAAATAAAAATTGGAATTATAATTCAAAATTCTAATTTTATGAAATTTTCAATTTTCAAATTTATTAGATGTCTTTAGTCATTATTTTTTAACAATTATATTACAATTTTTTACCTAAATACAAAATAAAATTTAAGATTCTATGTCCATTGAAATTCAAGATTAGACTTGGAAATATATTGTAATATTACACATTATTTGATATACTTTAATTAAAATATTTGAATAATATAATAATTTAAGAGTACACGAAAATATTTCCCTGTAAAGACTGGCTATCTCTTTTTTCTGTTTAGTTCAATCGTTTCTTGGATTACATGGATCGTGACATATCATCTATAGCACCACACTTTTGTCACTTGCGTAATTTAAATTTTTCTTCTTTGGTTAGCTTCGTTATTTGAGATATTAAACCTATGACGAATGATTTGGGAAGTTCAATGAAAAATATATGGCGCAAATCAAAACAGAAAATGTAACTAGGGCCTCATGATTATAATAAAATTTTGAAATTTAATGAAGAGATTGGATCGTTGGAATCAATTGGAACTAGGGAACACCGGTAACTTTTCTTTCACCCTGATTCTCATCCTAGGACCTAGCCAAAACCATTGCTCGTCACTTCCAATTGCACAAATAAAACCTTAAAAAAAAAAGAAAGAAAGAAATTCTTTCAAACTAATGTACTACAACATCCTTGAAACCGATCCTTAGACAAGTTAAATCTCAAAAAAGGATTGAATAACAGCATCCAACTACCAGATACAAAACTGATTCCAAAGAAGCATATCCTGCGAGTACCACAACCTTGAAATATGAGAGAGTTCATAGCAGCATCTCAGCAATCTGGACTGCATTAAGTGCAGCTCCCTTACGAACTTGATCCCCACATACAAATATGTCCAACCTGTGCGTATATCCATCATTGAGTAAGATGCTTTTAACAAAGTACAATGCTAATTGGAAAATAATAAGGACACTCATTAAAAAATGAAAAAAATGGTTAGTTGTGTATCGTCAAGTGATTTTTTTAAGTTTTCAATGCACTAAATGCATCAAAAAATTTAAAAACTTACCACTTCAACTCAAAGAAAACCTTTAGTACACTCAT
Source organism: Dalbergia cultrata (assembly GCA_031216105.1). NCBI lineage: Eukaryota > Viridiplantae > Streptophyta > Magnoliopsida > Fabales > Fabaceae > Dalbergia > Dalbergia cultrata. The sequence goes on from CM062348.1 coordinate 899,031, forward strand.
TAGAAAAACCCAAATAATAATATATTGTCATGAAGGATATTTACCCTTGATTTCCATCCAGAGACAAGTCTTGGCGAATTCTGCCGACGGCAACATCATCCTTATTGGACACATCCAAAGGAGTAGGAAAATGATTAGCTTCGCGGTCGTCAATAACCACTACACCTGGAGCATTCTTCAGGATACCTCTTGCAGTATCCTGAATGAAAACCAAATAAAATCAGACTAGTGAGATTATAACTTTTTCACTAGATTTCTCACCCAAAATCCATTTCATATTCCTGGTCCTATATCACCATGATTCTGGAGAAGCGAAAATTGAAAGGAATAACTCTTAAAATGGCATTGGATCATTCCAGGTTCCAACACTGAATATACGGAGTCACAAAACATATATGCTGACAAAAAAGAAACACTAGAGATCCTTAAGAAATGACCACATGCATAAGCCAACACTTCAAAGTTTTATCTGTATAACCCACTGCAATGTGCCTTTATGGGAGTAATCTATCACTTGCAAACCTAAAGACCATATAGAAAAACAAAAATATACACCCCTAAACAGCAAAGACCATATGAACTCTGAGAACTAGGTCATCTAGGTTGCCAACATGCCATTATCTGTTATTAATTCCAGAGTTCAGACTTTGCAGATTTGTCTGTACATATGTGATTAAGTCTAAATTTTAATACGGATATGCCTTATCCGTCCTGCATCGATATATATATATATATATATATATATATATATATATGACAAGTGAAAAGACAAACTAGGTTAGAACTTATAATTCTAAAATTAGTTTTTAGCAAGTACGAATACTGACCCAGTAGTATGCCACCGCCACAAACATCAGTTTTTCCAAAAGCTTCAGGGTTAACTAAGGTTAATCACTCTAGCTAAAAAGCCAGTTCTCCTGGACATGATGGATTAGCTGTGGGTTAGTTATCACGCGGCCCAGCCTCCTAAATGAGGGTCATACTTAGCTAAATGACCGAAGGAAATAATATTTACCACGAAACACTAAAGAATGCAAATCATATTTCCTTAAATTCTTAGAGGGGGGAAAAGTAATATTGAGTCCTTCATAAACATTTAAAAAACATGGAATAGGCTGTATCTAGTTTAGGACTGAAAAGCTAGGTATACTTTTCACTATAACATTAGACACGTAGCATCACAAAATGAACTTACCTCATCAAGGGGTTTCTCAAATTGAAGATTCACACTCTCAGCATGAGCTCGCATAACAGGAACTCGTATACATGTGGCAGTTACTTTGACATCCTTGTCATTCTGCAGGAGAGTAGAAGCGAAATAAGCAAGACAAAAGATTTGTATCATGTGAAATAAGCTAATAAACAAGTTACAAATATTCAGTTACAGCTTACCCAAATTTTCCTAGTCTCCTTGACCATCTTCATTTCTTCTTCATTGTATCCATTTGAAAGAACGGGTGCATTGTGTGAGAATATATTGAAAGCATACTGCAAAAGAGAAACATGATCAGGGAGTAGTTCATAACCCTTTGATCAGAAGAAGTGTATACATAAACAGAAATGGCAAACCTGTTGCTTAAATATTTTACAAGTCGGTGGTCTTCCTTCTAATACCTTAAAATAGGAAAAGAAAAATCAATTCGTGACCAAAGACAGCAAAACCAATTTCTCTTCTTATACATTCCCAATGGTAGAATTTGAATTAAGCTGACAAACTATGTAATGTATGTAGATAGACCAAACCTCACGAGTTTGCAACTCAAGCTCTTCCATAGCAGCAGCACCAGCACCGCTAGCAGCCTGATATGTGCTAACAACCATACGCAATACCTGCAACATTAATCAATACTTGAGAAATGAATCAAATCAAAGCACAAAGACACCACAAATCATACAAACACAACTAACTACAAATTCAAACACTAAAATGAACCGAAACTGCACCCGGAATCAAACATTCTCCTTAAGACAATATTCACATTGCAAGTGAAACTGATTACCCAATAAAAAAAAAAAAAAAGCATTAACAGACCATCACAACTCAAAATCGCAAAATGTGCATTTATTCAGAAACCACACATCAATTCACACCAAGAACAAAAACCCAGAAACAAAAGAAGGAAAAGTTTGAAGCTTTGGGACCTTGGCACGGCGATGGAGAGGGGTAGCAGCCATCAAGCAAATAATGGTGGAGCAATTGGGGTTAGCAATGAGGGCACCTTTTCCCGTTCCGAGCTTGATGCCGTGCATGGCTTCAGGGTTCACCTCAGGAATCACCAGAGGGACCTTCTCGTCCATCCGGAACGCAGAGCTGTTGTCCACAACGATGGTCCCCCTGTCGGCGGCGATGGGGCCGAACTCCCTGCTGATGGAGCCGCCGGCGCTGAAGAGGGCAATGTCGACCCCGGCGAAGCTCTCCGCCGTGAGCTCCTCCACGACGTACTCGTTGTCCTCAAAGGTGAGGCGGCGGCCGGCAGAGCGCTTAGACGCCAGCATCTTGATGGAGCGGAAGGGGAAGTCGCGGTCGGAGAGGACGGAGAGGAACTCCTGGCCGACTGCGCCGGTGACGCCCACGACGGCGATGGAGGGGCCGTTCTCGCGGAGGGACATTCGGACCTTGGAGGGGGCCGCGAATCTGGGCCTGGGCCGGGTCAGGAGGGTACCCGAGAAGAGGTTGTTCTGGCGCGATAGAGAGAGTGACGAAGCCATAGTGGTGATTATTTAGAGAGAGAGAGAGAGAGAGAGAGAGAGAGAGATAGAGAGGAACACGGAAAGTGTCCTTGCCCTTTTTTCCTTTCTTTTTTATAGAGAGAGAAAGGAGCACGCAGAGTGAGGGAGTGTTTTTGTTTTTGTGTTTGTGGGCGTGATGGCGGCTGAGGCAGGGTGTGTGCACTCTTTGTTTGGCTTTCAAAACAGGGGACGAGAGGTGCCATTCAGGAGAAAACAGAGACGAGGGTCGAGGGTACTATCGACTTTCTACTTTCCCTCTTTACACTGTATTTGGATTTTTTTCATTTTAACGCAAGTGTCAGGATAAAAAAGGACAGCAAGACAAAAAAATTATCTCCCTACTTATTTAGAAGATTTAATAATGAAATGTACCGAAAATTTTGTAATTGTGTTTGAAAATTATATTATAAAGAAAGAGACGGAGCAAGACTATTGAATTATAACTTTCTAAATAACTCTCTAAAAATTTCATTATTATCATTGTACATTTTATATTTATTACAACTGTATAACGAGGGATAGCAATATGTAACACCTAATTTTGGTCTGAAAAAAAGTAGTTCCCCATTCTATCCCAACTTTGAGATAAGATAATAAGGGATATTTTGTTTGAGTTTCTAGTTTTAAATTGTCATTTTTAATTTTTTAGTTTTCTAGATTTTATAAAAAAAATATTGAAAATTTTAAAAGTTATAAATTCTAATTTTCAGTTTTTATATCTAGTTTTCAATATCTTGAAAATTGAAAATGAAAACTAAACAAATCTTAAATTTTGGGAAAAGATGATAAGCTTTAAAAGGGTAATTAGTACTTATGAGTTCCTTTCTTTTTGATCAATTATTAAACTCCTTAGCATAAACATGTTCTTGTTCGTATTCCCCCTCTCGTCATTACCTTTCTCTTCTCTATATTTTTTTTCATACAAACAAATTGTAAATCTTAATCTTTTTTGTCCATTTTTTAGATTTTTTGATAAAATTCTCGCACAATAATAGTTAGTGTTCTAAAATTAAAGTGGTAACCTCACTTTTACACGGTAGAGATCTAATTCCACATATTCAATAGATAAGAAACGAGAAATCGTTGTATGGCTTGATAATTGAGTGGAGGAATTTTTCTTCTTTTACTGAATTTATTACTTTATTACCTGATAAACTAGTTTTATGTATCCTCTTTATTTTCTTCTATCTTTGGTTGGATAAATTGAATTCATTTTTCTTTTTAAACAAGAATAGGGATAAGAAAATGGATAAGAGTCGAACTCACAATCTTCTTTAACTCATAGAGGTGTGCAAAAGTCAACAAAAAAAAATTGTGAAATCCTTAAAACGATATATTTTTGTGAGAAAATAGATAGATTGATTGAATGCAAAGACAATGGGTTGGTGTGCAACACGAAATAGGGAAGATAGGGGACTGTAATAGCGGCTGATGGTTATGCATGCTAGTTATTGGCTTCAAATACATGGGACGAGCTAAGCCCATAGATGAGGCTGTAGGGCAAAGTGGTCTTTGAACTATGGGACACAAAAAGGAAGGCAAGATCAGAGGTGAAAAAGATGGATTTCCCTTGTTTCGATATACAACTGCCGGTGAGTTGTGGAAGCATAGGATTTTTGTTTTTCAGTTTTGGAGCATTGAATGAAATTGATTTCTAAATTAAATTTCATTAAACATATGTGGAGATGTTTTTTTTTATACAGATTGATTTTGATTTAGGCATTTACCTCATGTTATTGCCTTTGCCGTTCAAGTCAATTTCGTGTAACTTTCCCAAAGATGTACTACACAAATTTTTCAGAATAACTTTTAGCTAATTTCTCTTTGATTTGCATGCACTCCATAGATAACCTCAATAAAATAAAATCAATGGGAACACTTTCATAGATAAAAACGAATACTTTGGCATACCATACACCCCCCCCCCCCTCCTCTCTCTCCAAATGGTAGATACTGGGTATAGTCCTAGTGCCATTAAGAACACAATTACGAGGCTGGCAGTCAAGCGGGAGACGGTGTCTTATGTGTACCGAGTAGTTACCTCGGCAAATTGGAGCAGCGTGACTGGTGGGATTGTGGTCAATCAGAAAGAGATTCAGACGCTGACAGTATTAAATTATTCGTATAAGCCGGAAAGCTTGAGTGGATCTACATACATCTATTAATTGTTTAATATGTACAAAATAAAAGATCAATTACTTAATAACATAAACTACTTAAACTTGCTTCTCGGTCATTAGTTTTGATCAAGTATCTGGTGAGTGTTTGACAAAGAAAAGTTCATCTTGAACTTCTCAAACATGTTTGGTAAAAGCTGATGAAAGCCAAGTGCAACTGCAACTACCACTACTTGAACTTTTCACAAGTTGAACCGTTCCCGTATAATGAAGAGCTGCACTGACAAGAAGAAAACATAGACATTTATTTATACATTGTATGAGTTCATATAGACACATGAAAAAGTACCAAAAATGTGCAGCAACAGAAATTTAGTTCCAATGTCGGGTAATTTTTCATCTGTTGTTGTGTCTCGTTCTCTTCCAACCAAGCATGATGTGTTCCTCAGCTTTAGAGGGGAAGACACCCGCAACGGGTTCACTAGTCATCTTTATGCAGCGTTATGCGGTAAGAAAATTAGGACCTATATGCATGACATGCTTGTTAGAGGAGAAGATATTTCACCGTCACACCAGGAAGCAATCGAAGAATCAAATATTTTTGTGATCATTTTCTCCGAACACTATGCTTCTTCCACGTGGTGCTTGGATGAACTCACAAAGATTCTGGAATGCAAGGAAAGATATGGAAGGGATGTGATACCAATTTTCTATCAAGTGGATCCATCAAATGTGAGGAATCAAAGTGGGAGTTATGGTGATGCATTTGTGAAGCATGAACAAAGATTTAGAGACAAAGTGCAAGGGTGGAAAGCTGCTCTAACCCAAGCAGCTGGATTATCGAGCTGGGGTTCAAAAAGAATCAGGTGATTATAATAACTTGCTCTTTGAAATGTTTTATCTTTGTGTTTTAAAGTTATTAAAATAAAAATTTAACTTTAATTAAGTCAATTGTAAGATTAGTTTATATATTTAGAACTCGTTAAATGAGAAGGCTAGGATTTTTATGTTTAAAACTGTTTAATTGATTTCATGATTAAGTGTATTTTACTATTTGGTTATTTGCCTTTCATATTGCCCCTTTATTTTTTGTTATATAATGACAAAGCAATAAGCACATTACACTATTATTCAATAACCTTAAGGCAATCTTTACTAACATTTCATATTTAAATACGATCATGATAAAATTAGTGAAGCATACCAACAAGTAAGTACATCTTAAATAAAGTTAATATTTTCAATATAAATATACCTAGATATAAACTATTAAATTTATATTTACGCAATAATCTCTCCCTAGCTTTTCAAAAAGTTCTCTTGTTAATTTGAAGGGAGCAGTATACACCAATCGCTATATTACTTCAGTAAAATTTAAGGCTAGTTTTCTATGTTTTGACTAATGCATTATTTTCTTTACTATGTGCTAGACCTGATTCTGAATTTGTTGGAGAAATAGTTCAAGATATTTGGAGGAAATTGAACCTTACCTGCTCAATTGATTATGAAGGACTCGTTGGAATGTACAATCACATTGCAAAAATCCAGTCCTTGTTGCATCTTGAGTTAGCACCCATCCGGATCCTAGGAATTTGCGGCATTGGAGGAATAGGTAAGACAACAGTTGCTGGTGCGGTATATCATTACATGGCATCCCAATTCAATTTCAGCACCTTTGTTGTAAATGTTCAAGAACAAATTGAAAGATATGGGATACACCATATACAAAGCAAATATTTATCTGAGCTTCTAGAGCAAAAAATTCCTCAAGACAATTTGGGGTTAAGGAGTTTAAAGGAAAGGCTTAAACAGGCGAAGGTTCTCATCATTCTTGATAATGTGAACAATGCAGTTCAAACCAAAGATTTAATTGGAGGGCATGATAGCTTCGGCATGGGCAGCAGAATCATTGTGACTAGTAGGGACATGCAAGTGCTTAAGAATGCTCAAGTTGATGAAATATATGAGGTTAAGGAGATGAACTTTCAAGATTCCCTACAACTCTTCAGTTTAAATGCCTTTAAACGAAACAATCCAATAGGAAATTGTGTAAGCTTGTCAGAAAAGGTACTCAATTATGCCAAAGGGATTCCACTAGCCCTCAAAGTTTTGGGCTCAATGCTTTATGGTAGAACAGAGGAAGAATGGAAAAGTGCATTGCAAAAGCTTGAAAAGATTCCCGATCCTGAAACTTTTGATGTGTTGAAATTCAGTTATGATGGACTCAGTGATGAACGGAAGGATATGTTTCTTGACATAGCCTGCTTCTATAAAGGACATGATGTGAATACCGTAAAACAAGCGTTAGATAGCTGTGGTTTCTCTGCTGCCACTGGAATGAGAGTTCTCATACATAGGGGCCTTATATCTGTTTCGAAAGGTGAAGTGGTGATGCATGATCTAATACAAGAAATGGGTCAAGAAATTGTTTGTCAGCAGTGTGTCAGTGAACCTGGAAAACGCAGTCGATTATGGAAGCCTGAAGACATTTATCAAGTACTAAGGGAGAACAAGGTAAAACCTTGTGTGTTCAGCCCTCATCTTGCTTTGTTCAATCATTGAAATGGCATTTGATATAACATAGAGTCAGATGGATCTACTTTATGACATATTGCAAAGCACTTAGCATTTATTAAATTTCTTGCAACTACATTTTTCATTATGGTTATTTCTCCCTGATTCGTTGTCTAAACTTTCAGGGGACAGATGTTATCCAATGTGTATTTCTTGACCTGTGCCAGATCAAAGAAGTACAACTGCGTTCTGAAACTTTCAAAAGGATGCATAATTTGAGACTCCTTCAGTTCTATAAGTCTGATTCAACTCAAGCCTCAAAAGTGTACATTCCAGCATTTCTTGAAAGCCTTCCAGACAATTTACAATTTCTTTATTGGGACGGCTTCCCTGAAAGATCATTGCCGCTGGAATTCTGCCCCAAAAATCTTGTCGAACTTGACATGCGTGATAGTCGCCTTGAGCGACTTTGGGAAAGAGATCAGGTACTACAAACTTAGTTTCCCTTTTTGTTTTTTCAGTGCTGATTGACAAAAGATGATTACCTATGCATGTATGATTAGGTGAAGTTCACAAGCATTTCTTTTGCCGTCTAATTATTCATTTACCTTTTTGTGCCAGCATTTACCAAATTTGAAAAGGCTTGACCTCAGTGGTTCTAAAAATCTGATTCAAATACCAGACCTTTCTCAATCCCCAAATATTGAAGAAATAGTTCTGAGTCATTGTACAAGTTTGGTTCAAGTTTACTCCTCAAGTTTCCTTAGCAAGCTCAACTGTTTATGGTTAGAACGTTGTGATGGGCTTAGGAGTGTAAATATTCCAAGCAACATCCTGTCAAAATCTTCTGGAATAATAGTTCTCTATGGTTGTTTCAACCTTGAGTTGTTTTCAGTAAGCAACATCACCATGGGGGTTCTATTATACAGTTGTTCCCGCAGTAGATCAATAGAGAGCATATTCAGAGACTGTTTGCCTGGGGAAATAATTCGGTGTCAAATGGGAACAAGAACAACAAGGTCCATATTTGAGAAATTCTCTGATACTTTTGACCCCCTGGATAATGTTGATTTAGATGAAGAACCAATGGATAATATACACTTACTAAACTTGAAAGTGTTGAGAGAAGGCTCCCCCTCATTGTTTCCAAGTCTCAACGAGATTTGTTGGTTAGATCTCTCTTACTGTGAATCCCTCACAAGCCTTCCACTAGACCTTTGTAAGTTGAAATATCTAAGAAGACTATATCTCCGCGGTTGCTCAAATTTGGAGAAGCTCCCTGAAATAGAAGAGACTATGGAAAATTTAGTGGTGCTCATCTTAGACCAAACAGCAATACAAGAACTACCCTTGTCATTGCATCATTTGGTTGGTCTTGAGGAGTTGAGCTTGCATCGGTGTCGAAGGCTTAAGTTTATTCCATCTTCAATTGGATGTCTCAGCCAGCTCTCCATGTTAGACCTTGCCTACTGTGAATCACTTGAAACTCTTCCAAGTAGCATTTTCAAATTGGAGTTGACAAAACTTGATTTGCATGGCTGCTCAATGCTAAGGGCCTTCCCAGAGATCTTGGAGCCTGCAGAGACTTTTGCTCACATTCGCTTAACTAAAACTGCAATTAGAGAAATTCCTTCATCCTTGGACAACTTAGTTGGGCTTCAAACTTTGCAGCTGAACATGTGCGGGGATCTTGAGTTTCTTCCAAGTAGTATTGGTAATGTAAACCTTCTCAACAAGCTTGATTTTTCAGGGTGTGACAAATTATCAGAACTCCCAAGTGACATTGGCCGCTTGTCATCATTAAGAGAATTGTCACTACGTGAAAGTGGTGTTGTGAGCCTTCCTGAGAGTATTGCTCACCTTTCAAGCTTGAAATCACTGGATTTGAGTGATTGCAAAAGGCTTGAATGCATCCCGGGGCTTTCACCATCTCTGGAACACTTGCTGGCATTTGATTGCCCATCCATTGGAAGAGTATCAAGTTCAAAGTTCAAACTCACATCAGATTCCAAAGAGGGTATCTTCAAATTTCATCTTACCAATAGCCAAGAACTGAATCCAAGTTCTCAAAGTAATATTGCAGCAGATGCACAGCTTAGGATGCTCCAGGATGGATATAGGTCTGTGTTTTATTGCTTTCCAGGGAATGAAGTTCCTCATTGGTTCCCTTATCGTTGCAAGGGACATTCTGTGACATTGAATAAAGGTTCCATCAACTGGTGCATTGATAATAGGTTCATTAGCTTTGCTCTATGTGTCGTTTTGGGACTTGAAGGTATGGATGATGAAGAATGCAAATATAGTGTTTTTAGCTACAGATTCACCATCGAATGTGATGATGGCATCCATACATTTCCTAGCCATGATCAGCTAAGGTACTATTTCAATTGGAAGGGTAGACAGAGATTTATTGTCCATGATCACACTTTCATATGGAAATATCATTTGGACACTGCAAGCATCGGCCACTTGCTCTCTCACGCCCACAACTTGACTTTCGAGGTATGCAAGTATGATGTTGGTCGCTTTTGGCCAAATGCTAGGCCAACTTTCAAGGTAAAGGAGTGCGGAATATCCCCCCTTTAATTTACACCAATGAAAAAGTTAGATGATGATGCTAGTGGTGGCCTAGTGCCGGTGATTATTTCAACTTCCAAAGATTCTCAAATGATGACACAGTGAACAATCCACTGGAAGCAAAGTTGTATGATCTGTTGAGAAAATACAAGGGGAGAATGACTGCTGTCTGCTGTGGGTATCTCTCATATGTAATATGTTATTCCCAGTCATTTTATTATCATATAGTTGCTTATACTGATTTTCTTTTTTCTTGAAAAATATATTGTAATAATTCCTTGTATTGAATAAGATAATGTCTTTTGAACGCGTACTGTTTCTATAGACATGTATAGACAGATAATGTTAATATAAATCTCAGTGGGTATTAAAATACTCATGTATTGATAGGGTTTAGGTATATTGTTTATTGGCGTAAAAGAATATTACATGGATTTCACAACTAAACAAAGATTTTGACAGCTCTTGGATTAGCACTTGAGTAGTCGCGGCGAAGATAATTAATCGAGATTAAGAAGTAAATTTTTACATTTGTCTGTAAAAAAATGACGTCTAATAGATTAGTTATCAAGAAATGAAAATTTCCAACACGGTTTTAAGAAATTAAAAAAATATCATTCATATTAATTTAAAGATTAATTGTTCGATGATAAGAACTGAATGAATTAATATAACCGAGATTTTTATTTTAAGGAATATATCAAATGTTTTTGTTTCTCAAGAACTAAATATCCAACAATATTTTTCAGAGATGATTTTCTTTTGGTGCTTTTAGAGATGATTTTGACAATTTACTCTAGAGAAAAATTATAATATATGATGCGGAAGATCATATTTCATAACAAGAGAGTTTCAGAAAAATGGAGAGATCTTTTCACCAAAAAAGACTAAAAGTCGTGTCAGTGCTTCATAAGTTCATATGAATTGCAATCAAACAACTCTTCGTATTATACGAGACAAATTTGGTAATAATTCCAATATACTCTTACAGTTGAAAAAAAAACAGATTTGCTCTTCTCTTTGATAATTTGCTTTTATTTCTAAATCATTTTTTCACTCTTTAAGTTAAACATATATATACTATTGCTATAGTGGTATTATGGTTCGTTAGCCCCCTTTTTTTTTTAAAGAAGTTGACTAATCTTGTTAACTTCGAATGAACAAAAATAAAAAATTTAAATAATGAAGCCGCTAATTTGTAGTTATTTTGGGGGGCGAGTACAATAGATAGACTATTTCAACCTAATTATGGTTTGTATATATCATATCGTAAATGATTGTTATGATGATACTATATAAAAAGGGGATTCTCACATGCAAATAACTATGGGTGCAGATGCTACAAATTTGTTGACTATTCAATTGGTTGTTGACATGTGGATGATCATTCAATGGTATTTTGAAAAAAATTATAAAAGGAATTTTTCAATTTACAAACACTCACACTCAACCCATGTGCGAACACTCACTCTCCTCCTTCCTTCCTTCCCTTCACTTCATCTCACTGTAGCACCAAGTGGTCCTCTCCCAAGCTTCCCCCAGCTACCACCATTGGCAGTTTGCAACACCACGGAGGAACAAAGCATGTCGAAATCCAAAACAAACATGCCCTCCAAAAGCCTTTCCTTCGCTTCTCCTTCCCCATCACCACCACCATTGACCCTTTCGCCTTCCATTGAACCCTCCAACACCACCACCCTCTCTTGCTTCTCCAAATCCACCATTGACCTCAAAACCCCAGAAACAAAGCTTGCACCTTTCTCTTCTTCTCTTCCCAAAGATCCCTCCTTTTATTCATAACCAACCGAAATCTCAATCTTTTAAGGCACCCCTTTGAGGTTTTGTTCTGCGGGGTTTTCAAGAAAAGAAGAAAAAAAGGAACACTTTTTATTAAAATAAAAAATAATTAAAAAAAGGGACAGTGAGGATTTGTTCTATGTCATTATTATTGTTGGGGTTGGGGCATATGCAGGTGATGCAATGAATATCAAGTAGGACGATGTTTGTTTCGAGGGACCATGAAAGGATAGACGTAGCAAACACCTGCAAATGTACAGACCCTAAACAAGAAAAAACAGGCAAATATACAAAAGCTTGCGGCAGATACTCGAGGTTATAGTGGCAAGGGAAGATCACATTTCAGGCAAAGGAAGGAGCACCCGGAAATGTAGTTGTGAAGGAGCTTTCGCTGGAACTTATGGCACTAAGCAATCGAAGAGGTCCACATAAGGCTCAGACAACATATATAGGTGCTTTAGGAGGTTGCCAACGGCATGAAGGGCGGGGGCAGCGGCGTGCACCTCTGGTGACCGATAAGGACGGTGGTCTGTCAGGAGGAGGAGGAGATAGTAGTGGGTAGTTCACAGCAAGCATATCAACGACCCAATGGAAGGAAGGAAGGAACCAAGGAGCATGGGTGCGGATGTTTCTTTTTCTTTAATTTCTTTTTTAAATATAGATAGATCCACATGTCAACAACTCATTGGACAACATAAAATCTTTACCTACAGATAACTAAGTTATCTGCACATGAGCATGCACCATATAAAAATGCTACGGACGTACCAAAGTGGAAATTCAATGCAAATAATAGTTAAAAAATCATATACAAACAATGACTTACTTTGAAAAATTACAACAATAAAAAAATGGGCAAATTACACTCACCTCCCCTGAGATTTGTTGAAATTCAACGACACCCCCTTTATTTGCACACCTGACACTTACCTCCCCTGAACTAAGAAAAAACCTAACGAAACTTTAACACTCACAAATGAAATTACCTTTATACCCTTTCCCTTTATACTCTCTCTCTCCTTCACCAGCCATACACCCACCCACTCGAAAGCCACCACTGTCGCTGCATGCACCTGCAACCACCATCATCATTGTGATTCATCCTCTCTGTTTATCCTCTATCCATTAACCCCATGACCAAATCCAAAACTAAATATGTTTATCCACTCACATCTACCACCATAACCAACACAATCTTCAACCCAAAATACAGTTCCATTCCAAAACAAAATCATCTTAAAGCTAAAAAACAATGCAGCCTCATAAACCTCCATAGATCCACACATACACTAAAAGTACCATTGCTAGACACATCTTCCGATCAAAATCAGACTCAAAATCGAAACCAACCCACACCCACACACACACATACACACAAAGACTAACATAAACACACGCACACACTGAGAAAGAGAGAAACGGATAAAGAAGAGAGACATAGAGCTGGCAGAGAGAATGAGAGAGTGGAGAAAGGAAAGAGGTCGTGGTGAAGGGAAACGAGGTGTGACTCCCAGTGGTGCTTCGACGCAACTGTGGCTAAGCTTTTTAAGGTCACATGAAGGCTTCGCAGTGGTGAAGCGACGAGGCTAACAGATCTAAAGCAATGGTTCGCGGTTGTTTGGTTTGCGGAGAGTACGATGGGGGCTGAATAAAAGTGGTGACGAGGAGCAATGGCTTCGTGGTTCATGAGGCCGAGGATGACGGCGGTGAAAAAGGAGATCATGGAGGAGGAGGAGAAAGGGGAACCGGCAGTGGCTATGGCCGTGAATTAGCAATAATGGAAGAAGATGTCGTGTCCGGTCGCAGCCGCTACATGTTGGAGGTCGTGTCCATTCCTCAATCTGGTTGCACAACCTGGAGCTAGTCTCCTAGCGAAGGCTGTGTCCGGCATCACCGCTGGAAGTGGAGGAGCATCACCAGCCTGGAGATCGTGTCTCACCATTGCAAGAGTGGGGGTAGTCGGCCTGGTCAGTGGGGTGAGTGTTTTTTTTTTTTCTTTTCTTTGGTCTGAAGTGGGGGGAAGTGAGGAAAGTGTTTGTAGTGAGTGGGTTTGAGAGTAGTCTAGCCAGTGAGATGAGGTGGGAAAGAGAGAGAATATAAAAGGAAAGGGTATAAAGGTAATTTTGTTTGTGAGTGTTAAAATTTTGTTGAGTTTTTTCTGAGTTCAGAGGAGGTAAGTGTCAGGTGTGTAAATAGATGAGGTGATTGTTGAATTTCAATAAATCTCAGGGGAGGTGAGTGTAATTTAACCTAAAAAGATTATTTAAAATCTTTCAAATTATGAAAAAAAATATAATTTAAGAAGTCAATTAAATTATCAGTACGAATTATATAATTTACTATTATTTGACAGCCGTAAACAAAACGGAAGCTACACCACTGAACACGAGAGGCATAGAGCGTCTATTTATGTGCATAGAAAAGAGGCGACTAGACTAGCTACAACAGCACCGAAACTCAGACGAGTTAGGCTTTGTTTGGGTCGAAAGATCACAAACTTACGTTGAGAAAAAAGCGAAGGAGTGCACAAAATGGGTAGCGACGAACACGGAATAAGGCTGGAACCCGAGAAGGAGAAGCTCCTGAATCAGCACAAGGAGAAGCACTTCACCGCCGGCGAGATCGTCCGCGACATCATCATCGGCGTCTCCGACGGCCTCACCGTTCCCTTCGCCCTCGCCGCCGGCCTCTCCGGCGCCAATGCCACCTCCTCCATCGTCCTTACCGCCGGCATAGCCGAGGTCGCCGCCGGCGCCATCTCCATGGGCCTTGGCGGGTACGCGCTTCATCAAAGCTCACTCACTCACTCTTCACAATTACTCACTCAATTTCGCTTCATAAATTTTGTGTTTCTCGCGAACCAAATTAACGGGTCAAATGTTGCACTGTGCAGGTATCTGGCGGCAAAAAGCGAATCTGATCATTACATGAGAGAACTGAAAAGAGAGCAAGAAGAAATCGTCGCTGTTCCAGATACTGGTCTCCGGCCACTATTCCACCTTACAATTTTTCTGCAAATAATAAGTTATAATAGTTTTCATTTTTTTTTAACATTTCTTTTGGTGTTTCAATGTACACAAACACATGTTTTGTGAAAAACTCAGAAGCGGCAGAGGTAGCAGAAATTCTGGCTCAATATGGGGTAGCGGCACATGAATATGGACCCGTGATCAGTGCTCTCAGAAAGAACCCTCAAGCCTGGCTTGATTTCATGATGAAGTAAGTTCACACACAATATTCTCAATTCATTGAATTATCCCATTATGAAATAACTTCTGGTTTTTATTTGTTGAAGATTCTCAGCCATAATATTTGCGTGGCAAGATTTTGGTATAGTGTGTGAATGTGTGTCATGTGGACAATTAATCTAAAGTCTAAACACTAGGAGTACGTGTGATTTAGATTTTAATAGAATTATTTTTGAAATAATTGATGTTGAAGGAATTTATTTAAAAAAATTGATTTATGTTTAAAAATGAGGTTAAAAAGCTATATTTGAAAAAATTGATGTTAGATGAAAAAGGTAAAAATTAATATTTTTCGATTCTACTGTACTTGGAAAGCCAGCTTTTTGTGGGTGGAAAGCAAAGTAGGTTATCACTTTTTGAATATGGCACACACTTGGGATTCCTGCCGTTTGGCATGTTGTACTTGGTCTTGGGGGATTGGATGATCATATTGGGACATAAAACGGTGAAAGTAAAACCAGGGGAAAAGGGGGAATGATAATGGCATGCACATGACATAGAAAGAAAGGTATCTAACTCGGGAGGTGTAGTTGAGTGGTAAGGACTCATCCTCCCTTAATCAAATGTTAGAGGTTCGATCCCTGACTTTGGGTATGGAAAGCTAATTAAAAAATCTTAGGTCAGCTCTCCCACCCTTTGAGGTGCTTACCATGGGTGGAGGATTAGTCTCATAACTTTCGACTATGGGACACCTTGATTTCGATAAAAAAAAAAAAAAGGAAAGGAAGGTATCTTTGCGGGTTTTGTTTTATTCTCTCAACTTGTTTGGATAATTGATGCCGGTTGAAGTGATCTGATCACGTTGATAGTGTTACACTTGCGACGATTGGTTTGGTCTTTCCAAGAAGTTAAAAAGGTAAAAGTTTAGTTATTTTCAAATTAACTAATTAAATTATGATATATTCTATAAGATTAATATTAAATATAATTCATTTTCAGTTTAGAAAATTCTTTTTCAAGTTGACATATTGCTAAAATGTTAGTTAAAATTGTTCTAGGAAAATAATCTTCAAAAGCGGAATCTAATAATACGTACAATCTCGAGCATTAAGTTTTGACTCGTAATTTGATAGAGCATATTATAGAAAATCATTAAGTTTAAAATCTTGAAAATAAAATTATAAATTGGAAATCAAATGCATTTCTACTTAATTCAACGTAATTCACCAAAACATATTCAATTGTATATGTGCACAATACGATCCAACGTTTCAAAATATCATTTTTACAATTTTTTCAGCACACCATATTAGTTCTAAAGACTTGTCTATACTGACTCTAAATGCATAAGTTCATGAGCTACTATAATATTTTCCATTCTTAATTTTTTTGGTATCATTATGAGTCAGAAAAATACTTTCAAAAGTAAAGTATAATAAGTAAAATGTTCAGCATTTAATTAAGACACCTACCGAAAACATTTAGTTAACACTAGTTTTTTTTTTTTTGGTAAGAATGAATATTCCAAAACTTAGACATTTACTCAATTAAATTAAGAATTAATATTTCAAAAAAAAAATTCAGAATTATTATGATTTTAATTAACTGACTCCACGTATTTAAGTGCAATCTTCCTTTCAAAATAATTATGTTTATATATATAATTTGAAACTGCAGAATATACATTTGTGTAAGTTTATTTGAAATTACAAATACTAAAAACAATATTTGTACGAAAAAAAAAAAAAAACCATCTGAAAACATATTGTATTCAATCTCTCTGTATTGAAAACATGGGGAATTAATAATGAAACAGTCGAATTTCGAAACATTTATCCAATTTATACATACGTACGTACCTACTTATACATATATAATGTTTATGGTTAGGGTTTAACAAGATGCTTACTTCTCAATTGCAGATTTGAGCTGGGACTAGAGAAGCCAGATCCAAGGAGAGCAGTGCATAGTGCAATGACAATTGCCATTGCATACATATTGGGTGGGATTGTTCCGCTTATTCCTTACATGTTCATTCCTTCGGCAGCAGAGGCTGTCGTGATTTCAGTGGTGGTTACCTTGATTGCGTTGCTCATCTTTGGCTATGCCAAGGGATACTTCACTGGCAATAAACCCTTCAGGAGTGCTTTGGAAACTGCTCTAATTGGTGCCGTTGCCTCTGCAGCTGCTTTTGGTCTCGCAAAGGCTTTCCATACATAGAAACCATGCCTTTAATTTGTACTCAATGGCAACAAAGTAATACTATCTTCCAAAAATCCCCCTTTCCACCCGTAGTTGTTACTTTTTGCGGCTATCACGTAATTCTCTTGCCATTTTGTTTCATAAAAGATTCCATGATCTGAACTTTGAGGTTACCATGCTACTCCCTTTCTTTCATAATATATATCTATTTTAAAACAAAATCATCTTTCAAAATACCTATCAATTTCACATTCTAATAAATTATAACTTTTTGGTTTCAATAGTACCCTTATTATTAATAACCACTGGTGTATTAAAAAGGTTTGTGAAAAAATTTATAAACATATATTAATCCATACATCATAATTTTAAATAGCAATATTCTATTACTATATCATTTATTAACTTTCTTAATATATATTGTTCAAATTTAACGAATATTTTGCAAGGGAAGAAGTATCACTTGGCACTTTGATTGTCATTTCCTTTTGGTTTAAATATCATCTTGGTCTATACAGTTGTATTAACATTTCGTTTTTGACGTAAGCCTCATACTTATTTGAATTTTGACTCTTCAAGGACAACCAAACTAAAAATAAACTATAAAGATCACTTTTTTTTTCATAAAAATAGAAATTATGGAGACTAAAAACCGAACTGCTTGTGACTAGTTGTTCTGGTTGTCGACTTGAATTAACATAAAAATTTAGTTACCGGAAATGTGATTTGATATGGTCAAGAACATGAACAAAGGTAAGGCCAGTTTTTTGAACGACTGTGACCTCGACGTGAGTTAACAAAAATTATAAAAGGATTACTAAGAAGTGGGACGCTGTTGAACGGACACCGAATGGCCAATTGGCACGTACGAGTTGATCTTCCCGTTCAACTATATATGTTGTGGTTTCCTCTGACCCAAAAAGAAAAAACCTATGTTGTTTCCTTGACTGCCTGTTTTTATTCTCTAAATCTAGCAGTTCCCCCCTAATTCCCAGAGTCTGTTTGGGACTACTCTCATAGTTACTCTCGTTTCAAATTTTCTTTTCATGTTGGGATTTGAATCCTCAAAAAATTAGGGTGATTGTAAAGTTGAAAAAGTAAGAAGTTTACAATTCTTATATTAATATCTATCATTTTGTGTGAGTTCTCTCAAATGATTTAAGGATAATTAATTCTTCATTTTCTCATCAATTATCCTTACTTTAGATGCGCCTTTTCTTTCACGTTGATGTTAAGAAATTGACAGGCTGTGTATTACCAAAATACAAGCAAATAGTTACTGTGCCTGTAAGGCCCAGTACCACTCGAACTGGGGTGAGCAAGAGATATGGCTGCAAGATCCTCCAGATTCCATTGTACCTTCGCTACTGGCGGACCCTGGTGCTCAATAAATTCGTAATCCAGATTTTTTTTTTCTTCAAAAAGAAAAGGTTCAAGTCGTTGGTACGAGAAGAAATTCGGATGATTGGATCCAGTTCTAACATTATTTACCAGTTCCAAAATCCCAATATATAAAAATAAAAAGTGAAAAAAAAAAAGATTGAATAAGTAATTAAGCATGCCAGGAGGAAATAATCAGTACCGTACTTAATAAAAAGGACAACCCAGCAAATGAAACTTTGATCAAATGAAATTTGAGGAGAATAGGTGTTCATAACCTTTAACTTCACAGTGTGGAGAGACTTATTTTCAGGATTTAAACTCATGATTTCTAAAACATAAAAGCAATAACCTTATTGTTGCACCGAGACGCCCTCTAAATAATTAGTCCTAGAGTTAAATAAAATAATTTATTTTTTTCAATCAAGATACATTAAAATAAATTATTAAAAAGTGAGATTCTAAAATTTTGAATACATAAAACCCACTCAAAATTTCAAAAACTTGTCTTTTTTGTTTTTCAATTTTGTAATCAGCTTCCTTAGAATACGGATTAGAGAAAGCCTGTAATAAAATGGGGATAAGCAGACAAATAGAGCTCTCTCTTTCGCCTTTTTACAGTCAAGATGTGCCACTGATTCCCTTAAACAAGCATAAATTACACTTACTATACAGAGGTATACATGCAGTGAATTCTTTCTTTCTTAAATTTACTGGTGAGAAATTTCAACAGTGGAAAAGTGTCCGAGCTTATTGGGGGAAAAAGGTTAGAAGAATGCTAAGCATGCTATTCCTCATGTCGCTCATACTCTGTCCACTTAGTGCAGTGAAAAAGTTCCATCACAATACCTGCAATATTCAACAAAAGATTAAAAGCAAATTACAATCACATCTTTCTAGTCGGTTTAGGATACTCAATGATTAGTGTCGTTTTTGTCAAAAAAATAATCTCTCGAGTCGGCAAAGTTTGGTCCCCTAATTTCACCTCCCACTTCTGTTATGACTTATGAAGGTCGGAGGAGCTACTCATGAAACCCAAACACTTGGGCAACAAGCTTGAGTAGGAAAATGTAGAAATGACTAATAAGTAGTAATCACAACTCCATTATTTGCATCAGCAAAAGAGAAAAAAAAAAGGAGGGGGGGGGGGGGAGAATGCCAAGATTTTCTTTTTCTCCAACTTGGTAAACATCAGTTGTTGACTTGAAATCTTATCGATTTTAAAATTTAATATTCTATTCGTTTTTCTGTGCCGGTCTCATTGTTATTATAAAAAGACTAATACTTTAAACATAGGAATACATTACTAAGCACACAAATGATAGGGGAACACACCTGTTGCTAAACTTCTCAACAGCATCTGAGGCATATAGAAGGGTTTCATCGGCCTTTTCCAGAACCATGTAAAGCTCCTTCCCTCTGGTGATTCGAGAAATAGCCCAGGCATTATTTTTTGCTCTAATGCACACCTCTAGATCTTTCTCACAACCATCACTATCTAGTTTTGCTCTACTCTTCTCCAACTCAACCTCTTTCCTAAGCTTATTCATAGCAAGCAATGATTCCTGAACCAGACGCAACAATGAAACGAAGTTTAAACTATTTCCAAGTCAGTCAGTTCACAAGCAATGTGAGCATTAGCGACAAGTATACTGTAAAATGCATAACGCATATATATAAAAAATAACGGAAAAAGGTTATCAGAACACAGCATGAGGCAACATCACACCTTATTTAAAGTCGTAACTTTTGTTGCTGGAGTAGCTCTGGACACATTTCTATCACCATCGACTATTAAGTAGCGGTACCCACTGACATGATATGCATTCTCACCCCCCCAACCTTTGGATAGTTTCTCTTCAACTTTCAATATCTTAAGTGATGCCTGATGGATTCAACAAAGGAAAAAAGATAATGCCAAGAGTAAACCTCTCAGAATTCCACCTTTATGAAAGGATTATTTGCTATACTAGACATATTTAACCTAAAGAAAAATTCATACAATGGAAAACACCAGAATATTCTGTTTCATCAAGCACCAGTTCAAATTAAATGATGAGACATATGTAAAAGCTTTCTGAGAGTTCATTAGGAAACAAAATATTCACTACAACAGTAAAAAGTACTAACATTTTCAAGAGTTTGCTGCTTCACTGCCGAAACTCCTTGCTCCCCATTGGGTATAGAGGATACAGGAATAAGAAGCAACAAAGTAAGGTTTCTATGCTGATAAGCACAAAGATACATTCTCTCCCCTGTCTGTTTAAGCCAAACTGTTGGTGTGGCAAACATCCATGTGCCAACCTCTGCACCCCATAAATCAGTGACAAGATAACCATCTTTTCCTTTGGACCACTTGTCACTCTGTAAGGGCCTCACAACATGATACTGGCTATCCTCAGCAGGGGATACATCAGATGAGCCATAAAAACTTTCAGATATGGAGCTCGAATGGGCCATGTTAGGCTCAGTGGCAACGTTGGATGCAGTATTGCCTTTTCGTAAGTAGGACCAGGAACTTCCTCCAGACGATAGAGCATGTGGAGTCAACCTTAGCACAGCATATGTAAATAAACTTATGGTATCATCCTGACAAATGAGTCAACAGCCAAGGTTAATCAGCAACTTCATGAATGACCAAACAATTTGCCAAATCAAACTCCATCATCAGAAACAAAATTGTATTTGATGGCTAAAACCATACAGGTGATAATGTTGTGGACACCAGCAGGTCTTGAAATAAAATCAAAGAGTAACAGGGCATGTTTCCACCAGAAGACTCGAGCACCCTGACAAGTGACTGCCAAAACAGGATGCAATCAATAAAATGGCATTCCATTAACAAGACAGAGTCCTTTCTTTTTTCATAAAAAAATAGCTGAAGTATAGTTATCAGCTTATGTGGATATTGGACCCAAAGTATGGGATTGAGAGATACAAACATTCAGGAACGAAAAAAGTTTTAACTAACATAACACATACACCAAATGCAAGTTTCCAATCCATAATGTCATCACACAATAAAAAGGGAACATCTACTTTCACAAGCAGTATAGATGATTTCAAGATGAATTTCATTGCAATATGCAATGATGCATGCAGTCTATGCAATCCAACTGACTGATGCATTTGTCTGGAAAGCATTTCCATGTTTGTTTTTTTACTAACAATGTTGTTTCTTATAACTTTAGAGACATCAGGGCACTTCTACGTATATTTTTGTATTAAAAAAAAAGAAAAGACAAGACCATAAAATTATTCTGAAGCTCTATGGTCCTAATTTTAGATAATTGTTGTAGCTTTTCATATCACAATTCACAACTTAAAATTTATCTAACCTGAACCTCAATTGCAGCCTCCCGGCCAATTGTCAACATCTGCACAGTTCCACGTTCCTTGAGGCAATCACGGAATGATGGCAAAAGCAGCTTCTTCCCCACAAGAAAATCTGCCTCAAAAGAGAAAATTGAGAATTAAGGTATGAGAGACAGCTACTTCAGCATGAGTCAGGCAGCACAGATCGAAAGGGAAACCATTGATTTGATACAGCAACTTCACCATTACCACAGCAGCAATTATCCCATGGAGACCGCTTTTTACATGCTGACAATTATGACTTACAATGAAATATCTTGAATCTCAACTCAAAACGAAAAGGAAAAAAAAAAAAAAAAAGATCACGATTAATCAATTCAGCACTGGTACGATGATAACATACCCCTTAGATAATCCATGACAAAGGTATACAAATGGCGTCTCACAAGTCCTCCACCAGGTTCTTTCTCCAGCATTGCTCTTATAGATCCATGAAACATTACAAAAAGTGAGTGTATTTCCTTGAGAACTTTCCTCAATGAATCATCACTCCATATAGGTTCAGAATCATTGCTTTTCTCAACCACCTACAAAGGCCAAAAAAAAAAAAACCATTATATAATCACCATAAATTGCAATGACCTAAAACTGAAATAATAATAATAATAATAATAATGGGAAGAAAAGAGGGGAAGTTACGATACGATACGATACCATGACCATCCAAATATCGGGTTCGGGCTCGTGAAAGATGTGAGAGTGTCGTTCCGCTTCGATGAGGTGGCAAGCAGCTTCGGGGGAGAAAATCCTGGTGAAAGTGATGAGCCCTTCGCTGAGGCCAATGACGGAGAGTTGCTTCGAGAAGGGCAGGCCGGCGGGGAAGAAGAACAGGATCTTGTCCAGCTCTTGCCCTTCGTGCTGCCCTCTCCTCAGATCGAAGATGCATAGCTCCACCGACTCCTTTGGGGTACCCGTAGAAGACAAACCCATTATTCCCTTCCCTGATTGATTCGATCTGGTTCCTCGGTTCTAGTATCTATCTATGTATTTCTAGTTTGTTAGTTAGTTGGCTTCACCTTCCACTCTTCCCTAGTACACACCCCAAAGTCCACGCACCAACGCCCAAATTAACTCTCCACTCTCAACATCCATGCCCTCAGCTTTTTCCTCTTTTTGTCTTCATCTTCATTCTTCCACTCATGAGTTTCTTCCTAGCCTCCGCTTCTTGTTTTTGTTTCTTTTTTTAAATTTTTGTTTTTGGATCACGACTTTCTTTTTTCTTTAAAAAAATGATTGGATTGTAAAATGGGCTATGAATGGGGCTTGGGCTGGGTGATGATTTGTCTTTTTTTTTTTTTTTATGGAAGTGTGTGGTGATTTTTAATTGGCCGCACTGTTATCTAATCAAAATATTTAGTTTGAATAACTTTTTAGGTAGTTATAAAAATTAACTATCATAACTTATATGATAATACACGATTAGATGACTATGTCAAAAAATTTTACACTGTCATTATATATATATATATATATACGTTTCTTCTGGTAATTTTGTTTGGATACAGTAACATCACTTACTCAACTTTTCTCAGACCGGCCTCCGTATCCATCAACAGTTGAGTTATCCAACTCAATCAGATCCCGATAAGTCAAGGCATATTTACCGTTCCTGTTAACTCTTTGAAAGGTCCTACCATGTTAGGCTAATACATTTAAACAAATAATTATTATTTTCCCTCCAAAAAATAATTAATTTCATACATTTTTTGGTTGAGGATAGGGGGAGGGTTCTTTAGCTACTATCAACTCTGCTAGCTTGAACCCGGATGCACATGCATGGAGGCGAACAAATCACCAACCAATCTACCGCCTTGATTACATAGATATTTATCCTTTTCCTTGTTTGGCCAAAAAAGTGGATAATATTGATTTACTTAACATATTAACTACCCACTACTCAGAGCATAAAAAATTTCAAGTTTAATGACAACCTACAACGACCCATCGACCAAAATAAAAACCACTACTACATACCAAGCCCAATCTTTAGAAGTCAGTGAACCTATTCTTCTTATTTGTATATCGGGAAACCTTGTGCCCAAAAGAAGGAAGAATCAAGAAACTGCCATCAAGTCTGGACACAGATAATGAGATAAACATTTCTTATCCAGTGCAAGATTTAGATTCTCTTCCGGATGATTAAGACGTGTTTGTCGACCCAAAAAAAGAGACATGCTTTGGGGGGGAAAAAAAAAGGAGCTGTTCGGAACATATTATTTCATAAAATAATGGCTTTTCTAAAACAAATAAAATGAAAAACTGTTGTATCCCCGTTTCCAAATTAAATGAGTCCCAAAAGAATGCCCCACTGTTCAACGCAACCGGAGGTCCACTGCCCTAGCCAAAGAAGCGAATATTTGATAACCATCCATCACAATGATCCTGCTACTGCAATATATAACGGAAGTACAAGCTCCAGCGTGCACAAACACAAACACACGGGCTGGGAAGACATGAAGAAAGAATAAAATAACAGAGTAAGAAGTACTGGCTACTGCAATATATACCAGATTGCTACGGATGTATTAAGAAAGTAGTGGGGGGCAAATGCCCCACAAAAATTTTATAATATATATAGGAGTGCATGTGGCACTCTTGAACGTAGCACAAAAAATAAAGCTCCTTCGTGGCCGTATTTCCTTACAATTCTCTAAAGTTAATCAGAAATATTTGATGCATCATACAATAGGAAAGCTGCACCACGCTAAAACTCCCGAGACTCGTACTTCATATCAAGAAGTCAAAATCTGTCAACAGGGAGAATCAGGATTAGTTTTCAGGTATAAGTTGGATTCACAGACAACAGAAGTACACAACATATAAAAAAAAGATTATCTTGTATATGTAGCATCTATACGTGTGTGTAAAGGAGCGCAGACTTACACCAATTTTGGATGAGGATCTAACAACGATGGGAGTTAGAAGATTGAAGATAAAATACTTGTATTGTGACTTAATACTATATTTATAGCATCAGGTACTCTGTGAAGACAACCCAACTGAAAAATATCTGCCAAGCATTATCACTTCCTACCCTCTTTATGTTAGTTTCAGACCGTCTTTATGTTGGTTTCAGAAGCCAGAAGTTCCATTTGTTTAGTTAGAGACTCCAAATTCTGTGTCCCCTCTAAATGAACCTCATCACACCATCCCAATGCATTCTCAGCTTTCTCCATTTCTGCAATCAAAGATTCAAAAGATTGAGACTTTTCGTGTTGAGCTTCACATGTGGTGGGTTCCATTTCCATTCCACTGACGGTGGGCTCCTCACTTTGCTGATTAGAATCATCAATGTCTCCCAAGAAAGGACTCCCCAGAAAAAGCTGTTCCCATGAACCATCATCAGGTAAATCTGGTAGAAGAAATGGAGAGTGGTTTTCTAAAGGAGACAATTTTTCATCCATAAGAACTTTCAAGAATTCAGAACTGATGCACAAGTCTTTTAACCCATCCACGGAAAGCTCTGGTTCTGGTTGACTATCAAAAACAGGAGATAGCGGAACTACAGGGTTCAGTTTTTCACCGACTGGTGGTTTATACTTTATTAACATCCCATCAGAAGCAACTGGTTTGCCACCTTGTAGTTGTACACCTTGGTCCAACATATTCCCTGATTCAGCCATAAGCCAATTATTTTCCTTAGGCTGTAGCAGCTGAACCATGAAGCCAGGGCTTTGCACAACCATGACTAAGAATGATAGCATCTGCTGCTGATGCTTTTCCATTCCTTGAAGGCGATCACTCAAGAGTAGCAACTTATTCTCAGCAGACTCCTGGTGCTGCCTAAGTTTGACCAACTCCTGCATGAGGGAATTTTTATTGGATTTTAGATTCTCAACTTCCTTCCAAAGGCCATGATTTGCTGCTGCTTGTGGTGCTTCATCACAACTGTCTTGCTGCGGCAATACTTTTTGCTGATCCGCATTGTGTGGATTTTTCCTTCTACGGATATTCTTCAGCAAATGCTTTTGACCCCTGACAAAGTTGTCATTGGCAAATTCCCAGCGATCTGTATCAATTTTCCTGAATCCCTGATAAATTTTACAGTCATCTATTACTGACTTTTAAAAGAGATTCACCTTGATAGATGACGCAAATATGTAGAATCAAACAGATAGAGGCACCAGACATGCACAACTATATAAACAAAATGATGCTCTAAAGGTTATGGCTTCTCAAAGGTCGGGCATTATTTATGGTCATTTTAGTATAGCTGCGAACAAGGAATTATAGGTGAAAGGAAAAATAATCCAACCTAAGCAAGCAATGGATGTTATGTGACATATTATAATAAAGCTAATATATGGAAAGATCAATGACATCTATTTTAATCTAGCATTTGACGGACTTCCATCTTGGTAAAGAGGTCAGTAGAGTAGTCGGGCAGTGGAACAACAAATATTCTTTTCAAGACTAAGTTGATTTGATTCATCTTTTGGATAGAGGTTAGTTCTTGTCTGCTGACTCATATTTACGATGCAAGACAATAATGGCCTAGAAACTCACTGGTTATGGAGTGCATAAAACTTATGGAAATCAAAACCAATTTAACTTGCATGAACTAGAGTGTGTGTGAGAGAGTGTGTGTACAATGCTAGTATATTTGTGTTGTTGCTTGCTGCATCGTAAAAGGTAAGCAAGAACAACATCTAAAGAGGAGGATGATAAACAAAGCGGAATTAATTGAGAATATGAAAGAGGAGGGAGGGTTCATGCTTGTTCAATCAAATGGGGGCAGCTAGCAATATTGAAATTGCAGTGAATTCATGAAGGTAATTAACATGTGGATAATGGGTTCACAATCAGGTGAAAAAAAGTGAATATCACCAGCAAAGAAATTGAAATATGACCCAATTAATTATTATGCAATAAAAATAAAATTAAAAAAAAAAAAGAAGAAGAAAAAAAAGAAGAAGAAAAAAAAGAAAAAGGGGAGGAGAGGAGAGACGAACATAGATGTTGAGCTGGCGGATGAAGCTGGAGAAGTTGTTGTGCTTAAAATAGTTGGGGAGCAGAGTGAGGGAAAATTGGGTCATATCCCATATGACGAAGCTGTCTCCGCCGCCTTTGCTCCACGATATGATGGAGTCGGTGGAGTGGTCCTCCACCATGTCGTAGCACTTGTTCAGGAAAGGAGCCACAGAACCAGAACCAGAACCATTGTCCCCCGATTTCACCATCACTTGATTGATTCACGCAGAGCAGAGCAGAACATAAGAAAGGGAATTGAGAGAGAGAAAGGCGGGGTTAGTAGTAAACTAAATAAGGCAGTTAAGGAATGGAATAATGCTTGCTTGACTTGACTTGGGGAGTGGGCAAGGCAAGGCAAATGGAATGCAATTGAAATGAAAATTCCATGTAACGACACACTCCTTGCCTTCCAACTTCTTTCCCCTTTTTCTTTTTCCTTTTTGGTGGGGGGTTTTAGAAACCCAACGCGCAGCTTACATATTTTGTATGCGTAATTTATTATTATTATTATTATTATTATCTTGAATGGTTTTAAGTTCTTACTTCTTAGCTTTTGTTTGTCTTTTTATGTACTTAATTTTACACTTCGAAGTCATTTAATCCTTTACTTTTGAAATAAGTCCAATTAATCCTTTATATTATAAAATGTGAGTTATATTAATTCTTCAATCCAACTTTATTTGATATTCTATCCAATTTAAAATGGCTAATTTTATATCTAAAATTATACAAAATGAATAATTTAAACCTCCTTTTTAAGTCATAAAATGACTTATTTTGTACAATCTTAAACACCAAATTGAGTCATTTTAAACTTTATTATGCTTTATATGACATATAATATTTCAAGGCATCTTAGTGTTACATATCACCATTTAATTGATAAAATGTTAAATAAAAATTGGAGAAGAGACTAACTTGACTCATATTCTACAATGTCAGAGATTAATTTGACTCATTTTATAAGTTAAAAACTAAAATGACTCATGAGCCTAAAGGCATTGACTAAAAATTAACATTACCTCATTATTTCAAATGTTTTAATTTATTTCAGTATAGGCCGATCCAAAGTCCTTGATCTCCTGTGAAAATGTATGAGTAGTCTCATTTAATGCCCATGTTTGGTTTTTTACTTCTTCTTCTTATTTTTTTGGGTTCGATTTTTTCTTCTTTTTTTTTGTTGCCCACCCGATTCACCGCTCCTAACCATATCCGGATCCGACCCGGGTTGCGCACCTGGTTGTGGTGGGTGAGTCTCCCAATGAAGATTTTCTACATACATTAGGACTCAAACTCGAGACCTTGATTAAGCATAACTAAGTCACTTACCACTAGGATCAACTCCCATTGGTGTCTGGCTTTTTCTTAACTAATCCCTTTTTCACCTAATTAGCATAATAAAAAACACATCCTCAAGCATCTATAGAGACGCGCCTAGTAAGGCCATTCTTTTTTATACAAACGTGAAGAGGGCAGATGGCAGGGCCCAAGGGCTGTACCAGGTAGTCTAGCCTATCTTTTACTTGCTTGACCAAAAACCTAAAAAAAGAGCCTACTAATTTTCGGCCAAGGGAAAAAAAAAGAGGCTATTTTGTCGGTTCTTGCTTGATGAACTGATGAGTTGAGCTGGGCGTCGCAGCCTAGCCTCCCACACTCCTATCGCTCTTCATGCCTAACAACTGCTTCTCCGGAGTTTTCTTTCTGATGCCTGATGTGCGACGGATCTACCTTATAGAAAACTGGAATCACTTCCCTTCCCAAGTTCTTCTTGCAATCCATGATCTTCGTGAGGTCATTTAGACACCACGTGGAAGAAGCGTAGTGCTGGGAGAAAATGACGGCATAAACCGTGGACTCTTGTATTGCTCTCTCAAGGGCGTGTGAAATCTCTTCGCCGCTGACAAGTCTGTCATCTATGTAACTTTCAACATGTACAGTGCTTCATAAAGAAAACTGGTGAAGTTGTCACGGGTGTCCTCCCTTCTGAAGCTGAGGAAAACATCGTGCTTGGTTGACGTTGAACCACAAGGATGAGACACAAACATATTCGCATTACATTGGAATTGATTATTTACTTTGCGGCCTCTGCACCTATTTGATCTTTGCCTTCAATATTTATAAATTAAAACCTCTGTGTATGTGTGTTTTTAATTATTTTCCATAGCTTCACTTTGACAAGTTCTATTACCACGACGCAAACTGAAAAAAAACCTGTGTCCAAAATCAAAATGCTACCCGGCCCAAATCGATGTTCCTATCGGCGAATGATATAAAACATGAATAATCCATATTTTCACAACTAACTGCCCAGCACCCTACAAAATCCATGGGCAATCTCAGCATAGTAATTTACTAATTACCCTAAAATCTTCATTGCCCAGGTCGACAACAGAACTGTGGGATTGCTGATGTATCCAACAAGAGCTGAAAATTGGATTTTAAAATAAGGGCGAAGATCAAGGAAATGCTTGAGATGAAATCGGAGCATGTCTTATCAGGGTCCAAGCCCTCTCTTCAACTCTTCAAAAAGGAGTTTTTGGCTGCATGACTTTCCTACTTCTTCCTAACCCATTATTTGTCCTGGTCTCGTGTGTGTGCTTTCCACACCTATGTCTAATCATTTTAATCCATCTCTCAGGCAGACCACAATGTTGGCATGCTTAGTTGTCACTGACAGCCTGGTGGCAAGGTCTAAATGCACAGCATTTCCCATCTTGATTGTGAATTTCACCAATAATCTCCACATGAACAAGATCCATTCTTGAAATGGTGAAATCGGCTGTTATCCCTGACAATGATTTCCCTGCCAACAATCTTTGCAATAAATTTAATGGCCGTGTGGCAGTCCGCACACACCCGAATGTTCTTTATCACACGGATAGTTGTACCAGCAGGAGTGCTAATGATGCCAAATGCTATGGCAAGCCTCTCACTGTGGGTGAGTAATAAGTCACGTTTATGTTCCTCATCAACATCATGGAGCACCTCATTTGTGCCAAGGACATATCCTTCTTTCTCCATCTGCTCCAATAGAATATACAATGCCTCATTTATTTTGCCATAATATGGATGAGATTTATCTCCAGCCATAAAAGTGTGGACTTTGTTTCCAACTTCAATCCAGCTGCATGCTGGAGTCTTCTTCAAGCCCTTTCTCCTCATGTAGATTCTAAACTTTGCAGCATCTTTCCATCTTTGGGCTGCTGAATAGATATTTGACATCAAAACATAAGCACCCATATTTCCAGGATCAACCGAAAGTATCCTGTCAACAACCGTCTCAGCTAATTCAACATTGTTATGAGCCCGACAAGCAGCCAACAAGGTTGACCACACGCTTCCCGTTGGTTGTACTCCCATGCTAGAGATAAAGTCATAGGCTTCCTCCAATCTTCCAGCTCTACCAAGCAAGTCTGCAACAGCAGCATAGTGCTCCAGGCCAGGGGTAATACCAAAATCTTGCTCCATTCTGTTGAAATACTTCCAAGCTTCATCTACCAACCCTGCATGACTACATGCAGTTAAAACACCCATAAATGCCACATAGTTGGGCTCAACTCCATCCATTAACATCTGCTCAAACAAGGAAACTGCATCAAGGGCATGGCCATGCATAGCACATCCCATAATGATGGCAGTCCATGATACCATGTCATGCAGCTCTATCTTGTCAAAGATATATCTAGCCATCTTAATGTCACCACATTTGGCATACATGTCCATCAGAGAGCTCGCTATAAACTTGTTATCATCAAACCCAATCCTAATTACATGTCCATGGATTTGTTTACCCAAACTCAGGGCTGTCAAGTGAGCACAAGCTGGTATGACACTTGAGAAGGAAACATGCATTAGTTTGACTTTCTCCTTCAACATTTGACGGAAAAATCTGAGCCCTTGATCAAACTTACCATTCTGCACACAGCCTGCAATGATAGAGTTCCATGAAATGGCATCTCTCTTAGGTAAGATGCAAAAGGCATGAAGCGAGTATTCCACTCGAGTACATTTTGCATACATGTCAATTAAGCTACTCCCAATGTAAACATCCACATCAAACCCATTTCTGATAGCATAGGCATGAATCTCCTTTCCTTTAATTAGATCAACGTGCTCCGCGAAGATAGGGAGAATGCTTGACAAAGTGAAGGAGTCAGGCTTCAAGTTGGCATGCCCCATCTCCCTAACCATGGCCAATGCTTCTTCATACATCCCATTTTGAGCGTTTCCAGCAATAACAGTGTTCCAGGAAACAACATCCCTCACTGGCATTCTCTCGAAAACCTTTCTAACAATATCTACTTTCACAGCAGCACCCATGTTTTCCTTTCTAACAAAATTGCTGCCATCAATGCCCTTCTTCCCTCTTTCAAAAAATCTGTCAAGCACTTTGCCTGCATTACGATTCCTTCCACAAAACACACCCAATCCCTGAAATTTAGAGTACATATTCATCAACGCATTACCGGTGTACAAATCAAAATCCATACCAAGATGAACGATGCAGGCATGGAGAGACTCACCAAGCCTCAGGTCCTTCAAGAGGGTACATGCTTTAAGGACAGAAGGGAACACGTGGCGGTCTGGGAGAATGCCAAGTGCCCTCATTTGGTTAAAGGAAGCCAAGGACTGATGGAAGAGGCCATGAGAAGTGTAGCACTTGATGATGGAGACCCAGGCGTGGGGGGGAGGAGGAGAGGGAAGGGCGTTGCAAGAGGTTGAGGTTGGAGTAGAGTGAGAGCATGGAGGAGTTGTGGGAGTGAGATGCTCCTTTGGTCTTGAGAATGCGGGCATGGAGTTGTTTGGCCTCATAGGTGGAAGGGACGATGGTATTAGTATTTGTGTTTCTGAGAATAGTTCTTCTGATCACATTTTGTGCGGAACTGGAACTCATTGATGGAGTAAGCAGTTGGGAGTGGCTACCCGATTAAAAGGCATCTCATGAGCAAAACGGCGATTGCTCTTAGTTGTGTTGTCTTGTGTAGAGAAAATCAAATCAAATCGAATGGAACAACACTACAACAGGCTGTGTTTTGCTTGGTGTTTCTGCTCCCGATACGAGAAATACGAGGAAGAAAACAAACATCGGAAAATCTTTGGGCCTGGGGTAAAAGATAGTTGACTTTAACCATTCTTTTTTTTTTTTAGGATATTTTGGGGCTAAAAAAAATGGTATAAATTTTTATAGATAAATTCTATACATAAAATTATATATAAATTTGATACATGAAAATTTATTCCTATTTTTATTTTCCAACCCAACATAGTACCCAGTGGAACGGTTTCCTAAGTTGATAACTTGACGGCCCAGCCCAATAAGAGCAATAATAAGCGGCGCAGAAGGGGAAGGGATTTCCCTACATGTGAATGCACAAGGCATGGGATCTCAAGGACCATAAAAAACGGCATGTTTCTCACGACCAAACACAAAAAGGCATAGCATCTCTGAACCCAGAAAAACAAAAATATAAGAACTACTAATATATATCCGTGCTAAGTCTCAACCGCACTCATTTTCCTTTTTAAAATCTATACCATTAATATTTAAGAACTACTAATAGACAAATTTAATAAAATAATGATATTTGAAAATTTGATTATGCTTTCTTCCAAATTCTAATATTTTTTACCTAAAAAGAAAAGTTTTTGAAAATAAATTTAAATACATTTTCATTTCATTTAATTTACGATGTTATCCTTTTACTTCGACTAAATATCCAAACTAATTTCTCAAATTTGTATTTGGAGATAAATTAGTTGATCAGATTTTAAAAATACTAAATTGGTCCCTCACATTTCAAAAAAGGGATAAATTGGCCCTTCGTACAATTTTATACAGTGTATGAAGGGACCAATTTATCCCCTATTTTAAAATGTAAATGATCAATTTGTGATGCAAATATGAGGAACAGTTTGGGCTTTAGTTCTTTTACTTCATTATCTTCTTACTCTACTAACTTAATAGCCTTTATTATAACAATAACTTTTCAATATATATTACCAAATCTTCTTCCATGTTTAATTAGTTTTATTTGGAAAATTGATTAACTCATTCCTTCCTCATTATAAATAAAAACTTAATTTAAATAAATAAATTATACAAATATCAATATATCATGGTTTAACAATACCAATATATATATGTGTATGCGCGCACGTGCACGTATAATTGAATTTAAAAAGAAAATAAACGAAAAGGATTCAATCATGTGTCAATGGGTCAAATTACATATTTTTAAAATTTAGCATTTAAAATACAAATGATTTATAATTAGGGGGTAAAGTACGAATTTTTCAAATTCAAAATTTCATTCTTGCTTAATAATGATGTGGAATGGAGGTCGTGATCATGTTAGTCCTCTCGTGCACTCCACGGATTCCCTGCCTCCACGATCGTTAAGTTGTTCCATACGTCCCATATCCACAACCTCCAACTTACGTGAATCATATTATATATTAGTGGCATATAAACCTAGTCTCATCATGTAACACAATGCCACCACGCCTTTATTTTCATTTTCTGTTTCTTTTTTGTTTTTCTTAGAGAGGCTGGATAAGAGCAAGTCTACACGATTTATCAACTGCGAAGCTCAAGTCCAGCCAACTATTTAAGTCTTTAATACAGACTAGCTTGCGTAAACCCTCAATTTGTTTGAACAAATTATAGAAAAGTTTACTCAAATATTAATAATAGAAAAGTTTTATCCTAGTAGTTGATTGATTAATTTGAACCAAAATTAACTCAAATTTAAAGAGTGAATAATCTCTTTGATCTTGATATTTTTTATTTCATATCAATTTGGTCCTAATAGTTTTTTTCTCCTCAATTTAACCCTAACATCTTTGCATTCAAAATCAATTTATTCATTTTGTCTGAACTCCACTTTAACGGAATGATAAAATTAAAGCCAAATAAAAAATGTTATGACAAATTCATGTCAAAATTAAATATTTTAGAACTAAATTGATGTAAAGAAAACTATTACCATCAAATTGATATCAAAATTGAAAATATTTGAATTAATTAAATTGATATTGAAAAGGATAATCACGATCGAATGGAAGTAAGATAAAAAACACTAGGACAAAAAAGATTTTTTACTATAATTTAAAATACTCCAAATACTAGTGGTTTAAAATAAGAGCTTAGTTTCTATAGATACAGTAAAATATTGAAGTATTATCTAATATTATTTGACTCTTTCTTAATATTTTGTTAATTAATAGGACTACTAATCTCCACCGAAATCATTTTACACGCAGTTGACATTCCAAGCTTGCTCTAAGCCACTCCCCCAACCACCACCACAAAAAAATGAACAATGAATAGAATCTCTTAACTCTCAAGTC
Organism: Dalbergia cultrata; assembly: GCA_031216105.1. NCBI lineage: Eukaryota > Viridiplantae > Streptophyta > Magnoliopsida > Fabales > Fabaceae > Dalbergia > Dalbergia cultrata. The sequence continues at coordinate 933,232 of CM062348.1, forward strand.
ATCACAGCATTATATTGTAAAGCTATTGAATGATTTAATCTGTGGCACCAAAATAAGATGATTTAACTCTGAACCATCAAATCGGAAATGATGACCCATCTAATGTTGGTCTTGGCTTGTAAAAGGATCTGTCATTACTTTATGTGATTCACACTGTTTGACACTGTCCAGGCTCACAAATTATGCCACACTTCGAAGTCCTAATACTGGTTTGAAGTCTTGGTTGCAACTTGCAACGCGGCCGTCGCGTCTTTTTGCACATAGCTGATAACGCTAGACGTGAGAGAAAAACCAATGAAATTTCATATTTTGCATAAAAATTCCATTCATTTTCCCAATTTTCATCAAATTCCCTTGCATATATAGCATGCAAATGACATGCTAAAAGGTCACTAGAATTGATTTAAATATTGTGCATGATAAAGTCTTAAAATTTAGAAGAAAAAATATAATTCAAGATGCATTTTTAACCATTTTACACTGGAGGTGTTAGTGTAAGCATGACAAATTTGTATCGCTCAGGAATGAGGGTGGGAAGTGATTGCCGGTGTAAAGAAGGCACTGACAATAAGCAGCTCCTCACAAGGTCTTCTAAGCGGAGGGGTACATGAATAAACCGATTACATACTAGAATGAGAGGGATCTAAGACTGTATATGTATGGAACTATACAGTTGAGAATGACTTATATGAATTAATTTGTACTACCTATACTAACAAAATGCATCTTCTTTTCGGTAGTCCATCACTAAAGAATTTCATGGTTGAGCATGCTTAACTTAAAGCAATTTTGGAGTGGTTGATCTCGTGAGAAGATTTTATAGGAAGCGTGTAAGTGAGAACAATACATACTGAAAAGACCACTATTAGTTTGTGGGGATAGTCATCAATCCATAAAGTAGCATGAACTGTTACAAACGGTATCAGAGTAGCACCTCTCCTAGTACAGTGTGGTTTGGAGATGAACCAAGCGGAAACTGGTGAGCATGTAATGCCCGGGGACAAAGGCGGGGAGTGATCGTCGATGCAAAATATGCACAGACAAAGAACAGACAAAGAGCAGCTCCTTACAAGGCCTTCTAAGCGGAGGGATACATGAATGAACCGATTACACACCAGAATGAGAGGGATCTAAGACTATATAGGTATGGGTTTATACATTTGAGGATGACTTACAAGATGTATCTTTTTTTTGGTAGCCCATCACGAAAAAACTTCATGGTTAAGCATTCTTGACTTAGAGCAATTTTGGGATGGGTGACCTTTTGGGAAATTTTCCCAGGAAGTATGTCGGTGAGGACAATGCATGCTGAAAAGACCCTTGTTGATTTGTGGGGATAATCATCAATCCATTAAGTAGCATGAGCTATTACAAAATTAATATATATATAATAAGGGAATAGATTTTTTTGTATAATCAATTTATATGATTTTGTGATGTGTAATTTTTTATCATTGATTAGATTTATCTATAAGATTAATAAGACCTATCTTTTTTTTATCTGTTAAATATCATAAGCTCCACCCCCTAATTGGAAGAGCACTAGTACATGAGGTCTACAAACAATAATAAAGAGGTGGAACTTATGATATTTAACAGATAAAAAAAAGATAGGTCTTATTAATCTTATAGATAAATCTAATCGGTGATAAAAAATTACACATCACAAAATCATATAAATTGATTATACAGAAAAAGATCTATTTTTTTTTATCCGTTAAATATCATAAGCTCCACCCCCTAATTGGAGAAGTACTAGTACATGAGGCCTACAAACAAAAATATTGTAAGAGTTGTGTTATTTGAACACTAAAAAATGGTGTCAACACCCATTTTTCGGGTTTTCAAATCAATCATAATCCAGCAAAAACATGCTGCGTTAGTCTAGCAAACCAAGGCCAATAAAGAACCAAAAGGCACAAGGAAAAATAAATAGAAAGGAAAAGGCTCACAGCAGAAGAATCCTAAAGCAAACACAAAAAACTAGCAGAATAGGAGTTCACCGAAGCATAATCCTTGAGCCCAAAATCCATCGTGTTAATCGATGATAAAAGTTTACCCATTATAGAGTCATGTGAGATCTTCACACGAGACTGATGAGAGGATCTATTTTGATAAGAATTTTAGAATATGAGTATATCTTACCAATACAAATGAGTATGAAGATTTTTTAAAAAATTGGTCTACTAAGCAGGCCTTTTTTTTTTCCATTATGAAAATCGCATCTCATATATATCATAATATGGTGTTTAAAAACAAATTATTTATTTATGGTCCTCAAATCTTGCCAATAACAAATTTTGATTAAATAATAATTTTTAAATAAAATTGTCATGGCCGAATTTAAGAAAAAATAATATAATAATAAATACGCAATTAATGGGTTTAATTAAACACTAAACTTTAGTAAATTTTCTCACAAGCTCATATTTTTATATAAAATTTTCTCAAAATCCATGTATAAAATAAAAAAAAACCTTACTAGGCTTAAAAGAAATTTGAAATGCCCTAATATTTTTCAGTTAAAAAGGTTAATATAATCTTTTTGATAGACAAGTGGGGTGAGACTGTACGATATTGATGAATTGCCTCATTTATTCCTATACCTAGTTGATGACATATTCTTTTTGTTGCTCAAAATATCTATTATTGATAATAGTGACTAATTTTTTTGAGTTGAGAGCTCTTATAGGAGAATAACTTTTTAGCTATACAACTTTCTCTATACATATCATCAAAGTATCAAAACAAAAATTAAATAACATAATAATTTTATACTTCTATAATATAGAGGTACATAAAAATAAAGTAAGTGTTAGCCCTAACATAATGAAGCAACTTTTTTTTATGTGTCTCTGTTGCCAGAGATATAAAATTATTATAAAAATATATTATACCCTAAATATTTCTACTTCCACAAATGTTACAGGAGAACCTGGGCAATCTATCGTCATGATGATATCATAATATCACAGGACGAAGTCCCCGGATCTTTAGGGTGCGCTTATTTTGTATTTTTCATTTTTCAATTTTTGCTCATAAAAATTAAAAGGTGAAAATTAAAAATTAAAAGACAAACATACCCTTAGAGTGTCTATCACTGTTTTTCGCAATTAAATTTCTGACAAGGAGGCGATAAATTGCCATCCGAGTCACGGCAGCGATGCAGGACCGGACCACTAGCATTTTTCTCAATCGTCAAGGTGACATCAGCCACAATCTTTCTTCTCTCTCCTGGCCTGTCGCACACTACGCGACAAAAACAGAGCCGTCCCTATTCACTTTGCTCCTTAATTCCCAAATCCGAAGGCCATGCCTCGCGTGTGAATGCTGTTCCATGTTTTCTTCCTGTCTTCCCAGCTTCCAGTGCCACCGAAAAGAAAGGTGAAATGTGAAAACAGAATGACCCAGCCTATTATTCAATTTTCAAACCCTTAAAATTATTAACCAACGACGGTCAAACCTTAGCAAAGCCTATAACTTTTAAATGATGGCATAAATGATACAAACTAAGAAACTCAACTCTCTTGGTTTTTTATTATTTAATTCAATGTTTATTATTTAGAATTTTTTCCGTCCCAAATACACACGCACACGCTCATATAAATATAGGATACCATACCATGAGTGGCACAGTTTCATTGAGTCAAATAAAAAAATAGAGGGAGAATATAACATGGGTGAAGACATAGTTGATAGAGCATTTAGGAGCCTAGGAAAAGGCTTCGACCTGACCTCAGATTTCAAGCTCAAATTCTGCAAAGGCGAAGAGCGTTTGGTTGTTCTGAATGAAATAGAGAGAAGGGAGGTCAGGGTGCCAGGTTTCGGAGCCACCAGGGATGTCTCCGTTGATATCAAATGCGACAAAGGCGACCGCATGCGCTACCAGTCCGATGCCCTCACCTTCACCCAAGTAATTAATTTATCAAGCCATTTTCATCGATTAAACGTAGTTGCTTGCTGTCATTGGATGAAAATGAATGAGTCCTTTTCAGTTTTTACTTGTTTGTTTTTATTTAATTGGTGTTGTGGGTTTTGATGTTAATCATATTAGATGTCAGAGCTGTTCAACCAGAAAAGTTCAATTCCTGGGAAAATACCATCTGGGTATTTCAATGCCGTGTTTGGGTTTGACGAAGGTTCATGGGCAGCTGATGCAGCTAATACCAAGCACTTGGGCCTAGATGGCTATTTCATCACGCTCTTCAATGTTCACATTGATCGCTACCCACTTCTCCTCTCCAAACAAGTCCTCGAAGCCGTTCCTTCTTCCTGGGATCCTCCGGCACTTGCAAGGTAATTATAATATTTTTTTTCCATCTTTTCTTCAAATTTCAGTTTGCATAAGGATTCATTAAAATTTTGTTGATTGAATAAATTCAGAAGCACCAAAAAAAAGAAGAGAGAGAAGCAAAGTTTATTAAACTTTAGAAATAGCCCCACAATGGATTGGCTTGCATGGAGAAGTGAGATCAACCATACAAATGACTGTGAACATGATGAAAAAAAAGTTAATTTTATTCAGAGTACTCATTCTTTAATTGTTGTCTCTCCTGCCTAAACATAAGTTTTACCACCCAATACTCATTAACTAATTAAAATAATACATGTAGAAACTTTATATTTAAAAAATGTTTATGGTTTCTTATGTAAGTCACTAGAAATTCTTGTTCTTATTTTAAGTTCCATTGAACAGAACTGTTCATTTACACATAAAATATTTTTGTGTACCTAACTCGGGGAATGAAGTCAGGAATAAATAGACCGGAAAAGGTCAAAAAAAAAAAAAAGGAATAAAAAATATGGTATATGATAATAATTGGACTTTTATAATAATACATCATTACTGCTCTATGTTAAAAGGTCAAATAAGTAGCTCGGTTAAGGGCAAACCTGTAACCTTGCATGCCGTCTGGGCACACAACATTTCTACCTTGTGTACGTGGTTCTCTGGCTGGACCAATACGCTAGCTTCACGTTGACGTGGTAAATATAGTACTCTATACATATACACATTAATTAGTCAAACAAGTTGTTACGTATGAACCAAGACTAAGAATGAGTAGATTGTGCAACATTGAGAGAATCAATTATTTAAAAGTTTTATCATCAATCCATAAAATAGTGTTGTTGCCAAATAAATACACATATTGTAGGCTCAACTGATATTTTGTGGGTATATTTAACTAATAAATTCTTTTACGTGTGAGGATTTAGAATCAACACTAACAAAATATAATGAAAAGAATGTATGTATATATTTATTTTAATGTCCCGATTTCTAATTCATAGTGCATATTATATGTGGAACATATATAAAATAATATATTAGCCATGGACATATCCAGTGAAAACAAAAAAACACATAATAATACGTCTTGAATTTAGTTATCTCTTTTAGCCATTATATCACTTTCGGGAACCTTAGACTTCCCATAATCGATATATTCTGAAACCCTAAATTTGATTATCTCTGCCATAGGATCACTATAACTTTATTTGAAAATTAAATAATTTGCTTTAGTATTTCCAATCGTTTTAACAGTATTTTTTTAAAAATATATTTATGATTTTAATCACATTTTCAGTTATGTTATTAGCCAAATTAATCAGCTAGATCTCCATTCCATGCCGTGTTTTGGCTCCATTTTATTAAGCAATAATGTTCCTTGCTTTGATGAAAACATGGAAGTATTTTCTTTAAGAAGTTGCCAGGCATGATATCCCAGCAAGCAGCCCTTTCATCCAACACAAAAAGTTTGACTTTTGGCCTTCTTATATATACATATATATATATATATATATATATATATATATATATATACATATATATATAGTCACATGCCCTGAAATTATCATCACAATTACAATTATTTTGCTAAGAATGCCCTAAAATTACTTGATTTTGTTTTTGGTCTGCCTAAAATTATTTTATTAAAGTGCCTGTTCTCTCGAACGATTATCCATTTCGGATTATCAAAGCTATAAAGTTTTCTTTTTATTCTGATATAAACCCCTAGAAAATGAGAAGATAGAAAATACAGTCTTTTTTTCAGTCAAGAATAAACGCGAAGAGAATCTAGAATTCGATAGGTTAATTATTTAGCAAAATATTAATTCAACAGCTAATTATTGCACCAATAATAATTATATTTCGGCTAGAGTGGCCCAACCATTTCTATCTTGAATTTATGTTCATTATTATTGCTCGGTTTGACTCGGATCTTGTTGGCTGACATTAAATTTGTAAGGATTCAGAAAAACCAATCTGTAAATGTGTCATGATCTAAGATTGAGACAATTATATTCTTATTTTATGTTTGAGTAACGTTACACAATTAGAAAAATATGATTAGGATTATTTGACAAAAATCATAGTGATCATTAAATAAAATAAAATGTTGTGATAACCTATTCATCTAGAGGGCAACAACCATTCCCTCATTCCGCCAACAAAAATTTGGTAAAATTTCACCGGGGAGAAGGAAGGAGAGGGGGGGGGGGGGATTAATATTTTTGTTTAAAAAAATTTTAGTGTTAAAAAATTATGCTGAATTTCTGGGATGCTAACTGGAAAGTAAAAAATTCAGAAAAGCTTGCCCGAATTTTTCCCCTTTCCCACCACTCTTGCTCATGGTCGTCTCCTCATATTATTAAAAAAGCCTGCTTGTATACTATCTCTACATTGTAATATTATTTCTTCATATTAGTGTATCAGTACTGTAAGTCAACGATATGAATTTGCAAAATAATAATGATATCAACGTTTCAATGGTTTTGGACATTTTCTAAAAGAAAACGTATAATAGAAGCTAACTTAAATAATGACTTATTTCTGACGGTCACATATATTTTTGTGTTCAAATCAAGCTCTGATGGGATTTCATCAAAATAAAAAAGCTGCGATAGTATGAACAGTTAGAAAATAAGGGGCCTTGAAGTTCTTTCTAGATTTTCTTTGTCTTAAAAAAAAAATGGAATAAACAGTTTACTAAGAACAGGTGCAGAGCCACATACAGTTAAATTCCATCAAATTTCCAGCCTCGCGACTTTTTTGGGTCAGTTATTGACCAAGCATATGAAATGTTCTGTCTTCTGACCTATGGCGGCAGTCTGGTTTGGTTAGATAATCAAATTGACTACAATTTTTCCATTCAGAAAATTAATCAAACTACAATTGTCTTTTGCTTTTGCCCCTATGTTGAACTAAAATTCTAAAAGAATGAATGAACGAAAAAAAAAAAGAGGATTAACGTGTCGTTGAATTGAATTTGTTATGCACTGATTGATAACAATTCAATCACCATTACATTATTTTGGATATAAGAGACAAAATCTCTACCCCGCTATCTGTCAGACGAGTGAAAATTTGCTTGGTCTCCAGGGCCATAACTATGAGAACACAAATTTAAATATAAAAAAATACATTTGTTGGGAGAGTGAATACTAAGGCATAATTGTTCTATTATCCAAAATTAAAAGAGCAATATCTTTCACACTTTTGGGTTTATCATAAAAAGTAATGGTTGAAAGTATAAACATCACTTATGGTAATATTTTGTGTTATTATTTTTTATTTTAATTATAAAATTATCATCTTGATTTTATTCTATTTTTTAAATTTTGCAAAGAAACTATGAAAATAATTGTTTTATTTTTAATATTTCTTCACAAAATTTCTAAACTTGCTGTAATACTACTTAATTGATGTTCTTCAAATTTGAAATTTTAAACAGATTCATTGAGAATTTTGGGACACACATCCTTGTTGGGCTTAGCATTGGTGGCAAAGATTTGGTGCTAGTCAAGCAAGATGTGTCTTCCAACTTAGGGCCATCAGAGCTCAAGAAGCATTTGGATGATCTTGGAGATCAGTTATTCACTGGGACCTGCAATTTCCTTCCGAAAACCAAAGAGCAGAAGTACAAGGTTTGCTAACACAATTAATGAATCTCAAATTATCTATGCAAATCAGAACAGTTAGAAGGCCACTAATTTTGATTTTGTGCTAAATAATTACAACGTAATATGCTGAAAATGCAGGTACCACAGGCTTTTGATGTCTTTGGTCCGCAAATTGTTGCCTTCAATAGCTCCACATCCGTTTGTGCAAAAGATGTATGTTCTATATCTCTCTAAATACTTATATTATGTTCTTGAATATTTAATAGTTAAGGTAGAAATTCTTTTGACAAATTCTTAAGAAATCTAATTAAGCAGAAAAAGAAAATCGTAAAATTTCATGGCATAATTATCAGAAATTTGTGAAATTGAACAGCCGCAAAAAAAATTTAACTAGACTAGGTTAACTTTAGTCTATAATTATTTATGTGATTGTTGGGTATCAGAAGATGATATTATTGATGATGGAACCTTGCAGGGAATTACAGTGATATGTTCAAAGAGTGGAGGAGATACCCAAGTGAGCAACCATTGTGAGTGGCTTCTCACAGTTCCTAAGAAGCCAGATGCTGTTCATTTTAACTTCATTCCCATCACTTCTCTTCTTAAAGGTGCTCCTGGCAGAGGCTTCCTTTCACATGCTATCAACCTCTACCTTCGATGTAAGTTTATTTCTGTATTTTAATTTATCCCAATTTCAATATGAGAAATATACTACAGAATGAAATAAATGACCACGAAACTCGGTTAGAAGTACATCAACCACTCGATCGAAGATCATAAATTCGATGTTAACATGTAACTATATTGACCAACATTTATCAATCACACAAAACATAACTCAAATTTATATTTGGTCGACGTGTGTAAACTTTATATGGGAAAAATGATAGTAATTGAGTTTAATTTTGATATGTAAAATGATTTACATCATTAATCAATCATATATTAACGTGTGTATAATTTTTTAAGTTAATTATTATAAATAAAAGTCACACTTTAATAGCGAAATAAAAGTCTTTTTGGTTGTTGAACCAATGATAAACAATTAATTATTAGTTTCATATGAAATGTAGATAAACCTCCCATGTCAGATTTGGCATACTTTCTTGACTTCCAAGCACACAAACTCTGGGCTCCTATTCACAATGATCTGCCTCTGGGTCCTGTCACAAATAGAACTACCCTCTTACCATTTCTCAGCTTCAACTTGATGGGTCCCAAGCTTTACGTCAACACCGCTGAGGTACTTCCAGATCGATCCTGATAAATTAGACTTTGATGATTATTTCATGTTCTTCTGCCTATTAAGTATCTTAGTCATATAACAGGTAACAGTGGGTAAAAGGCCAATCACAGGGATGCGCTTGTTTCTCGAGGGCATGAAATGCAACAGGTCGATTCCACATCAATAATATTAATTAATAAAATGGCCATGATTGTTGAATTGGTCTATGAATAGTGCTCACACAATGATGTTACGTTGATGACACAGATTAGCCATACACCTGCAACATCTAATCAACACTCCAATAATGTTTGACGGGAAAATAGAGGACACAACAATATGGTCAGAAGAAGTCAACGACGACCGTTTCTTCGAAGCCATCAACGGGAAGAAATTTTCCCACGTATGCACGGCACCAGTGAAGTACAATCCTAGAAGGAGCACTAGCACTGACAATGATGTGGCCGCCTTCATTGTCACGGGAGCACAACTTCATGTGAAGAAACACGACTCCAGGAATGTTCTTCATCTGAGGCTGTTGTTCTCTAAGGTGGCTGATTCTATTGTTGTGAAATCAAAATGGACACAGGGGTCCTCAGGGTTGTCCCAGAAGAATGGAATCTTCTCAGCAATAAGCACATCAATTTCTGGCAATAAAGATCAGAAAATTAATCCACCAGTAGTCGTGGATTCGAGTGTGTTTCCAACAGGACCTCCAGTGCCAGTGCAAACACAAAAGCTCTTGAAATTTGTTGACATGTCACAGTTATGCAAAGGCCCACAAGATAGTCCTGGCCATTGGTTGGTCACTGGGGCAAGACTGGTCTTGGATAAGGGTAAGATATGTTTATGGGTTAAGTTCTCTTTGTTAAATACTGGTCCCTGAAACAACGATAATACAAAAAGTCCAAGAGAGAAAAACAGCAAAAGAAGAAGGAAAATTTTTCAAATTAGTATGTACCTATCCCAAGAATGGATATATATGTATGTAGACGTTTAATTATGTAGCTGCGTGGTAGAGGTAGTTTATAGGCTGAATTATTAGCTTAATGACTCAGTGTATGTCATGCATGTAGGCTTCACTGTAACTTTGTTTTCTTCATTCTTTCATACTTCCCTACAAACTCAAGGATAAAACAAGAGTGTATATTTCCATGGGCAGTGTATATATTTTTAAGAAGGGATGATACCTGATAAGACGGGAATACCTTCCTTCTTTTCCATCACCTCATTTACTTTTTTAATCTCTCTTCTTTGTTTTTTCCCCTTATTTTTCTGCTATTTTTCTGCAAATCCTTACAGAAAATCCCTGAGCAAGTGATCGAAATTAGAAAAAATGTAAAATAAAATCTCATAAACTAAAAAATTATATAAAAATTAGCATGAAGATGTATTAATATAATAAGATATAGGAACTTAAGTAATTTTTGTTTTTAACACAAGAAATACAGTAATGTTGTATATAATTAATTAAAATGAATAAAATTATACATAGTACATTTTTATAAAATTATAAAATATATTTTAAAATTTTTAAAAATATTATGTCAAGAGTACGTCATCGATGAGAAGGTCATTTTTTTAAAAAAAAAGTAATTTTTATATTAATATATATATTGAATAGTTAATAATTAATCACGGTTCTAATTTAATTGAAAATAAATATTAATATGGCCTGATATATTCTATATTTTAAGTAAAAAAATAAGCCACAATATCTTGTAAATAGTCAATTATATAAAATAGTTATTAGTTATTATTTCTTAACTACCAAAGAACTAGTGTAGCGCCCATATACCTTGGACAATGGAGTATAGTTCACAGTCAATATATACTATTTGATGTATTTACTTTAATGATAATCTAATTATATTGCATTAGTATCAACCTTAATGAGTTAATTAATAAATAATACATAATGATATAGACAGATCCCATTGGATACCATTGTTTTAACCCCTATCTGATTAAATTATAGAATCATTTGCAAGATGTAAAATTTACCTGTATTAGTAGATAATTTTTGTTCTTCCAACTAACATAAATGCTGCAAAAGTAAGTGTTTTTTCATTGGATAATTAGCTGCCATGTGATCAATTTTTTTGTTTTGTCTAAATTTTCAGAAATAGACTTTATTAATGAAAAGTTGTGTATAATATGCTTTCCCTTTTGTAATCTGGTGTTGAAAATAAAAGAAAGAATTTACTCATTTAAAAATAAATTAATTACCTGATTAGAAAATAAAGCATTCATAATTTGAGTGCATTCCTTTTTTGGAAGTCATCTAAAGAACTAATTTTTGATTGGTTGCTGCTGTCTCTATATTAAATCTACTAAGCATTGCAACCGAAAATGATAAGTTTCCTTGATTGGAACTTTCGAGTTGAATATATGTGTTTTCATCAATACAATCACTCTTCCTCTTCGAACTATAATTGCTATTGCTAGTGTTTACATGTCACAACCCGACTTGGGAATGTGGTCGGCCAGCACATGAGGAATCTCATTCTCACATAAGCCTCATAACCTCTAAGTCTCTCTAAATGCTTAATTTATCAATAATATTCACTTTTTAAAACATAGTTTCATTTAAATCTTTAATCAAATCCTTATCCAGGACCTAATTTTTGAAATAATAAATCTGAAATACTTTAGTATACAAGTTCTAAAGTTCTCTTAATCAATCTCTGAAAATCTATTTAACACTTAAAACTGAATCACAAATAATCCTCTCTGGCTTGTTACATCTCTAGTTCATCACATAAATCTCTAATTACAGTTTAAAATTTAATTACTTACTCAATCTCTGAAGATACTATAATATATCAAAATACATGTGTGGCTAGGATCCTGCCTGCATATCTGTGATATCCCAAATAAAGAAATTATAATTATTTTAAATTATTATTATTATTATCAAGTTCACCTAACACTAATATTATTTAACATTATTATTACTAAGTGTAGCTAGCATTAGCATTATTATTATTAAGTGTACCTAGCATTATTATTTAACATTATAATTACTAAGTGTAACTAGCATTATAATTATTATTATTAAGTGTACCTAGCATTATTATTATTTAACATTATTATTACTAAGTGTAGCTAGCATTATCATTATTATTATTAAGTGTACCTAGCATTATTATTATTTAACATTATAATTACTAAGTGTAGCTAGCATTAGCATTATTATTATTAAGTGTACCTAGCATTATTATTATTTAACATTATTATTACTAAGTGTAGTTAGCATTATTAATATTTATTATTATTATTAAGTGTAGACAAATAGCACTAATATTATTCATGATTATTATATTTGTGTATAAATATATGAGTGTAGGAGTGTGTATGTGTAAGAAATGTTTAGTTTCATTTTGCTAAGTTTTGCTTACACCTCCTCTAAGTCACACCTCCTCTAAACCAAACTTCTTCTTGGCCGAACTCATCTCTTGTCAAGCTCATGATCTTCATGGCCGAGCTTCAGTGAGCCTAGCTAATCCTCTCTTGGGATGTTGTGATGCTTATTTCTTTTAATCTGTGAGATTGGTTATTTGTACCATTCAAATACTTCAGAGTAAAGTTATTAGTAGAAGCACACTCACGACTACCAATGGTGAGTGGGTTTAAACTCATAATCATACTTTTGGTCATTATTAATATTTTTCCATATTATATAAATTATTTGTGAAATTTTAGAATGATTTATGTCAAGAGAATATATTGTTATAATTATGTCTGTTTTAGAAATATTATTACTTTTACAGTTATCATGAAAATTAATCATTTTAGCAAAACACATGGGACCATAATTGATACCTTGCGTGTTATAGAATATCTTTTTCCTAGTTATGAAATTGTGAGACCTTAGTTTAATGTTTACAGTAGAAATATTGATTATCATGTTTTCAGACTATGTATTTCCTATGAAAATTTTAGAATATTAGATATGATTTATTGAAAGTATTGAATAAAGTATAATTCATAACAATTGTCAGATACATATTCTATTGATTACTGAAATCACAATGTCTACAAGCTGGTGATCCCTTGGGCATGATTTTAGAATCTCAGTTATGCTCTGATCAAATTGTTAGAATTATATGAATTCAGAGCTTTTATATTTAATTGGTTTATGAACAAATTATTTTATATTAATTAGTGAGAAACAGATCAGCGAGTTAACGGCTGCAGGATTGATCGTTAACCTTGGTACCAAGTGGTCCGCTAGAGGACTAGCTCACCCACAATAAGGAACCTAGTGAGGTGTCCATTTATGGGACCTAGTTAGGTGCCTATCAGATTAACCATTGGCTCAGATTTAGCTATTCAGCTCAGATAATTATGTATAGAATAATTCATGTTTCTCTACTAGTTATTGCCATAGATTCAGTTAATTTATATGTAATTATATATGTAATATATTTTACATCAGTTGCATGTATATGTTATGTATTTTGTTATTGTCCAGTGTGGGTTGTGAGTGGAAGCTCACTCACTGAGTTTTGATGAACTCACCCCTCTCTTTTCCTTTCCCTACAGATACAGCCTGATTTCGGTTGTACCACAGATCCTCATTAGTTGTGCTATGACTTCCTTGGTGAGCTTCGCTTTGGAGTGGAGCTTATTGTCAATTATGTCAGTCTAGTAGTTCTCCAATAAATTGTGTAGGCAGGATCCCCAGACATGCATGATATATTTTCAGAATTTCTGTTAATTATTTTGTTATGTTTGGCTTTGGCCTAGAATATGGATTTTATGCAAATTTATGTTCAAAATTTATGTTTTGAGAACAATTTCATATTATTGAAGTTCTAGTTGAACTTGAGATATTTTGAATAAATTTGGATTATTTATATTAGCGATTCACGTTACTGCAGGCTTAGTAGGGACCCAAATCCTCACGTGCCGGTCACACTCCATAGGTGGGTCGTGACAACATCTACTGGAGCACTCTATTCTAATAGAACTATAAACTAAGCCTTACTCTAAAATAAGACTCACCACTGAGAACAACTGCGTCTGCCAACAAGGGCTAAACAAGATCTGTACCTGCAACTATGAGGAGGAAAGGAGAGAGGTGAATCAACGGAGTCAGTGAGTGAGCTCTCACTCATCACCCACATGAGACAACCAATGAATAATATATATATATATATATATATATATATATATGCAACCAACAATCATAAACTATTTAATAGTCATATCCATGTATAATTATATATAGAAGATGTATCTCTGCATTTATAAATTCATAGAAAAACATATCTAATTTTTACTCTAACGAGAAATCATTTTTCATACATATACATAATAGCTCTTAAATCAAATATTCTCTGAAAACATAAATACCAGTACTCTAATAAAGAAACATGGATCTCTAGTTATGCACTGCATGACAATATATTTTCTAGCTATGCATGTCAACCATGGCATAACGAATTTTCTGATCTCTAGGATCCCTCAAGGATCCGAATCGGACACCTAACTAGGTTCCATCCTTGTTTTGTGAGATTACCCCTAAGGGCAACTTAGTATCAAGGTTAACGATCATTTTTCCTAATCGTTAACTCATTGTTTGTTTTTCTATAGCTACCGTCTAATCTCTAAATCGTAAAAACTAATCATTTTTCTAAAATTCTGTGTTAGGCTCTTCTCTGAAGTTAAAACTCAATCATATATAAATAGTCTGCTCTTGAAATTACAAAATCTCTAATGTATATAAAATCATAACCATATTCTAGCTTTTTATAAAAACCGTTAAATATGAAAAATTTTGAAACTTTGAAAGCTTTGGACTCATATAACTCTAACAATCTGACTATGAAATCATACCCAAGGAATCACCACTTGCAGGCATCGTCGTGACTTCTATAAACCACAGAATATGTATCTGGCAATTGCTATACATCATACTGAATTTCATACATTCTAAGTATCATAAAAACTAAATTTTTACATCTTCATAAACACAATAACTCTAAAACCGAAATACCATATTTATTTCAAAGTTAGATCATACTTTGCTCTGTATCTTTCCATAATAACTCTTCTTGATATTCTAAAAGCCTTTTGATATTTCTTGAAAACATGGCAACATCATAAAGCCATAAAACGCATTGACAACTTTAGTAAACTTCTCTAAATCACATATAATTTCAAATAAAACTCTTTTTGAGCACATAAAAACATTCTTATCACATATAGCATAGCAATCGTGATCCCATGATTTTCTAAAAACACATTTTTCATGCTATTGTCATAAATCATAAATTTTTCTAGCTTAACATACTCATATAAAATCATATTCTATATTTTTTTGCCCATCTTAAATTCCATATTCAACTATTGTAATGCAAGAAATATATTCATAGTGATAAAACTAAGGCTATGTGATAAAACCCATTCACCGTTTGAAGCCGGGAATATATGGGCACCACCAACTTGATCTCTAAAGCTTGGAATGGAACCAACAATTGTCATAGAGCAACCATAAACTCTAGATTAATCTCTAATAACCTCTAAATAGCTCTGAAATAACCCTAATAACATTAGTGGAACACTCCCACTTGACAATAATGAAAGAAAAACCAACACCCATGCTCTAGGATGAGAAATGAAAAGGAAGGAGATGATAAAACCCAACAAAATATTACCTTTGATCCTTGGAAAGAGAAGGAAATGGGGTTAGATTGAGAGGGAAAGAAGGGAAATGTGTAAGGAAGGAAGAGTTTTTGATTTTGTGAAGGAAAGCTCGATATGGGCTTATAAGAAGGGGAAGAGGGTTCATTAAATGAAACAACATAGTTTTGTACTGTACTGACATCAGACACGCTTGCTGCAACAAGTAAATCTCACTACAGCGAACCTGGAGAATCAACAACTCACTGCAGCGAGCCACCTAGCCTATCTGCGCGTTGCAACAAGGTTGTTCTGCAAAATTATGCAACAACGGCACCCCAACAACATTATTTACATTTCCTAATTTAAAGTTAATCCATTAACTTTAAAACATAAATGTAAATAAAGAAATACCTCACTTTTGGATTCAAATAAAATATCAAAAAAATCAAAACCCCAAGAAAGTGGCTCTATCACATAACCCTCCAAGAAGATGTAGGCTCCATGCTTAGCGAAATTCTGGACCCAACAACATGGGTGGGTCACAGGGGACCTCGAGGCCATGCAAAACTTGTTTACTAATACATGTACACCAGGTATTACATTATGGCTAAGCTGCTGTCCTTAGTCCCATCGTAGAGAATGGTTGCCGTAAGAAAAGAAAATATATTTTGAGGACGACAATAAATTATCAAAGTGCATGATACTGAAAATAGTCCAATATAGGTAAAAGCAATACAAATGAACCATTAGTCAAATCTGATAAAGGTAGGCCGTCATGTTGTCGTGCTTTTGAATCCTGTTTCCAGTTAGGAATAACGGATGATGAAGCATGTGTTATACACTGATCTCTGCCAGAACTTCCTTCACAAGTTGAAACAAAACTCATGGAAGTAATAAACATTAACAACTAATGAGTAATAGAAAATCCTTGTATAGAAGCTTTAGAAATAAATAACAACATAACAGTAAGAAACAAATACTATCTAAAACTATATGAAAATCCTGTGTACATTATATAATGATGCATTATATGTTCAAGAATTTAGTTGTCTCACGATCAAATAAAACGAGTGAACCAGAGTATGCGTCACCAACAACTTTAAGATGAATGTGGTACCTAAATGAATTAACAGGCAAACTCATCACAAACTTAATTGATGTACTATTTATAAAAGATATTTTATGCCACCCAAGAAAAAAAAAAAAAGGCAGAGAAACACCTTGAAGTAAAGGTGGAAATATGTGTCTGGCTTTTTTTGCAATGAAACATATTGTCATCAACTCTTAATCCACCAAAACACTTTTTGCAGGATTTATACCACCAATCTAATTTGGTATCAATGTCCTTCACTATAGCGATAGTGACTAATGATCCCAACTATCATATGAAAACAAAAACATCATTAGGTGTGAACTATTATAATAACAACATGAAAATGGGAAAAAGGTGAATGGTAGGCACTTCTTAAACTTCGTTCAAGTCAGCAATGCATTTATATTGCGACGTTGATAAGAAGTCATCTTCCATAGAATACAATTGATGAGGCACCAAGGTGGTCAACGATTGACTGAACAAAGTTTCTTACTCTATATTCTATAAAAGATATAAAAACATATAAGTTATAGGATCCAATCCAAATTCTAGTCTTATTAGATTACTGATGTCTTTAAATTAGTTAATTGAGGACCTCAAATTAAAATCCTTGATTTTGAGAATGCCATCATTGATAAAAAAAACTTTGACCTATAAGTTGTGTTTGATATTTCTATACCACCTGAAGAAATAATGAAAATGGTTAGTGAAAAAAAAAATAGAATGCAGCATCACGAAGTCAGTCAGTGGTGTTAATTCATCTCTCTTTAAGAAAAACATACCTTGATACTTCTTTATTTTTCCTAGTTGAAGCACCACAATAACTAAATTCTCATTCATAAATTTATCCAGTTGATGAGTATAACCTTCCCACGGGATGCACTTCAATTTGCAGCCACTTATTTTTAAAAGTTCTAAAACAAAAACACTCACTCAATAATTTTAATGAAGTAAAAGTGAAACCAAAATGCAATATGTGTTAACACGTAATCTAAATTATTCTGCTAAATCTCTAATTTGTCCTTCGATTGGCCATACCTTGTAAAAGTCTCTATACTTCCTTTTGCAATAACCATTTCAATATAATGATATCTAAAAATATTTGTTAAATTAGAAACACATCATAAATAAAAGATACAATACGATGGAAAAGAAAATGGTGTAATGAGTATATTACCAACCAAATAAACATCTTTATGTGTTTCTTTCAAGATTTGATTAAATGGAACAAAGTGAAAAGTAATAAATGGGATTGATTGATCTTAAACCTCCTTAACTTCACTATCGCTCCTGAAGAAAAGTCTGAATTCATGCATTGTTGGCTCGTATGGCATAGAATTGCGCCATAAAAATGTTAGAAATAACGTAGACTTTGCCCTCTTTAATCATTTCTCTAAAAAGATAAATGCGAATACTTTTGATACAGTAGTGAATCCAACCCGCCTATTGCAATTTAACATATAAGTGTCAAAATTATTTTAAGCAGAAAAAAACTTGTTCATAAAGAGTGAAAGCAAAAGAAAAATCAATTCACAACACTTTCACATAACCCGATCAACGATAAGAATCATTTCAATTGAAGGTTTATGAGATGGATCATTGAAACTAGGTAGTCTCCAAAGTTTTATGATGCTAACCTTGATTTTCCAAATCTTTGAAGTAGGACCAGCATTAAGAAATTTGATAAAATCAAAATTGTCTTCCATAGCTTGGTTGATAATAGAGTATCTATTAGTAATGGAGAATTGTCACGACCCGACTTAGGAACATACCGGCACGTGAGGAAACTTATCCCCACATAAGCCTCACAACCTTTGAGTCTCTCTATATGCATATAATAATAATAAATCCATTTTCAAGCAATATAGAAACCTCTCTGATATAGATCTCTAGCTTTTTGAAATCAAATTTCAAATAAATACTTCCATAATCAAACTCTAAATCTATCTTTGTAAATCAAACTATAACAATTTTCTTGATACAAAATAATCGATGAAAGATATAATCATGTAAATACAAAATGCAATCTATATCTATGATCTGAGATCCTGTCTGCAATATATACTAGAGCAATCTATCTCTAAACAAAACATAAGAGATACTCACTCTGTAGTAAAGCTCACCAGCTAACAATCTCGACTGCTGGGGAGGAGGTGGATGAAAAGTATCTACAACAGTTACTGAATTTGTAATGGAAAAGAGGGGATGGGTGACTTCTATTTAAAACTCAGTGAGTAAGCTTTCACTTATAATCCTCTTATGGGACAACAACAAAATATACATGCACATATAATCATCAAAATAGGTTAATGCAGTAACTCTGAAATCATATTCATAAATATAAACATAATAGCTCTAAAATTCATACTCTCTGGAAAAACATAACAATAGTACTCTACTAGAGAAACATGAATATCTGAATTCACATTTCATATCAATGTATACATATATAAATTCTCCAGTTATGCATTTTAACCATGACATAACAAATTCCCTGCTTTGTTATCCTTCTATGGTCTAAATTGGATACCTAACTAGGTTCCATTTTCTGCTCGGTGAGATTGCTCTTTCAGGACAACTTGGTAACAAAGTTAACGATCGGGATTCAGCTGTTAACTCATTGTTTGTTTCTCTATATCTATTGTCTAGTCTCTATTTCATAAAAACTAATTAAATTCTTAAATTTTTGTGCTAGACTCTACTCTAAATTCCATCTCTATTATATAAAGTATAATACTCTAGATATCATCACGGAAGTCATAAATTCTCTAAGTAATCATAACTATACTCTAGCTTTTCATAAAAACATGTGAACAATTATGGTCCAGTGAGTTTGTATTAAAACATTTCTTCATGCTCTTTTGAAAATCATAATTTCCATAAACTCGATAAAATCAATCATAATCTCTAATATGTTGCAATAGTCTCTAAAATCATGCAATCACGCCACAATTTAAGAAAAATAATCCTAGTGACCAACATAAAGATTATTGGATTTGAACACACATTCACCTAGAAGGGTGGAACGTGAGGAATTGACTCTGGAAAAGCTCCGAGGAAGAGGAATGACACTAACATATGCTATTATAACCATTAACCCAAGATTAACCTCTAGATAGCTCTAATCTAACTCTAACAATATTAGGGGAGCACCCCTACTTGACAGCAATAAGGAACGAAGGCAACTTATAACATGGAGGAAGAAGAACATGGAGAAATCTAATATAAACTAACCATAATCCCTTACTATTGATCTTGGAAGAGAAGGATTTGGGGTTAGATCGAGAAAGAAAGAGAAAATGTGTTTGGGGGTGAGGGTTTTCGAATTTAGGACGTGTTTCACGAGTGAGGAGGGTTTTTATAGGGAAAATGGGGTCATTTAGTAAAATTGTGTCTCGAACGCCCCAAATCTCCCCTTGTGACCACTATTAGCAGTCCTGAACTACTATGACGGTGACAGTACACCAATTTCAGCACTTAAGAGTCTTTTAAATATTTGGGACCTTCCCGGCAATATGGGTAGGTCCTGAGAGACCCTAGAACCGTACTGAATTCATTTAAGAATGCGTGTACTTGAGGTATTACAAGAATATAATGGTTATAGATGGTTGAACTCTGAATATATAGTGGTTGAATGCATGTGATGCACAAATACAACGTATATACTTCCATGTGTAGATCGGTATGATAGAACAAACATTAAACTAAGTGGAAAATAAATTAGATATTACAAATTATGAATTTTTAAGCCTAGATTTACTCGTTAATTATTCCAAATTATTAATTATTAGAAGTGGAAAATAAATTAGTTAATTCAATTTTTTAAAATTAGCTTCGAAGAATGGTACTCCATAAACTTTAACAGTTAATGCTTATGTTGAAATTTGTAGAAGAACTAATATAGTTTATGCAAGTATTTTGTTTTATTAGCAGTGCAATAGTCATATTTAGTGGCCTTGACTTCTTCATTGCCAGCACATTATTGTTTTCACAAACTTAAAACAATTAGAGCCACTAAATGGATGTGGAAGTCGAATTATATACAATATATGTATTGATTATTTTGTTATTTCAAAAAATATCATAAGTAGAATATTTATTTGATTGAACATGACTACAGCAAGTAGTCTTTTTTTTTTTTCTTTGGTCAAACTTCCTGAATTAATCTAGTTAAATTATATTTACGTGAAACTCTTATTTTAATGTATTATACTTTTTGGTCAAACTCTTATATTTTTTTGGTATAAGAAAAACTCTTATTTTAATATAATTTAATTGAATTAATCTAGTTAAATTGTACTTTTTGGTCAAACTCTTTTTTTATTCTAACATCAACGGAAGAAAAAGTTACGTGTTATCACAATTTTACTAGAATTTTATATTTATACTTTATCAAACTCTGAATATTTGATTTGATTTAAAGAAGGAAAAATTATGTTCTATTCACAAATATAATTACTTGCACAATGTTAAATTAAACCATATCTTTTATTGTATTAAACAATTATGACCATGCCTTTTTAGCTTTATTAAAATTACAAAAGAATAATGACAGTCAAATTTTAATTACCATAATTTTACTAGAACTTTATATTTGTAATTTATCAAACACGAAATATTTGGGAATGACCATTCAATTCTCATGCATGGAGAAGATCTATAATTAGGTATTGGAAAATACAATAGATTAAGTACAGGAGATGTATTTTTACAAATCATTTAACAGATAATTCTCCCACTTAATTAGTTGGTGTTCAGCATATTAAAACAAAGCAATACATATAAAAGAATTATTATTATTATTGCAATAGTATTAAGGAAGAGTTAATGCTCATTTTAGTCCCCAACTTTTTACTCATGAGTCATTTTAGTTCCTGACTTTTAAAACGAGTCAAATCAATCCCCAACATTACAAAGTGTGAGTCAAATTAGTCCCTTATTCCACTTTTATTTAACATTTTATCAATTAGATGATGATATGTAACATTAAGTTATATATTATCATACTATGTATCATCTAAAGTAGAATGGAGTTTAAAATAATTTATTTTGGTATCTAAAATTGTATAAAATGAGTCAATTTAAAATGTATAATGAATATTTAAATGACTTATTTTGTATAATTTTAAACATCAAAATAAGTCATTTTAAAATATATTCTACTTTAGATGACATATGATATGTCAAGATATCACTTAATGTTATTAATCATCATTTAATTGATAGAAAATTAACTACAATTGGGTTAAAGGACTAAAATAATTCACATTTTGTAATGTTGGGGACTAATTTGACTCATTTTAAAACTCAGGGACTAAAATGACTCAATAATAAAAAGTGAGGGACTAAAATGAATGTTAACTCATTAAGGAATGACATGGAAAGACTATATTTATTTTTCCCAATACTAATAATAATAATAATAATCACATAAAGAGAATGATATCCAGTAAGATGCAAATATTTAGCAGAATTATTTAGACCAAAAAACTTAATCATCAAGTGGCTATTATTTCTCTTTTGCGGAAATAAATAGGTGGAATCCAGCTCTTACGTTAAGAAAGAAAGGGTAACGAAATATTCTTTATTTCCTTTAATTTCATCAATGTATGAGTTTTTGTTTTTTAACTCTCTTTGGTACGGGGCAGTAAAGATGAAGATACCAAAATTGAATGAGCTGGTCCCGTTGCTTTGAACTCGAAGGAATGGATTCTTGAACTAACATGTGAACACTTGACATTGCAAGAAGATTTGGAATTTCAATTATTGCTGAGAGATTTGTGAACAAATGTGAAAATATAATATCATATCATACTATATGGTAATGTGAAATGCATGATTAAGTTGGGAATTTTTGGGATTATAATAATCAATTAACAGATAGATAGATAGATAGGTTGGCATGCAGTTATTGACTCTCCGGAACTTGCTCTCTCTACTCGCCCTCTCTTTCGCTTTCTTGCTCTATTCACACACATATCCGTCCCCTGCTTCTCTCATGGCTGAAGAATCTTCCAAATCCATTTACGATTTCACCGTCAAGGTTCCCTTTTTCTCTTTTACCCTTTATTTTTCCTTTGCTTAGAATTTGTCGCATGCTCATATCCGATTGCCGATTGTTGTTGCACCAAAACTATTTGATGGTTGAATCAGCATAATCTAGGAAGCATCAAATAGATTAAAAAGGGGGAGGGGGGCAGAATATGGTGGCAATTCTTATAGTTAATAGCTTTTGATTTCATATATACTATGTTGCACATTCAATTTCCAAGGAGATCAATGAATCTCAATTGATGACTTTGCTTCACATTCGCTCCGGCTTGTGTGAGTCTGAAACTGCAGTATTTAGATTTATTTTCCTTTCCAATTTTTTGTTTTAAGTATTTTCATGGACAATGAATTGGGTTCAGGGTGTGTGCTTATTGATTATCGGTTATTGGCTTGTCTATGCTCATTCCTGCATATCAATCACCCGTGCCAATTCAGTCCTGCCCAAAAATTTTGGGATAAGGTTTTTTTAATTTGTTGTTCCCAATTTTAAAGTGGATCCACCCTCAACTTCGCCGTTCCTTTGCAATCGTTATTGCTGGACTGATTTACTTGTATTTGTTTCTGGTATGAACCGTGAGCTATAATTGCAGGACATCCGTGGAAACGATGTGAGCTTGAGTCAATACAGTGGGAAGGTCCTGCTGATTGTGAATGTTGCCTCACAATGGTAACATAATTTGATTCGTATTCATAAATGATTTTTTGGGCCACTGTATATAACAATTTACCTGATCTACGAGTATTTTCCATTTTCTGGTGTGTGCGTGTGTACATATATATATTTGTGTTTGTGTTCACTATATATATCTCTGTGTTTGTGTTCACTTCGACCTTACTTTAGTCAATCAATCATTGTGCTTTATATTGCTCTGCCTTTGCACTCCTCTTGGACCCCACTTTGGTGGCCAAGCCCACTTGTCTTCATATCAGATTGTCTCAATATTACAGTTCACGGTTTTGTTTAATTCAGTCACTGATAAGCCTGGCCTATGATTATAACAGTTGCTTGTAAGCATATGTGCTTTGTTCCTCACTGCACTTTGGCATAAAGAACTAAGCATGCCCTTCTTTCATGCATTTGCCTCGAGTTTGTAGGTGTTAATCTCATTGGTTATCAAATCGGGATACGAATCATGAATCGTAAGATTCATGAACACTAATAAAAAATAACATAACAATATTTTCATGTAAAGAAACATAAAAAGCAATGTTCTCATGTAACATCCTCCTTTGTTTTCTTAGTCTTAGGAGCAACCTAATGTAACTATGTGAATTGTGAAACTTTAATTTTAGAAGAATGGAAATAGAAGAATGGAATAGCCAAACAAGATGCATATATAGTGAAGGAGCAACTGTAAAACCTTAAGTTTCTTTAACTATTTTAATTCCTCTTATGAGAATTGGTGAAAAAGTTCAAAAACAAAAGGAAATTAAAGAATTGTTGAATCACTAAATCTTATGAATCGTATTCGAATCATACATGTATCATAAGATTCATGCTTATTTTAGATACACCGCATGATTCATATCGCTAGCATGTTAAATCGTATTGAATTGTGAGATTCGAATCGTGAATTGTAAGATTCTAACTACTATGGTTAATCTTATTATTGAATTGGATGACTCAAAATTGCTATACAAGACAACTGAAAATTGCTATACAAGACAAGAACAGAAGTGATTAGAAAATTTCAGTTCAAAGTTCACAAAAAGAAGAGAAAAAAAATCTTGCTTTTATCAATTGATTGAAATTTTGTTTTTTGAGCCTATCGGCTTTATTGGATCTATGTAACTGACACCACCTGCTGGGATAAATCTTGGTTATTGTTTGTATCAGAATGAGCTAATTACTGGAGATTATTCTTCCACACTTTATTCTGTCTATGCTCATAGTATTCTAAATCATTGCTGCAGTGGTTTGACACAAACAAATTACAAAGAATTGAATGAGTTGTACGAGAAGTACAAGAACCAAGGTTTGTCACTTTAGTGACAGGAAAAACAGAAAGAAATATATGTCAACTATAATTTATGAGGTTGTGAATTTTGTAACACTGAGACTCGTGAGTTGTCGATAGGGTTTGAAATCTTGGCATTTCCATGCAATCAGTTTGCTGGACAGGAACCAGGAACCAACGAAGAAATTCAGGAAGTTGTATGCACAAGGTTCAAAGCTGAATTTCCTATATTTGATAAGGTGATTTCTGATGAACACATTGTAATTGACAGAAATTTCCTGGCTTTTTATTCTGGAATCTCTTCTTTGCTCATTCCTTTTTTTTTCCTTTTCCCAGACATGTGGTCTTATATCTGGCATTCTATAAGTTGTCCTGTGCTGAGACACTATTGATGCATGTGGCAGACCGAATATACTTCATATTCTCTCTAGCCTGATTTTGCATGCAATATTTTTTTTTGCAATGAATTTTGGAAAGATACTCTTCCTTATGTGTGCCAGTTTATATGGAATTCATCCAAAAATAATTAAACCATCACAGGTTGAAGTCAATGGAAAGAATGCAGCACCACTTTACAAATTTTTGAAGGATCAGAAAGGGGGCATATTTGGAGATGGTATCAAATGGAACTTCACAAAGTTCCTAGCAACCAAAGACGGGAAGGTTGTAGAAAGATATGCTCCTACCACCTCACCTCTGAAAATTGAGGTCAGAGATATTATGGTGCATTTGTTTTTACTTTTTAGATTGTCTATATATATAATGATGCTTTGACAAAGGGGTTCAATTATAATGAAATGTTCCATTGGTGTTGGGACTTTGGGCCATTACATAAATGTTAATCATCTTCTGCAATGGCACAAATAGAAAACCCATATTTAATTATAACTGAACCCCTTTGTCTTGCATCATGTAAGATTGCATGTCAATAAGTTGTACATGTTTCCTCTTGCAGAAAGACATCCAGAAACTCTTACAATCTTCTTGAGTTGTGAGATTTGTTTGTACGGTGAATCATATGTCTCAGTGGTTAGTTTTGCGATCATTTCATTTCGTTTTCTTCCTTCCTTTCTTCTTGAGCCAGAGCCAACAGTAACCTAGCAGGTTCTCTTTCTTGCTTATGCAAATGCGCTGATGGTCTGCCCTTCTGGTCTCCTGTACAGGATCTCACATGCAATCTGTTGGGTGCTTTCAAAGAACATGCAGCTTCTGAGGGCATATATTTGGATTTCTAGTTAGTTTATGGCCCAAAAACTTCATAATATATCTCCTGTGTCTAGATTATGCAATAAGTATTTGGTATTCTGACACTGTTGCCAAAACAAGAGAATAATGTATTTGGATGCATGTTTAGTTTTATGTTATTCTGTAATGTATGATCCATGGATTGATTTGTTGCCACCGCTTTCGTGGGAATACCAATCACACTATCATCTATTCTTCTAAGAAGGTCTTAGGCGGCAAGATTTTAAAGCAAACGGAAAAAATAAGTTGCAAGAGTTTTCATGTTTGGTGTCACATTTGAAAAACGAAATGGGGATGTTAAAGAGAAACAGTTGTAACGAAGGAAGCGTCGATCTAAAAATTTCGTAGTAAGTAAGATTTCACAATTCTTTTTTCAACATATGTTTGAGGGGTGTGAACGTTGGTGTTAGAATCATCGCTCGGTAGATACCAATCACAGGCTTCTCTATGCTGCATGATAATCTCTTTTCTTCACTTGTATCACTCTCAACAATGCACAATACAACTGCCAACTAACGACTATCAAATCTTATCTTGTTAGTCAACTCGAGAGAAAAAAAAAAAAAAATCTTTTTAGCTGATATTTAGAGATGGCAATGGGAATTGATTTGTAGAGATATCTATCATGATTTGGACTTCGGAGACAAAAGTCTCCGTGATGATAGCTTGGGGATTGGGATCAGGATTATGCCCTCTATTATTTGGAGATCCCCATCTTCAAGATATTTTAGTAATTACACATGTATTTAACCGTATTTATCATCTTATAATAAAAATAAAGAAAACTCTAACTCGTTGAACTCTTTTGTATTTAATTGTTGTTTATTTTGGTATTTTTATGATGATATTGTATTGTGTGGATTATGTTGTGAACTTGATTTAAACTTTAAGAATTTAATGTTGTAATTATGCAAGAATAAGAGTATGAGGCTTGAATCAATATTATTTTATTATTATTTTTTAATTTTCAAATTAATTAAGTTGTTTTTATAGATTTTCTTTTTATTTTTTAATTTTTTTGGGTCTTCATGGATGGGTGAGAATATTTTCCCACCATGGAGACAAAGGTGGGAACGGAAAAAATCTTGAAGTTTCAAGGTGGAGAATAGTCCTCGTTCTTGTCCTGGTCAATTAGCATCTCTAAAGTTGAAAAATAATTGTTTTATTAGTAACATTTATATCTATCTATCTATACTAAATATTTAGTTAGGAGTTTAATTTCTATCGATATATATGAAAAATGTCTCATGGCCAAAGATAAATTCCAGATATATGGGTTATACGCATTAAGGGATTAGTTATTCTTTATGATAATGAATATCCTAAGTTCACTTAAAAGATCTATCTGTATTCTATAGATCATCATCATATAAACTAAAATTAACCACAGCTAAGTATTTAATGCTCTTGTTGAAAATGGAAACTAAAACCAAACGCATGATACTTCCATTTCATTCTTTTACAGTATAAGTTATAAACCTGATCAATGAACTTCAATTTTATTCCATGATTATATCTTTCGAACAAGCAAGAAGGTAATTTTGTCTCTTACCTTCCAATCAATTCCTACTAATTATTATCTTTTTCTTTAGGATATGTTTGAAGGAGAGGGAAAGGAAGGGAATGATTTATAGTATAAAATTATATTACAAATTATTTCCTCTTCTCTTCATCTAAAAGATCCAAACTCACAGATATATCCTTAATAAAAATATATTTTATGATCCTTTATAATTGAAATTGGAATAATTGCCCCCAAAAAAAAAAACAGTGAGGGCAAATAAATTCATGCAAATACATGAAACATTAATTTGTCCCATAAAATATATTTTTAGGCTTTTATTTTGATACCCATAAAATATCAGTGCCTTTTGTATAATAAATAATTATGATTTAATAAATTTTTTAAAATAATTAAATTAGTGAGACACATAACTCAATTTTAACCACAGATATAATACCTTAGAAGCAGTGTTACGTTAAATTTTATAAGCCCATCCAAGAGGCCCCGTACTTTTATCATTTTTTCCTGTGATTTTTTTTTGGTTTCCGTTAAAGGTGTACTCCCGTAATAATGAACGAAAAGAATTAAAAACAAACAAAAAAGTTTCAAAACGATGCGTTGAAGGATGAAACTAACGGGTTATCAGCTTCATCTTGTTCCCCGAGTCGTCGTTGGCCAAGAACGCAGCATTTGCATCCCCACTCTCAGAACAGCAGCACCCCTCAATTTCAAAATGTGCAGATTTGTGGCACAGAATCTCTTCATTCTTGAGAACTAAACAACATTTGTGGCTGCAAAATTAATTTTTTTTTAAGGCTGTTTCTCTATCATTTACTCCCAAAATGGCTTCCACAATTTTCAGAAGCTTCCAAGTTCACCGCTTTATGCTTCATCCATCGTCACTACTCAGAAGGAAAAATGGGGTTTTCCGCTTCGCAACAAAGGCCACGCAATCCCAAACAGAGACCCAACACAGGCAACAACAAAACCCACAAACCAAAGTTTCTCAAAGCACACAGTCCAAAAAGCTTGATAAAATCCCAAAAGACTATGAAGCAATCATTGGCATTGAAACCCATGTTCAGCTCTCCACTCTCACCAAAGCCTTCTGTGGTTGCCCTTACAATTATGGTTCCCCTCCCAATAGCAGCATATGCCCCATTTGCATGGGCTTGCCTGGTGCTTTGCCTGTGTTGAACTCCAAGGTTATTCAGTTTGCTGTGAAGTTGGGGCTTGCCCTTAATTGCAAATTGGCTCTTAACTCCAAGTTTGATAGGAAGCAGTATTTCTATCCAGATCTTCCAAAAGGGTATCAGATTTCTCAGTTTGATGTGCCAATTGCCACTGGTGGTTATCTTGATGTGGATATTCCGGTGGAGTTTGGTGGAGGCCACAAGAGGTTTGGCATTACAAGGGTTCACATGGAAGAAGATGCAGGCAAGCTCCTGCACACAGAAAATGGAAATTACTCACAGGTACTTTCCTTGCCCCTTCTTTTTAGCTTTCAAGTTCCATTTTTTCAAAAAAAAAAAACTTAGTATAGTTCTTTCTCACATCAGTGTTTAATGTGATTTCGTATTTGTTATGCAACTGTCATCCTTGATCGCGTAGTTTTAACTTGTAATAACTTGTATACCGTTTAACATGTTGGACCATTGAAAGACTGCATTTGTTTATTAATACTTTTATATTTGAAATCAGTTCCAATATTTCTTGGTGTATAATTCATGTTTTGAAACACAGATAAAAATGCTCTGTTTGACTGGCTCATTGTCCTCAATAATTTAGCAAAGGCTCAATAACATTTATCCATGATATCAGCTTGTTAATGTTGGTCTTTCGTGACAGGTTGATCTAAACAGGGCAGGGGTACCTTTGCTTGAGATAGTTTCTGAGCCTGATATGAGAAACGGTATTGAAGCAGCAGAATACGCTGCAGAATTACAGAGATTGGTTAGGTATTTGGGAGTGAGCAATGGCAATATGCAAGAAGGATCTCTTCGTTGTGATGTCAATGTCTCAATTCGACCCATTGGTCAATCAAAATTTGGGACAAAGGTATCTAGTTATTTATTATATGAAAATAATAACTGACATTTGACACATCTATTATTGGACCTTTGGAATTATCATTTTGGTACATTAGCATTATTGTGAAGCATGTTGGTGTTGGTGTTAAGATTGCATGAAGAATTTGTTGATTCTCCAAGTAAATTGTCAATGTTATCCTTACTCTAAATAGTTACTATTATGAGTTAACCTTGGTTCAAGTTGAGTTATCTTTCTGCAGTCCTATGGATGAAAGATATTGAGAATATAATCTTCAGTTAAACTTGTGTTGTTGCACACTATTGTCCCTCTTTGACTTGCCATATAAAGAAAGTATCCTTTGCAACGTGTCAAATGAGTAAGTTGGAGGTGAATTCATGATTGGCTCTGTTTTTGGTGAGGCATGATTTACATAAGCATGCTAACATTATCCTTTTCAAGCCATATGTCAGAATATATTAGTTCTTTGATGTTGTGTGCAATTGAAGTCTTTGAAAGCAATAAAATAAAGTGTATGAAATTTTTGTTTTACTTACCTTGATATCAGGAGAGGATGAACCTTGACACAGTGGTAAGGTTGTTGCCTTTTGACATGAAAACAACCTCTCCCTTGCAAGGGCAAGGCTGCATACAGACCTTGCCAAGTGGGAGCCTTGTCCACTAGGCCATTTTTTTTAAAATTTTTTTTTTTAAACCTTGATATAATGACATTTTTTCAATGTATTTATACTTGTTTCTTTTATTTTACTTTACGTGCTTCCACTTGGGTGGAAAAGGGAAGGTTTTATCTGAAATTATTAATTTTGTTTCTGTTTTCCTAGACAGCAATTAAATGCATAGAATTCTTGGTTTTTTCTATTGTGAGGAATAAAATGCAGAGACATTGTTACAAACAGATCTTTTGGATGGGAAAATTGACTTGTATACTATTGCAGCAATATTGTAACAAATTTGCTTGACCCTTGCTTTTAGAAGAAATAGTTTCAGAGAATGACTCAACTCTATTTTTTTTTTTTTAACCAATGCAATATGGACAGAAGACAATTTATTTTAGATTTAGCAGCTAATATGATCAATTGTACTGGCAGGTTGAAATAAAAAATTTGAACTCATTTTCATCTGTGAGCAGAGCTATTGATTTTGAAATTGCAAGGCAGGTGCAGCTTCATAGTCAGGGCCAGGAAGATCAGATAGTACAGGAAACTCGTCTATGGGAAGAAGGCAGTCAGGTTAATACTGTGATTCTGTTTTAGTTTTCTTTGTAGTCAAGTACAAGATAGTATTCTCTTCCTTCATAATCATTTCTTGGATAACTTCTGTTATCTGTTTAGAGAACAATTACAATGAGGAAAAAGGAAGGGCTTGCTGATTATCGATATTTTCCCGAACCAGACCTCCCAGCAGTAATCCTTTCCCAAGAATATGTTGATGGTATTCAAAGTTCATTACCAGAACTTCCAGAAATTAAGCGGAGAAGATATGAGAAGATAGGCTTAAGCATGCAAGATGTTCTTTTCCTGGCTAATGACAAAAATGTGAGTTTGCTGCTGTTTTATAAGTTTAAAAAAATCCCAATTTACTAAAGATAAGGATATAAATATTCAACAAGTAGACAAGTAACCATTAACCAATAGAAGTCGAATATTGCACAGCCTTATTAATATGGTTAGGAAATACACTGTAAGATTTCAAGGTATCCAAGAAATACCAAATAGGCAATGCAAATTTTAGCAAAAGAAGATGGCATTGCAAAAATCTAAATGTGATAATTTTATAGATATTGTACTTTTGCAGGAAGCTCAATGGTAAATGGTATCATATTTTGCTCGTAATTGATTTAGGAAGGAAAACCCATTAGATTCTGATAGTAACAGCAACAGAAATGATAGAAAGTATAGAGGTATGCGTATTATTCACACTCCTAGACTAGAATCAGTGAGACTCTGGCTTAGGGAAGAAGAGAAACCAGACTAATAGTGTGCAAATT
The DNA here is from genome assembly GCA_031216105.1 of Dalbergia cultrata. NCBI lineage: Eukaryota > Viridiplantae > Streptophyta > Magnoliopsida > Fabales > Fabaceae > Dalbergia > Dalbergia cultrata. The sequence continues at coordinate 964,882 of CM062348.1, forward strand.
GAGAGAGAAAAGGTTCTCCGCACTAAGCAGCTAAGTCTCTCCAAACCCAAGTCCTAATTCTTGCTTGCTTTCCAACTATCCCTCACCTCAGTTGATATACCATCAGCTGATAGAATTTCCCCACCACACCACTCACGCCTACACCTGCTGACTCAGCAAGGTTGTTGGGCTGTACATTCATTTTCCCCATTGGTTTGTCTAAACTACCCCTAGCCCTCTCTTTTATACATTGTTAACCCCTATGAGATGCTTGGTCTCTAACAATACCCTCCCCTTGAACTATCACCTTGTCCTCAAGGTGAAGTTCTAGATAAGAGTCTTGTACAATGTGGAAAAGACTTCTACTAGTGCAGCAAATACTTAAAGTGATGGTTAGAGGGACAAAACCAAGTCCCAAAAGAAACATTCCTCCAGGGTCCCAAATCCGGAAGCAAAAGAAGGTAAGTTTGCTTGCAGAATAGTGCAGTCCTTTTGGGTCCCATGAATCTATATGCAGCAGGGAGAACAACTGAAGAGATAGCATGCCTTGATTAACTGCAATTCCCAATGCCACAATTGCAAAATGGCCCCAAGGAAAAAGCAGAGCAAGAGTACTCTGCGTAACACTTGCCATAATCTGCCACTTAACCCTTGATCGCTGCACCTATTTGCAACCACAAAAGTCAGAATTCTCTTATCCCAATGAAACCTGAAATTTCTTCTTAGTCAAAGTAGCAAGAACTATTGTAGGCTTGAACCCAAGGGGCATAACTGTCTCAGTAGCCATCACTTGCAGAAACCTCTTCATGAATTTTGTTTCAACATCATCATTCAGCCTCATAAAAATTAAGATAACACCCAGGTCCCAAGGATAGATAAGGGCCTGTTTGGTTTGCTGAAAACAATTTTTCGCTTTTCAAGCGCTGTGAAGGAAAAACTGAAAATTCTGAAAACTGAAAACTGGAAAACCTGAACCAAACAGGCCCTAAGTCTCCCAGTCAAAATGCTTTGGATAATTATCAATGAAGCATTAGAAGTATTGGTGGCTGCATTTTTGTCCTCCTCAAACACAGTAGCAGTAGGAACTGCCTTTTGTTGCCATTTCACCAATTCACTGTGAGTAGTAAAGTGTGGGAAAGAGACCCCACTGAATTCTTCCATTAACGTGAGAGTGTGCTTTTTCATGAATTCTTTAAGCTCAACACAAGGTGTCTTTACAAGATCATAGCCATGCATCCTAACTCCAATGCGCACGCTAATCATATGGGCCCTAAGAAGAATGAAGTCAATAGTATCATCTCCCATCTCTCCCTAAACTGTAATTCCAGCTGGCCCAAGCTTTTGTATGAAACCAGTGTCCACAAGTTGGTTACTGCTTACTAGAGTAGCCCACAAATCACCAACTAACAGAAATGGAACTATACATATTGTTGAGAGCCTATCAACAACAACAAAACTTGGTCTCAGACTTCTAATTCTTGAGTGGATAACACCAGCAGAGTGTATCAATTCAGCCTCAAAGTGTTCATCATAACCTTCTAGATCATCAGGGTTCGTGAACAAGAAGTTTAGCCAACCCTGACAGGCAACCTTAAATCCTCCTGAATTGAATGCCCAAGAGTCATGAACTCCCTTTAGGGCTCAAGTCACTCTCTGCCCATGACTGATAATAGTTAGGAATACTGGAAATTCAATGTTGGGCTCATATCTCTTAAAATTGAATTCTAGAGAAAGACCCATAGGCTGAGGGATGCAAAGAAAATTTTTGAAATATTGGGCAATGCATGGAAATGAGGAGGTGGGGTAATTTTGGAGGACATCACCTTTCTAGCTCGATCAACAAGTATAAAAGCACCCTCACCCCTCAGAGATAAGAAAATAGGAATGGTTTCTTTAGCAATACCTGTATGCTGTATGTTTATGGTAATTTGTCTCCTCTTCTTACCATTGAAGGCATAAGACTCAATTCGTTCTAATTGATAGTAGCCAGCCCTTAAAGCTTCTACATTGTTGTAACCATCATCATCATACATAGGACAACGAAATGCTAAAGCATCATCCTCAATAAATGATACCATTTGCTTGTCAAAACTTGGTCACAGTGGCTGCACTCTTAGGCACGTATTGTAGGTTCCTTTTTAACACCCAATTCTGCACTCTAATGTGGGTCTCCTAGAACTTCTTCATAGAATTGGGCTGGGCTCAATGAGTTAAGACAAAAACTCAGCCACGTCTCTCTAGCCCCCTTTGTGAAGAACTGTAAGCTGTCACCGTCATTTTGGGCTTGGCCCAACAATTCTAAAACCTAAATTGTTAAAATTGACTGTCCTCCATCAAGCTTTCCATTCTTCTCTCCATAATGATGGGCCTGGCCGAATAGCTGTGCCCCAAAATACCCTTCACTAGAATTCTTATTAGCCTCCATTAGAATTTGGGCCAGGCCCACTGGATCAAGGAAGTGACCCAAACTCTTTGTTGCTCCAGGCTCTGCCCTTACCTTCGTTCCCTACACATTCATGAAGCTTCCAAGGAACGGAGATGGAGTTTCTACTTTCCTTTTCCACGCGTCCGTTCGGTTAGCCACCGGAGGTGGTTCGCCCAACAGCCTTCTCGACGACCGGAGCTCTTTTGCAATCGTGAGCTCACCTCCCTTTTGCTTCTTCGGTTTGACGCCAACCTCAATGCTGTACGACTTTTTCTGTATTTCAGCTTCGATCTCCTCCAGCGGTGGTTTGCCGCCCGTCGCACAAGGCCTTGAGTTTGGTGGTGCACGATCAAGTTTCATGCAGCCACTGGCATGAGTATGCTCGCCAGCTTCCTTCTCCGACACCGCCTCTGGCGCAACTGTCTCCTTTTCCCTTTGAATCTGAGGTCGCATTTTCTCCTTTCCGTTGCAAGTATAGTACTCTCGCCGTCGTCCTTCTTGCTCTCCCCCTCTGCTATGCCTTCGACTTTCATCCCCATCTGATTCCCACTTCAAGCCCTGACTTCGTGCTCATGCGCCTCTCGCCTGCTCATGGTGTCGTTCATTGCGCCACACATAGTGTTGGCTATGTCGATGATCGTTGTGGTGCTTTTTCCTGTCCCTAGGCAAATCGGGAGGTCGACTTCCCCCACGAGCTTACATCCCAATGACGAGAAGAGCCATCTCGTGAATGGGGGGAGTGGTACGACTCTCAGTATCAAGATCGTGAATCATACCTCTCTCTGCGAAGGGGAGAGTGCTGTGAGTGTTGTGCACCTTCACGCCTCCTTGAACCCCCACTCCTTTGGTCCTCCACAACCACCGGAAGAACTTCTTGCCGTGCTGGTGGACATCGTCTCGTCCAACTGTCCCAATTGTTTTCCCTCAAAAGGTGCATCACGCCATCCAACTTCTTCTTCAAGTCCTCCAATCTAGCTAGCATCGCAGCGTCCGTGATCGGCTCACACAGCTCCCCGGAAAGTAGCTCTGATGCCATTGATAGTAACAGCAACAGAAATGATAGAAAGTATAGAGGTATGCGTATTATTCACACTCCTAGACTAGAATCAGTGAGACTCTAGCTTAGGGAAGAAGAGAAACCAGACTAACAGTGTGCAAATTGAGAGAGAAAAGGTTCTCAGCACTAAGCAGCTAAGTCGCTCCAAACCCAAGTCTTAATCCTTGCCTGCCTTCCAACTATCCCTCACCTCAGCTGATATACCATCAGCTAATAGAATTTCCCCACCACACCACTCACGCCTACACCTGCTGACTCAGCAAGGTTGTTGGGCTGTACATTCATTTTCCTTATTGGTTTGTCTAAACTACCCCTAGCCCTCTCTTTTATACATTGTTAACCCCTATGAGATGCTTGGTCTCTAACAGATTCAGGTCAAAAGATAATACCTGCACTTGTCAAAATCCAAAATACAAACTCAGAAAAGCTGACTGTAAAGTAGAGTTCTGCAAAATGCAGGCCACAAAAGCTTATACATATAGTCCCTTTTCTCATACAGGGCATAACACATACATGTTTTGATTAAAACACAATTAACTGTTTGCTTACACATTGGCCTGCCGAAAAAATAAGATGCAACAAACAACCTAATGTAATTCCAAAATGAGAATACTGGAAAACATAATGAAAGAACTAGATCATGTGTTGTATATTAGAATGGTTAAAAGTAAATGTCAATAAAGTGTATTACACTATTACTACAAATGATCTAACAAGGTTTTCATTTTCTGAAAGTTAGGTTGCAGAATTTTTTGATGCTACTATTGCAAAGGGTGCAGATGCAAAGCTGGTTGCCAACTGGATTATGAGTGACGTTGCTGCCTTCATGAAAAATGAAAAGTTGACCATAAATGAAATTAAGCTTACACCTGAAGAGCTGTCTGAGTTGATAGCGTCCATTAAAGATGGAGTCATCAGTGGCAAGATTGGCAAGGAGGTATAGTTTCATTTGGCAATAATGAATGGTGCATGGTTAGGTTGTTAGCTTCATTGATGCCCACGCCTCATTTGCTCATTTTGTGTCTATTCAATTCAAACATTAAGCTGCAGCCAGTGGTTATACCATTATAATTATAATGATTTCCCTTAGTTTCTCAGTAAATTTTTCAAAGACTTAACAGCAGTGTGAAAATTTTTCTAATTCTTGGCCATCCTTTATGATCTTTAAACTTAAACATTTGTTACAACCCTTGTCTGCTCCATCCTACATGCCAAATTGGACTTAGAAATACAAGTGTCTTATTTGATGAGGCTTTGATTGACTTGCCACAATATATAGCTCTTGGGTCCATGCATGTGTCTGCTACTTTTATTTGTCTCAATAGATTGGAAAAGAAGAAAAGACAATCAGAAAATCTTGGCTGGAGTGTTCTTTGATTATGTTGGCACTTGGCATAGATTTGCATTCTGTACTCATACAATTTATTCATGTATTTACAGATACTGTTTGAGCTATTAGCCAAGGGTGGAACTGTTAAGGGAATCATAGAAGCAAAGGACTTGGTTCAGGTCAGCTGTAGAGTTTGCTGTGGACTAAACCATTATTGAAATTCAAAGTTAAATTATGTGATGTTGATTGAGTCAGCATTCAGCAAGGGACAACTTGATTACTTCACATTATAGCATTAAGGTTCTAGATTAGAAGCTTAGTTGCAAAATTAACAGCTCCAGTGGATTATTTGGATCTTGGGGTATATGAGATGTTCTGTTAAGTTTTTTAATTTATTTTCAAATCGCTGGGGCTGCACCCATTTGCTGCTTTATTTGTTGATGCTGAAAAAGAAAGAAAATGTAATGATCTTGAGGGTTGGAATTGACAGATAGTAGATCCTGCTGAGATTGAAAAAATTGTGGACAAAGTGATTGCAGAGAATCCGAAACAGTTAGAGCAATATAGAGGGGGCAAAACCAAACTACAAGGTTATTTTACTGGCCAGGTATAAACTTGTAAAGTTGAAAGCAACTTATGTGGCTTTCCTCGTCTACAAACTAATGTGTGTACTGTCCAAATGCAGGTGATGAAATTATCTAAAGGCAAGGCAAATCCAGGTCTCCTTAATCAGATCCTCTTGGAGAAATTGAACTCAAAGAGCTGATGCTAATCGACTCCCATCTGTTTTACTAATTGTGCGCATAGCTTGACAAGGATGTTGTCATACATTTTCGATTGCATGTCAGGCTTCTTGCTGGGTTCATTTTAGATGCCAATCCTTTATAATGGTTGTCCTAGCCGATATGCAAATTGCTAGGGAAAATTAAAAGAGAGGTTATTGTGTTACTCATTGCATGCCAAGCTGATTAGTTATATTGGCGGCTAATTATTTTAGCTGATTCTAGAGACGTTGAGTTCCGCAGGTTTTCACTTCAACTGTTTAGACTTAGTCCTAAGGAACTACATCAACTGATGCAAGTCCTTTGTTCTTCTGCACAGAAAATAATCAATCTGTTGGTGTTCCAAAAGAGAATATAGCCTGCCAAAGCATCTGATTTGTATCCGATGCTACTCTTTAGCGTAAAATTTCTGGATATGTCTGATGTATCCGTTCAATAAGTATAATTTGCTGTTGTCTCTTGCTAAAATAAGAAGATTTCAGTGCAAACTTGTTTGGATGAATGTTTACTTTTCATTGTAGGTGGATTTTGGCAACGTATACAATATTTTTCATCTGATTATACAATGTCACGCATGAGTATAAATTGTATGAAGGAAGAGAATAATTTATAAGGGAGAAAGTGACAACCAAGGACTGTTCTCATAACTAATGACATATCACTCTTCATTGTAAGAAATTCGGATTCAAGAAACTGGTCACAAAATCAACTAATAATAAAAATCATCCCAGCATGTGTGCCTACACTAAACTTGCACAAATTAGAGAATGGCCAATTGTGATTGCTGTCAACACAATCAATTTGTCAATAAACAAAAACTTATGAGATCAAGTTACAGTTATTACTTGTAAAAATTATTAATTCTTTTATAAATTGGAAAAATAACTCCATTTATTAATATTTTCTTCCCTATTATTAAACTTCGTTAGTATTGGTAAATTTTTCTCATTTAATATTTAAATCAAAAAGATGTTAAACAGTTTTTCAACAACCCTTTTATTCTATGCATCTTAAATAAATTAAAAAACTTTTAACAAAATGAAATGCACCACTTTCATTCCTGGTGAATTATTGGCTGATACATCTTTTACGTTTTTTCAAATATTAGATTTCCAATAAGAGAATATAAAAAGTTACATGCGAATATTTAAAACCATGAATTGGTAAATTGTGATACTGACTGAATTTTTTTGTTGGTAGAACCGATTGAAATGATTTAAGAAAATAAAATCATTATATGCATATAATTGAAAATACACCTTTTTCTACGTGAATTAAAAATATACTAAAAAAGCTGCAAACACAATTAAAGTAAGGTATAATTAAAAAATATTATTGATAAGCTCTATATATAAGAAATGAATAGAAAGTTTAAAATATAAACACCATAAATCATCGGAAATAGAAAAAAATTATTCTTTTTATGATTAGGAGATTGAAAATATATTGTTTAATTTCGTTGGTCAAATTATTAGAGTCAAATGCCTTATCCATTCTATAATAGCTATCCTTTTAGATTTCCTTTCTGAGAAACACTGCACAGGACAAAATGAACATTTTACAGCCATAACCAATCAGCAAAGACTTATATTGATGAGAGAAAAGAAAGAAATTTTAAAATACATAAAAACATATTTTTTTTTTTCCTATTCGATTTCGTACGTCATTTCAATGAAATATTTTCTAGGCATTTAGCTTATTCCATTATTTTTTCCATATTTTCAATAGATATGTTGTCATATCTATATCAATTTACGATTTTTCAGTCCGTCAAAAAAAATTACGATTTTTCAGCACAAGTTAAAAGAATACCAAATTATTTTTTTTATTATTATTTTGGTTCTTTTGAAACAACATTTATGACGATAAGGTTTAGATTTAGTTTAGTAGTATTGTGCTCTCAAAACACTGTTAAGCTCTTTGATTTCTAAAAAAGCTATTCTCAAAAAGTCATAGGAGTATCATTTGGTAAAATAATGTAAAAGTTGCTTTCAATAACCTTGAGTTATTGAAGTAGTATTTGGTAAATATATTATAAAATAATTTTCAAAATATAAAATGACTATAACGAGCATAAATATTTGTAAAAAGAACAAAAATTTAAAAGTAAATATCCAAATTAGTCATTGAGAATTTGTTTGATGGACAAATTGATCCTTAATAATTGTAAACACTTAAATTGATCCCTTACAATTATAAAAATAGGACACTATGGGTCTCTGACCAGCCTTTCAAGGCTCGACCAAAGGCATGGATGAACAAAAATGCTCGGCTGGGAGAAAGTAGAGCTCGTCTAAAAGGAATTATATCTTGACCAGGAGGAGGCAAAGCTTGTCTGTGAAGGATGAGCTTGACTGACAAGTGGTTGACCTCTGTCACATGCCTATCAGTCTTGGCCACATGTCAGGCGAGCTCCGCCTAATTCTGACTGAGATCTATTTCCTCTCAAATGAGTTTCATTTTTTCCTAGCCAAGCTATTTTTTCATCTCTGCCTCCTCGCCGAGCCGTGACAGGCCAATCAGTGACCTATAGTGTCATGTTTTTACAATTGCGAAGGATCAATTTGGGTTTTTACAATTGTGAAGGACCAATTTGAGTTTTTATAATTGTTAGGGATCAATTTATCCAATAAAGAGATTATCAAGAACCAATTTGGGTGTTTACTCAAAATTTAAAAACCTTAATTAATGGAAAGATGATAATGAATTTTTATTTAGTTTTTTTAATTTTAGATAGCATAAGTTAGCTTTGAAAAATACACCATACGATACTCTCAAAAACATCCCTAGCTTTAAAAAATTGGAAACAAAAGCAACCCGAGTTTTTGGTTTACTAAAAAAAAAAATTAACTTATATTTTTCATAATACAAAACATTGATTGCATTACCAAACCAACCCTCGAACTCACGGCCTCATGCATGTTAGCTAACACAAAATATACTTTCTTTCATACAAGTAAAATTCATTGACATTAACTAATTATTGTGGTTCAATAATTGAAATAAAAAATGGTGCTAACATTTTTCTCAATGACTCTTTTATTTATGCATATTAAACCAAAAAAACACTGTTAACAAAAGATTAGTAAACTTTTGATATTCTCTTTCCTGTTGTTAAAATTCATTAAGATTAGTAAACTTTTCTCATTTAATTATTAAAATAAAAAAGATTTCAAATCTTTTGACAACAACCCTTGAATTTGTGCATATTGAATTAAAAAAAAACACTTTTAACAAAATCAAAATGCCTCACTTTCATTTCTGATCAATTTTTGGCATATAGCCATATATACATCTTTTACGTTTTTTAATAATTAGAGTTCCATCAAAAGAATATAAAGGGCTACATTTGGATTCTTAAAACCTTGAATTGGTAAATGTGCTATTAATTGAAATCATTTAAGAAAATAAAATTCATAAATATATGTAATTAACAGTATGCTTAAAATGTTGCAAACACAATTAAAGTAAGGATATAGAGAAATATAAGGAATCAAATTTGAAATCAACAGAAAAGTTAAAATATAAAACACCTTAAATTATTGGATATAGTGAAATGGAAGGAATCAAATTATTGAGAGGTCTTAATTACTAATTAATATATATAAAAAAAAGAGAAAACATTCTTTTTTAATAATTATGAGAGAGAGAAAATATATTGTTCAATTGCTTTGATGAAATTACGGGAGTCAATTGCTTTATCCATTATACCATAATTGTTCTTTTAGATTATTTTTTCCCATATTACGAGAAAAATGAACGACCTTATACTTTATTTTGCACATTCACAATTCACTATATATATATATATAATATGCTATCTCTAAGCAAAACATACCATCCATCCCTTCCTCTTCCATCTCCAACCTTAGCATATTTTAGGATCGTTCAATGGCAGCATCAAAAGTGGTTCCTATGTTGCTGTTAACCATTGTAACAGCCAGCATAGCTGGAATCACCAAAGCAGATTGGTGTGTGGCCAAGCCTGATGCCACCAAGGAAAAGCTGCAGGCAGCTTTGGACTGGGCCTGTGGCCATGGAGCTGATTGCGGCCCTATCCAACCCAATGGCCCCTGCTTCATTCCAAACACCGTAAAAGATCATGCTTCCTATGCCTTTGATAGCTACTATCAACGCCAGAAAAAAGCCCCTGGCTCTTGTGATTTTAGTGGCTCAGCTATCATTACCAACATTGATCCCGGTATGATGTCATATTGCCCTTTTTTTTTTTTTAATATATCATACTACCATGCATCGTTGGATACTTATATTATGGACCAGTTTTATCTCATTTTTTTTTTTCGTGTCTATAGGCTCTGTAAAATGCAAATACCCATCTTTTGAAAGGTATGTGGCCAATTACTGAAATTTTGTTTTATAACATGTGACGTGTTTTACTTTGTTACCGTAGGGAGGAATGGTTTATAGAGAGTGTATTGTTAATTGGCTGAACTAGCTTGTTGAAACAGATGTTAACCATCACAATTAATGCTTTTCATTAGTCACTCCATTGAGTAGATTATACTCTGCATCTTATATATGGAGATTAATTGATACTTGTTTCATTTCTCATAATGTTCAGGAGTGTTGGGGGACCAAATGACAATGCCAAATCAAAGAGAAAGGTTGCTCGAGATGTTCGTAAGTTAGCCCAAACATTACCAGCACAAAAACAGTGACTCAACCCACTAATCAGTAGTCATGTCTGTTCAGTTGCCCTCGTTTAGTTTTTGTGTAATAATTACGAGCTCCTTTGCTTTGGCCATGTATAATGAATAATGGGGCTCACATCAATATTTTATACCTTTCGGGCGAGATAAAGTGATCCTTCCCTCCCCCCCTCCCCCCGCCGCGGCGGCTAACTTTTTTATTTAATTTATTAAAAAGAACAACATAAGAAAAAAAACAAACAAACAAACAAACATCAAAATGAATCCAAGGGGAAAACAAGTTATAGGTACCTTCATATGAGCCTAAGTAAGTAGCTTCATGCAAACTCTATGTTAAACAAAAGTAATATAATGAATCGTTATTAAATGATAATAAATATCGTTAACCAAAACGTGATGGCTGGCCTCTTTGGATGGAAGGGTCAAGGAGGGACAACTCCAATCATCATAAGGCTTTAACCAAGCAATTTATTGTCTCAATACAGAATCGATTGGGTTGCAATATGTAAGTCAGCTTACCCGATTTGATCCACTAAAATAGTGAAATAAAATGATAAGATATAATCAATCCATTTAGAATAATAATACGTGTCTAGAATTATTAAAAAATTGAAATGATTTGATTTGTAAATTTTTTTGTTGAAATTTGTAAATTAAATCTTGTATTTCTTTTTCTTTCACAAAAAAGAATGATTTCATTTATAAATCTATAAGATTTGCAATCTGTTTTAAAATCGATAAGATTAGAGTGGAATTAATTTGATTTTAAAACGTAATACAAATCAAATTAACTCAATTTTATTTTTTAATTATTCTAAACACAATCTAGGATATTTTAAACATAAGAATTGATTTTTATATTAATTCAATTCCTATCCTATTTAACCATGCCTTTCAAATATAAAATTTAACTTATAAGTGTTTAACAAATAAAAAATACTTAACTTATAAATTCATATAATTTTAAAACAAATCAAATAAATTCATATAAATTCATATAATTTTAAAACAAATCAAATTATTTTTTAATTTTAATCATTCCAAGAGATAAATAATTCCATACTTTCTTACTGTCCAAATTTACTCTAAAAAACCAAAACATCGCATTAAAAAAAAAATCCCTTTAAAACATACACCCTCACAACGTAATTGACATAAGTGAAGTGGATTCCATAGTAAAAGCTACTGTGTTGAGGGGCATTGCTATTTCAATACTTGCCCTGTGTTGGGTGTTCTAACCCAGAAAATAAGCAAATGTGTTGAGTGTTAACAAACTGATCTCAAAATGATAAGATATCCATGAGAGAGAGAGAGAGAGAGAGAGAGAGAGAGAGAGAGAGAGAGAGAGAGAGAGAGAGAGAGAGAGAGAGAGAGAGAGAGAGAGAGAGAGAGAGAGAGAGAGAGAGAGATTATTTGGCAATGAGTTTTAAAAATAAAAAACGAAAGAAACTTGTTTGTCAAAGTGTTTTGGTGACATTGATTTTAAAAACTCAAAATATAATTTCATTTTTAGAAACAAAAAATAGAAAACAAGTTTAAGATGTTTTTCTACTTTTGGTTTTAAAAGACAAGTAAAGTGACCGTTTTCAAAAATGTTTCTAGTTTCAAAAATAAAAGACGAAAGAAACTTGTTTGTCAAAGTGTTTTGGTGATATTGATTTTAAAAGCTCAAAATATAATTTGAGTTTTAGAAAAAAAAAATGGAAAACAAGTTTAAGATGTTTTTCTATTTTTGGTTTTAAAAAACAAGTAAAGTGCAGTGACAGTTTTGTAAATATAAGATTTTATTATTTTAATGCACTCTTGGAATCTCACTCGCGTTTGTCAAATCAAGTGAAAGACCTTCTTTATATAAGAAACTCCTTCATAGAAAACACCTCTGTTTTTTATGATGAATAGTGTGGACTTGATACATAGAAATCCATGTGTTAATTATTTTTCAAAATATGCATGTCAAACAAATTTTTTGTTTTGTTAGTTTTAAAATTTATTTTTAAAAATAATTGTCCAATCATGTTATAATTTTTTACACTTAAAAATTATTTTAAGAATAGAATTACCAAATAAGTTTTTTTTGTTTTTTATTTTTAAAAAAAGAATTTAAGTTTGTTTTGTAAAACAATTTTTAAAAAACTAAAATATATAAAACACTTCCAAACCAACCCTAAGTTTTTTTTTTCATTGTGCTCCATTATTATATATTAACCACTCCACTTCATTCTTCTACGTGGGATAATGTGAAGGGATAGAGATCATCGTCCCATTCTCTGCCCTTCAACTTATATCAATATTACATAATTCTTGTCAAAATCAAATTTTCAAAAGTACCCACAATTTTATGTGATAGAATGTTATTGGAGAGATAAGGAAGAAGACATCAAAGAGTAACGCAAGATTAGTTTTCAATATGAAAACAAATTGAAAATAACATACATAACGAAAAGTGAAAAACGAGGTAAATAGCTCATCCAACAGAAAAAAAAGAAGAGGTGATAAACAGCTCAATTATCCTCACCAACAAAAAGAAAAAAAAAAAGCTCAATTATCTAATAATGATAACAACAGATTTACAATTAGTCCCCCAAAGACATAATCTATGTTTCCATTACTAACCAAATAGTAAATCTAATATTCACACTTTGAAAAACTTACTATTCAGTTACCACACACTCATAAGTCAGAAGAATCTTCACTTCACGATGGATAGATATATCTTTGTCAGATGGGATGGTCCACTTGTGCACTGTCTATAAAATTTGGCTGCTCCTTCATTGTGTCAATATGACTATGACTTTCAATAGATACTTGACCTTACTGATGAAGTGAATCAATGGATCCGGAACCATAGGGAACTTGTGCATCAGACACAGGTGGAAGACCAGGAAATGGTCTCACAGCACCATTATGAAGCTGCTGGGTTCTTGTGCCCAGCATCGGCGGAGAAACGGAGCTTGGGGTGGTAGTATACCCACATAGTTCAGCAGTAGTTCCCATGGAGTTGTTCGGTTGAGGTAAAAACGTGCTACGATCAATAAGAGAGTTCCTACCAAAGCTGTAATTGTAGTTGACGGAAGCAGGAGTAATTCCCACTTGCAAAGTTTCATAAGGTTGAGAGGGACCCACCAAGTAAGATGGTTGAATACTGACTGAATCTGGATAGATTAGATAATCGTGCATCACCAGTGACTGCTGTAGCTGCAGTTGCTGTTGTTTTTGCTGATACTCCTGCTGCATTTGGCGCTGCTGCATTATGTTCATTAGCACATCATTGTTGAGACCCACTGATGAACCAATTGCATTAGATATTGGAGGCCATTCCCACGCCACATATCCTGAAGAAGCATCATCTGCAGCCATGAGGGGCTGAGGAAAATTCTGGGAATCATATGTTGATATGCCACATGCTTGTGCATGGGAGTGGTTGGGCTCTTGTACTGATGGTGGTTTCATTAGGGCACCATGGTTCTTTCTTGACCTTATGTTACCTGATGCTGGGTAATTTGTGAGCTCAGCATGATTATGAAGGCTTGCTTGTGTTTGAGGGGAAACATGATGGCCTGCGTCAGCCAAAGCCTGCATGTTGAATCTTCCAGATGCACGCAACTTAGAATAATCTGTAGACCCATTTAGCACCACATTCTGTTGTTGTGTCTCATCACTTTTTTTCTTCAAATGAAGTCTGAATTTCTGCCAATCATAATGTTGCAGTCACAACGGCAATGTTAATCACAGTTAAGAACCACAAAATGCAGGTATATATACATACATACAAATTGACACCTATATAATTCCATGTATGGTTCAATAACCCTGTGTTGCTTCTAATTAGTTGATTATGAAAACATAACTTATTAGGGTTTTTGGAACAACCTATTGGGGCTAGTAGGAAAAGAGGTGAAGGGAAGGCAATTGGGGGGGATCATCAACCCTAAAGATAAAAGAATTAAAGAGGTGCAACTTGAGTCAAGACTCATTGACAAAAACTAAGTCATTTCAAATAGCAGACTTTTATAGAGTTTTGATCCGTTATAAAGATCTCCATCTACCACACAAACATATGCAAGCATGCAAAATATTGAATGCACGCAGAACCGAACCTGCAAATGACTGGCGACATTTTCTCTTGTCAAATCAGGGATATTCATCAATTCCAGAATTCTCTTTGGCACAGCCTCTGAACAAACAGAAAAAGGGCAAAAACTCATAAGCAGAATCACAAGAAGCACGTGGAATATAATTAAAATTGCACACTCATTAGATTAGCTTTGTGAATATAACAGCAAAGAAAGAAAGAAATTAAAGAAAAGAATTGGTGATCATACTCGGCCCGAGTTGGATTACAGCATTGACGAATTGTTGATGGCGGTCACTTGTCCATACAAAACGGGGCTTCTTAGTTGGGACAGGAGGATCATCTCCCATCTCGTCAACAGCATCACCTTCTTCTCCTGATGAGCTCCTCTTTCTTCTGTTTCCAACTAATATTCCTTCATTTGCATCAATAACAGAAGAAGTATAATCAGCATCATCATTATTACCCCTTTTGTTGGGATCATTATATTCCAATACGCCCACAATTTCATGTTCTTTATTCTTCTGATTCCATGTCTTCCTATCAATTACATGCTGCCATATGTTCCAGAGATCATCCTTATGAACAGGTTTAATCAAATAATGGCAAGCCCCATGTCTAATACCCTCAGTCACGGCACTGCTTGAATCTGCAGACATCACTGCAACAATAGCATAACCAATTTATCAATCAATATCAAGTTAAGTATGAAAATGAATTAATTCTTGTACATTAAAAGTCAAATATCACTCACTAATAGCAGGAAGATTGAACTCTTGGTCAACATGCTGAAGGAACTTATAGCCATCCATGCCTTTCATGTGAACATCACTTATCACCACATCAAAAGAGTCTTTTCTCTCCCTCAGAAGATTCAAAGCAACAGCAGCCTCAGTGCATGTGGTCACTGTGTGTACAAGAAATACAATATCTATTCAAGATTACAATTAAAGATTACTATATTTAACAAAAGATTAAAACTTTCCTAGGAAATAGTTCAGAATTTAATAAGGGTAAGGCAAATAACCATGATAATGGCATTGAGCGGACATTTGTTCGATGGTTTTCAATATAGTAACGTCATCATCAACCACAAGAATCCTGAGACCAGTGGGGAATTGACCAAGATTAGGAGCCACATTGACATTATCAGTCTCAGAATGAAAATTGGCCATAGTGAAACAAGGCAACGAAGAGATAGTGAAACCAATAAGAATATCTTATATGTGTAGAGCACGGAATGGGAAGTTTCTTCAACAGAAAAGCTGAGAGAGAATGGTGAGCGAGATAAAGTCGTTTGGTTGGTTATATGTAGCTGATTTCAATTTTAAATCAAGATTTGGCATTAAAAACAAAGATTCTTTTTTTTTTTTTCAACATATGTGTTGTTCTGGAGCTGGTTTTTATATGTCAAATTTTTGTATTAAAAAGTGTTTTTTTCTTTAAAAAAAACTAGGATTCAAAATAGTTGTTTTTAATAACCCTACCACTTCGATTTATCGTATTAAGGATTCTTTTAAAGAGACCTAAAAAATTATGCTATGGATTAAGGTTCAAATACAAATAAAATAAGTAATAAGCAATAAATAATTAGATTTATTCATTCATAAAACATTTATTTGTCTCAAAAACGTTAAAAGTCAAGAGTGACAATAAGAAAATCAAAAGAAATTTAAATTTAAATTAAATTAGGATATATATATGGGGTTTCACCAGTAGCCCTGTAAAATTTAATAATATCGATATTTCTTAGCTATTTGTGGCTTAAAATGAGCTATATGTCCTACTAATCTAAAATTTTTACAATCTATCAAATCATAATTGTTGGTTATACAATAGATATCGATATTCTATGGGTATCAAAATAAAAACATATATATATATATGTGTGTGTGTGTGTATTCATTGTCAACAACATTAACTGATCTCTTCAAAACGTGAAACTCTACTCAAGGATTAATCTTTAGGGTTAGAAGGGTAATCTTTTAGCATTTAATGCCATTGTGTCTGGCATTAATTGATTTTTCTTTTGTTAAAAACAAATGATTCTTTGTGCCTTTATAAGATGGATTTTGCTTTCGTTAAGGATATTAAAGGAGATAAATATTCAAATTTTAGTGGTGGCTCCTAAATATTTAAAATATAAAAGCTTATTTTTTCAAGATAGAAGTTTCATTGTTCACTTGCTTAACCATTGTGCTTAGAGAACTGCTTAGATAAACCTTAATAAAATTTGAAAGTACCATTATCTTTTAATTATTTGTAATTGAGCATTTGCCACATATCGCATTAGACCATCTTATTGAAATGTAGAAAATTAAGTTGAAAATTAAAAGAGGTGCTGATATCTACTAGCTACAAAAGAAAAAACCTTCTTTCAAGTTTGCGCTTGTGAGATTTGCAATAAATGCAAATATTCCTATACTTGTCGGTAAAGTTTTAGGCTGTCGCATAACAATAGTAATACGCCTAAAACTATATAATAATTAGGCGTGTTTAATAAATTTATTAATATCAACAGCAATTTTTTTTTATTAAAATATACATAAATAATTAAATAAATAATTGTTTTGCTGATTGTTGTTATTTTACTCACCAAAAAAAAATCATAATTGTTTTGAAACAAATCTCTAGCAATAATGAAAACAATAATACTCGACAAGTAAATTCGTACTCAATCTTCCCTGATGTAATTGATGGTTGTAAGATATAATTACCTTGTTTTCTCAGTGTATGCATTCCTTGCTCTCCCTTGTTCAGTAATTGTACCTTTTTTTTTCCCGCGTTTCTTTATATACTACTATCTCCATTTATAATATCAAGCCTAATCAATTACTATGATAATATAGTAAAAAAAATTAAATAATTATATAAAACTATACTTACAGTAAAATTATAACCTTGTTGTACTTTTCTTCGCTCTATTAATAAGCATAATTAATATGAGGATAAATTGAAAAAATATTACCATTAATTTTTTTACATTTAAAATTAACAAATAATCAGAAATCTCCAAAAACTCTAACAGATCTTACCTCTTGAAAAACGCAGAGAGCACATACTCATTAATATGTAGTTTTTGGGTAGTAAAAAGGTTAATTTCCTTCTTTTTTTTATGTCTTCTGAAAAATCTTACTAGAATCTAAAAACTATTTTAGAATGAGAAACTTGCGATTATTGATATCTAATTGCGATCTCGGTTCAAAGCTAGCATAGAGAGATTGATATATTTCAAATCTTGTCAAAACACTTTCCTTTTTTTTCCCGTATCAGTCAAAATTTTTATGAAATTTTTTTCTAATTATATACAATTTATTAATGTGTAATTATTGGCTAATTAGTTTCTTTCGCTCTTTAATTCTTTTTAAAAATGGAAAATGCTAGACAACGATAAACTTATTAAGAATTTTATATTTAGAGTAATGTATAATAATTATTAGCTTTTAAATAAATTAGTGGATTATACCACTTTATTTTATCCAACAATCACCATGATATTTTATGTTAATTCCATATATGTCTTTTTGGATGAGTAACATTACTCTTTGAAAATTTTACAAAAATATAAAGTAGATTTTATATGAACATCTTATAATTAATAATATCACGAATTACTGTATAATTAACTCGTGCTAAGATACCATAATCCATATATTTCAATAGAAAATACATGCCTCCTCCTCTTAAATATTATTTTTTGTTCGATATAATTATTAAAATATTATTAATTCATTATCGATGCATTGCCTCTGATTGAAATAGATTGGTAACTAGCCAAAGTAAACATAACTATAAATACTACATGACCATAATAAGAGAGAGACTAAAATAAAGCAAAGAATAAGGGATATACGGTGTGTTTATTTTTTTATAATTAAACTTTTAATTAATAAAATTATTTTTATAGAAGATGTCAATATTAATTTTTATTTAAGAGTTAAAAATATCTTTACTTTTTAAGTAGAATCTAATATGAATGATTTTTTTGTAAAAATTATTTTTTAAACTACAAAAAATACTTTTCATAAAAAAAAATAACAGCTGAAACAAATGAGGGAAATTAAAAAAACAATTGAGGGAAGTTAAAAAAATTTAAAGAAATAAAAAATAAAAGAAAGATATAATAATAAAAAATTAAAATTTATACTAAACATAAGAAAAGTAAACTGATTGCCATGCCTGCCAAATCAACTAGCTAGTATGAAGAATACAAATATCATGTAAACAAATGGGAATTATAGTTACCAGCCAACCCATGTTGAAATTTAACCCAAAGAACCCACATCATTAAAAATTAAAAGTTTTGTAATTGTTTTGGCTCATAAATATGGATTCTGGTAGTTTGAGTTAGGTATTCTCTAAGAGTGAGAGTAATCCATTGTATGGGTAGTTTTAGAAGCGGTTCATATAATGAAAGATTTGTAAGGATAATTCGCAATTTTAGCTGTTC
The DNA here is from genome assembly GCA_031216105.1 of Dalbergia cultrata. Lineage (NCBI taxonomy): Eukaryota > Viridiplantae > Streptophyta > Magnoliopsida > Fabales > Fabaceae > Dalbergia > Dalbergia cultrata. The sequence goes on from CM062348.1 coordinate 983,647, forward strand.
AAAAGTTACAGATAATGAAAGATTAATTAGATTAATTTTGTAAAGTCGTAGATACAGGCAATGAATGCCAACCTGTGTTAAATTTTGGTGTGTTCTTTAGAGTTTGTTTATTTTGCTTCTGTTGTTCAACAAGTAGTATGAGTGCCAATGGTTGGGGCTAGCTGGACTTGTTAATTTTGGATTTATGTATGGGGTCGCTTGTGTTAAAAGTCTTTATAGTATTGTGGAGGTCAGATAGCGTGTTCCGTAAGCAGAGACAATGCAAGTGGATGTAGCTTGTATCAAAAGTTTTATTGGCAATGTGGAAACCAAACGGCATGTTTCGTGTGTAGTGACGGTATAAGTTTTGTGATAAGAATGTTTGAAGAGATGAGAGCAGCTAGTTTTTGGCAAAACTTTGGATTAAAAGCCGAATTTGTTAGGATTTAACCCAAAGTCTTACATCGATAAGAATTAGAAATTTTGCAATTGCTTTGACTTTTATAAACACGTGTTTTGGTTATTTGAGTTAGCATTCCTCAATAGTAGGAGTGATCCATTATATAAGTAGTTTTTTAGGAGCTATCATCCATGTAATGAAAGGTTTTAAGGATGATTTGCAAATTTAACAATTTAAAAGTTGTAGATAGTGGAGGATTTGGATTAATTTATGAAATTGTAGATGTAGGCCATGAAAGTCAAACTGGTTAAATTTTGGCGTGGTATTGGAAGTTCACTTATTTTGCTCCGCTTGGCTGCCCAACACCTCACACACACACATATATAAAACATGAAACACTCTCAAAGTACAACTGTTAACTAATACTCCAAAAGGATTTCCTAGATCGCCTCTGATAGATAACCCCAACCCAAAACAAGGGGCAAGCATACCACAGTAAAATTACAATGCCAAAACAATCGGCCAGGCAGAACTATGCCTTGGCTCTCCAAGTTTGAAGGGACTGAATCCTTTGTTGCAATTTTAGTATCTGCATGACAAAAGAAATAGATGGAAGCAATCATTTGTAGGTCCCATCTAGCTAACAATCCTTTGTAACAAAACATTTAAGTGGATTACTACACGAGCAGATATTAACACATGCATTGGTCCAAGCATGACAGATACACAAACGCAGCAAATATAAAACATAACGCGTTCTCTGTTCTCTTAACAGGCAATGATCTCATCCAGCAAAATATATAATTAGCATACATACTTCATTTAAGTTTAATTTCTCACTAAGACTTTCGCATTCAAGTTAACAGGGTTGGAATTAAGGTTCCCGTAACATAAGGTGGAGGGTCCACCGAATATTATTTTGCTATATGACTATTATTTAATTGCTAGACATGCAACATATGCATAAAATGACAATAACATGACAAACAGACTTGTAGCTCAACTGGCAGTGGGACGTGGTGTTGATGTAAGGGATGTGCTCTTTTTGCATAGTTACTCTTCATCTCAATAAAATTCTTCTTTTATTTTAAAAGTATAATAGTAACAGTAACAACAATGTTAGTATAATAATGTATCCTGTAAGTTAAAAAACAGAGAAAAGATCAGTGAACTGTCGAAAATCTATCAGTTTCTAGGGTATTTATTTTATATAAACCCATCAAACTGTGATTCTTTTTCCAGAAGATCATTTTACATACTAAAGGTGTGCTTGGTTAGAGAGTAAAAATAGGGATAAAAATTTCCCAAATGAGTATCATGTGTAATTTTACACATGAAACTCATCTAGGAAAATTTTATCCTCACTTTTACTCCACAACCAAACATTCCCTAAAAGTTGTATTTAGCCTTGATGTAGTAAATTTAATATTTATCAGAAAAGTTTTTCCATAAAAATAGTGACATATGCAATAATAAATAAGATTTTTTTTTTTTTTTATCATTCCTTAAAACTACATGGTATCAATTGATTTTTAAACAAAAGTAAGAATAAATCCCCAAATTGTACATGTATAAAATAGCGTTAAACACATGAGTCCCTTTGCTTTGAAAACCCCAAGCCAGTCATATTAGTCCTTTTTAGCCCTTAACAATCAAACATACACTAATATAACTAATATTTTTAATTCTTAAAGACGTCGTTATTGGGGGCTTTTATTTATTTCTCAACAACTAAGGTAGCCGGCACTACTGTATTATTCAAGGACGAATTAAAGTCTCGACGTAGAAAGGACACGGAGCTTATGTGAGGGCGAGTATCGCTTGCAATGATGGAAACCATATGAAAGATGAAACTCCAACTAAACAAGAAAGCATGGAAGAAAAAGTACAAACCGCGTCTTTCTTGCTATTCTGCTTCTCTTCTAAATCTTGAACAGTGGCATCAAGACGCTTCCTGACACACAAAGACCATTTACACTTATTGTTGATGGGAATAATAAAAATGTAAAACAAAATGCCTAGCTAGGGCAAACCATCCATCACAACAAAATGAAAATGATGACCAAAACAAAGGGCAAGGAAGAAACAACAAAACATTATCACCAGTAAAGTGATGGCAAGGAAGAAGGCAGAGAGAGGGAAAAAAAAAAAATGTTGCTAGATGTGGACATGTGGTGTGTGTTTGGTAACAATGAAATTTAGCAACAAATTGCGTGCCCTCTTCAGATAATTTCGCTTGCTATGTTTTATGATCCTTTGTTGAAAACTTGAAGTTAAAATGGTACCGCAATACAGCGTCTAGCAGCATATGATTTAACTGCTAAAATTATTGCTTATGTTTTTTTTTTAATTTTTTATTTCTACATAATATATGCTCCTGTTCCAGCACCCAGAATTTGCGACGTTTCATTTCACGGAGGTTAAATATTCTCTCAGAACAACTGCAACAGGATTGAAGTCAATGATTAAACATCATATCCATCTAGTAATCTAAGCGGATGAAGTTTAAAGGGGTAAATTGCTGAATTTTTACTCTCACAAAAATAAAAGGTGTTTGATATTACTAAAAAAATTAGGAGGAACAAAAAGAGAATAAAGTGGATTTAGATTTTTCTAGTTTTCTTTGGATTTATGCTGAACTATTGATGCTTATATAACTAGTAACTAATTTATATCCCATTTCATCATAACAAAAAAACTTATATCACAAATTCATTTTTTGCTCCTTCAGTTGCAAACACCATCAAGATGCAAGAGTGAAGTTGTAAAAGTTGTAGTTTTGAATGAAATCGATGTCTTTTTTTCATTTTCAAATGGCCTTAACAAACATTCCTCCTAAGTTTGAGAAGCTATAATCATGGAAATTTAGGTATATTTGATTTCACCTTTCAGTTTCAGTTTTTAGTTTTTATTTTTAATTTTTAAAATTTTATAAAGAAAATATTAAAACTGTAAACCTTATAAAATCAAATTTTCATTATTTCATTCGCAAAACTCTAAAAACTAAAAAACCAAAACCAAACTTACCACCCTTATTATTCTAGTGGAAGTCATTGAGGACTGAGGTGAGCAAAATAAAATGACTTGTCAAGGCAGAATTCGGATAAGTATTTGAATTAGTTTGTTTCAAATTTAAAATAACTTATAATTAAAATATTGAGTTAAATTTTGATGTATTAATGGTACCATATATTTTTGCACTACTATCCAATAATATTAATTTATTTTTTATACACTAACAATATAATTTTTTATATTATTATATAATCAAATTATTCTATTTAGATTACTTTTTAAGTGATGTGTATAATATGCAATTACTTTTGTTGAAATAGTAATACATAATTTGATGACAATATAAAAATATTTTACACAATCAATACTTAAAAAACTAAACTCATAATAAATTATTGTAGCAATAAAATAAAAAAAGAATTTAATTTTTATATACTGATAGTATAAATTTTTTTTATATTTTTAGTTGATGGAAATTAGACTCCAATAAATTTAACTCTCACCCTAGTAGTGCACATAGAAAAATTGATTGAAGCACACAGTTTAATCAATGTATATTAATTTAAATCTTAAAGTTTTTATAACAAAGTTAAAAGGATTTTTTTTCATATATATCAGATAATTAGAGAAGTTAAGGTAGCATTCGATAGGGGATAAGAATATAAATATAGGGATAATAGAAACAGTGAAAATAGAGATATATATATTAAATATGTATAGGGGTATTATTGAAAAAAAAAATATTAAATTTCTGTCTCCATATTTTATCGCTACTATTCTTGAATTTTAAAAGTACAGAAATTTTATGATTTCTATCCCTAGGATAAAAAAAATTTCTATACCTATTTCTATATCTACAACTAAATAGATTTTTATCTCCTATGTTTAAATATTTTTGTTCCGAGGACATTAAACAAATACTGCATAAGGAAACAGCTTGTCGATTTTACTATGGGCGCTAGGCGGTGCTACTATGTGCTGTATCTTTGTTTTGTATTGTTTTTTTTTATTCTTTTTTTCTTTTTCTCTATCCATGCAATTTCTAATTTCTTCGAACTAAAAGTTTTATCCTTTTCATATACACAATTAGAAATGTAATCCTGATTTCGATTGCTCTGCTGCATCTTAGTACTATAGGGCAGCAAGTATGCTTTCCAAGAAGCCACAGGAAAAATATATATAGAACACTTTTTGTTTATTTTCCGCTTATCTAGTTTTTTCTTTCATTGAATCCCTGTATATATTCGTTGAATTGTTCACCGAAGACATTCTATACTTTTTCTTTTTTTTTCAATTGTTACTAATTTTTTTCATTATTCAGAGTAGAGCATCCCTTTATCCAATAAAATACACAAAAACAAAAGTATAGTGGAAAAGGGGTATGTGGATTTGTGACTTCAGGGGGACTATGATATTTGGGTATGACACGACAAGGCAAGCAATGTGCGAGTGCCATCCCATCGACATGAACATGCGAAATAAAGAAGGTACTACACACGCGCCGAAATGGTAAACAGAAATAGAAATTGGAAAGATGGACAACAGTGGCATGTGCTAGCTGCTGGATGTATATTACCGCCAAGCCCAAAAAAAATATCTCGCTTTCCTTCCACGGGTTTTTTTTTTTTTTTATATGATATTTGAATGGTGTATTTACATCAATATAGTATTTTAAAAAAAATTCACACAATATGATATTTATAGTATAGAATCCGTCAAAGGCCGGTTCAATACTGAATCCGCCAAAGGAGGATTCAATAAAGAAATATTTGTGTACTGAATTCACATCGAATTCAGTGTAAAAAATATTATTTTAATGACAGATTCAATAAAATAATATTAAAATAAAATCTTACCGCCAAAGTCAGACTCAGAATTCACCAAAATAATATCTTTTTATTATTGACGGATTCTAAAACACCATATACAAATAAATTTACCCATTTTATCATATTAGTGTAAAATACCTATACAAACACTGTATATAAATTATTTTTCCTCGCCGTGGACTGCAATGACGTGGCAGCTTTTTGGTGGGAATTCAGTCTCAGATATTTTCCATCAAAATATCATGGGGACAAGTGTTACCCACGTTGACTCCATTCCCCTTATTACTTACCCTTCTCTTCCCAATCAAATTACGGAAAATGCCATTCCCTTCACTAACCGCCATTTTCATTGCGGGGTATATTCGCAATTTATGCATAAAAGCGGGATATTTGTGTCCCGTTTGTCCAACATCCTTATTTCGTTCTTATTATTGTTGTCAGAGAATTGAAGAGAAGAGAAAGAAGGGTCTTTGAAGTGTGTGCAGAAGAGAGAGAGAGAGAGAGAATGGCGATGGCGAAACAGAAAGAGGAAGATGAAGAGGAGGAAGAGGTTAAGAATCATCAGAACAGTGGGAAGAGGATGAAATGCATGAGGAACGAAAAAGCAGAACCAGAGGAAACAGCAGAAGAGGAAACAGAGCTTCCACTGAGGCCAGGGATGTTCTTCTACCCAACAACCCCAACGTCCTTTGTTGTCTCAGATGCCCTTGAGCCCGATTTCCCCATCATCTATGTCAATAAGGTCTTTGAAATCTTCACTGGCTATCGTGCTGATGAAGCCCTCGGTCGCAACTGGTAAGAAAAAAAATATATCAATTTTCTTCTTCTTTGCTTTCTTTTTTCTTTTTCCAAAATCTATTTATTGGTTAGGGGAATTTTTGAGAAGATAAAATGTGGGGTTTAGTTGTTTTGTGGATTTAAGGGTGCGATTTTTGTTAAATTTTATAACTTTATGCGATTTAGTATAAATTAGTGTTATAATCACCTTCCTCAAATTGGAAGCTTTTTATCAGATGGTGAAATGATTTTATTCCTTCAGATCTATGCTAAGTTGGGATTTTGGATGGGTTCCATTCAACCATTTAGCTATAGGGACAGTGTTCTGATGTGGGACAGCTGTGAAGTGGCAATTCGGTTTCATTTTTGGCAACCCTTATTCTCACTGGATCCATCTTTTGATCCCTCAAGCATCCTTCTTAGGTTCTTATTGATGAATAGCTGTTCTGTTGTCACTCCCTCGCATGTTTTATGGCCATCTTTCAACTTCTAGGCCATTTGTCAATTCTTTTAGTTTTACTGGTTTTCTAATTATGTGCTTTCGCTTTGCTAAATTCGGTTATTTTTCCTTCATTCTGGTTAGAACCTTTCTTTTTTACTTTCTTACGATATTAATTGCTTGTTGGAAGCTGTGATCTGCATAGTACTTCTAATATTCCTTGTTATAAGATTTATAATCTATGAAATTTTCTGCAAAATTTGTTTGATATTGTTTGTTATCCCAATTCTCGACACATTCAGAACTGTAGTTAATAACTGTTCAAATTGAGGAGAACATGGAGCTTTGAAATCATTGAAAACTATGTTAAATATTATGCTAGGGGTGAGTAGAAATTCCTATCAGATGTCAATAGAAATGTTTAATATTCATGGGTGGTTAGTGTGGGTAACTATATTTTATGGTTTGACAAACAAGATAGCTTTGGATTTAGAATTTTATGATAAGGATTTGGATTGGAGATGGATTAAAGATGTGACTTCATTGTGTCAATGATAAGGAAGCTAGTGAGCTAGAGTCCCTTTTTGTTTTACTTTATCCTGTTTAGCTCTCTCTTTCCTGACATGAGAGTTTGAGCTCTGGGTTCTTTATTTGTTTTCTTGTAAATCCTTCTTCCAATTCCTAGTTCTCTACCCTTATGACCAGAGATGTCTTTAAGAGAAACAGATTTTGGTCACTTTTAGAAATTGTCCCTTTAACTGCATTGAAATTTGTTTTGTTTCAGTCGGTTCTTGCAGTACAGGGATCCTCGAGCTCAGAGGCGGCACCCATTGGTGGATCCCGTTGTTGTGTCTGAGATTAGAAGATGTCTTGAGGATGGTATTGAGTTCCAAGGTGAACTCCTGAATTTCAGGAAGGATGGTAGTCCTTTAGTGAACAGACTCAGACTTGCACCAATTCATGATGATGATGGAATTGTGACACATGTAATAGGTATCCAACTATTTTCTGAAGCAAATATAGATCTGAACCGTGTCTCATATCCAGTTTTCAAAGAGAATTGCAATCAAGATTTTGATAAGAGTGGTAAATTTTCTCCTACGAGTGGACAATCATTGTACAGTCAGCACCAAGAGATGTGTGGCATTCTTCAGCTTTCTGATGAAGTCTTGGCTCACAACATTTTGTCGCGCTTGACCCCAAGGGATGTTGCATCCATTGGGTCTGTATGCAGGAGGATCCGCCAATTGACAAAGAACGAGCATGTTAGGAAGATGGTGTGTCAGAATGCATGGGGCAAAGAAGTGACAGGTACATTGGAACTGATGACCAAGAAGTTAGGATGGGGTCGTCTCACTCGGGAACTCACTACTCTTGAGGCTGTTTGTTGGAGAAAACTGACAGTTGGAGGTGCAGTGGAGCCTTCACGCTGCAATTTCAGTGCTTGTGCTGCAGGAAATCGCCTTGTACTGTTTGGAGGTGAAGGAGTTGATATGCAACCTATGGATGACACTTTTGTTCTAAATCTCGATGCTAAAAATCCGGAGTGGCGCAGGGTTAGTGTGAAATCATCCCCACCTGGAAGGTGGGGCCACACACTCTCATGCTTGAATGGTTCTTGGTTGGTGGTTTTTGGTGGGTGTGGTAGGCAAGGATTGCTGAATGATGTGTTTGTACTTGATTTGGATGCTCAGCAGCCAACATGGAGGGAAGTCTGTGGTGGAACGCCACCACTTCCTAGATCTTGGCACAGCTCTTGCACGATTGAAGGGTCCAAATTGGTTGTCTCTGGTGGGTGCACAGATGCTGGGGTACTTCTTAGTGACACATATTTACTGGACCTCACAACTGGTAATCCAACATGGAGAGAAATTCCAACATCATGGGCTCCTCCTCCTCGGTTGGGGCACTCCCTCTCAGTCTATGGGAGGACAAAAATTCTCATGTTTGGTGGACTTGCCAAGAGTGGACATTTGCGTTTACGATCAGGTGAGGCCTATACAATTGATTTAGAAGATGAACAACCACAATGGAGGCAACTAGAATGTAGTGCATTCACTGGATTAGCCAGTCAAAGTGCTGTGGTTCCTCCTCCTCGACTAGACCATGTTGCTGTCAGCATGCCCTGTGGAAGGATCATCATTTTTGGAGGTTCCATTGCAGGTCTTCACTCACCATCTCAGCTATTTCTCTTGGACCCGTCTGAGGAGAAACCATCATGGAGGATCCTCAATGTCCCGGGGCAACCACCTAAATTTGCATGGGGTCATAGCACGTGTGTGGTTGGAGGGACAAGGGTTTTGGTGTTGGGTGGACACACTGGGGAAGAATGGATACTAAATGAGTTGCATGAGTTATGCTTGGCAAGCAGACAGGACAATGACCTGTGACCAGTTGGCAAAACTGAATGCATGAAACCAAAACTTGTAAAGACAAATTTAGGTTGTTGAAAGGGTTTTCGTTGGGTTTCCTTTCTGCCTTTAGCAGTTTGGTTTTGTATATGAACTACTTTATGGCTTGTATGGCATGTGTATTACTGCTGTTTTTGAATGATATATGACACCCTCCGGCTCCTATACTGTCTAAGACACTGGGTAACCTCTGTAAATCAGAGAGTTAATGGCTCTCCTCTTTTCACAAAATGTTTTAATTCTTTTGTTATTAATGGTTTTGTTTTATTAGTAATTCTAATGCAATCCATCTTAAACATATACAACGTGGATTAGTCTCGAACTCAGCGAAACACGAGAAACAAAGGAGATAGATAAACAGCAAACACGATTTACTACTATGGAAAATATGAACTTCATCAATAATCAATATGGTCGAGAATAGCAAGCATGTCACCTAACTAGTTGGTCTTATAAGATCACACAATAGAACTCACAGGCTTTATACAATGGGGGCAAAAGAATTATATGCAAGTGCAAATACTTGCTGAACCGTAGACTTCTTTGAGTTGGTTGGATAAAATAATAAAAAATCACAAAATCTAGGACAAATCTTCCTCATAGACATCTGTCGCAAAATATGAGATCATTATTTCCAAGCCACGGAATCAATATCATCCCTAGCTTGCTTGTACAATTCAAGCCTTTTAGCAATTTGGTTTCTCTTTTCCATAAGAGCTGGATCTTCATCCAACATGGCGCCCAATTTCTCCTTCTGCATAATAGCCCACACAATTTGTTACGATCTCATCATATACAATAATGTTGCAATCGCTATGATTTCATCAATTCTACGAAAATAATCGAATAAAATCCCCCACATTGTACCTGACCATCTAACTTAAAACGATTTTAACAATAAAGTGACCTACTTTCACTGTCTGTTCCATAAAATCTTTGATAATCTGCTTATGCAGAAGTTAACATGTGCTCCACTGCGTAGCATA
>CM062348.1:993982-1018982 GCA_031216105.1 Dalbergia cultrata
CACCCTAGAACCCCCCAAGCAACAAAAGCAGTTGAAGTCGATCAGAAGCATTTCAGATTCCAAACCGCATTGGACAAGAAGATGTGAAATTGACCTTTCCTCCCTCCTTCAAGGAAAGTCATCTGGTGAATGCGTGCAATCACATGTTTGGTTACAGATTACGCTGGCACTCATTGTCGAGAATTTTCACATTTAGACTCCGGTAATATGTTCTTTTCTTCACACCTTCATTTTAAAAAAGCAAAAATGTTGATCGTGTGTCTTCGAAGGATTCATCAAACCGAATTCGGAAAAAATACAAAGTGCGGGAGGTCTCAGCTGTTTCGATCATTTCAAAGAATCTTCGTTTGGAGAAGATTTAGGCATGGCACTACAAAGGATGTCTTGCACGTATAGCAATAAATAACCAAAATTAAATAATGAAACCTGATTCTCTAACCGTTGCCTGTTGTTGACCAAAAGAGTCTCCTTTTTGCACATCGCTAATGTCTTTAATTTATGTACCAAACTTACATTAAGTTACTTTAAAATTTCTTACACATTTTCATAGCAAAAAGAAAATGATACATTTATATTGTTTATAACTCAACACATCAACTTTAGCCTTTAAGTTATTCATATCTCCTATTTTCACTATATTTTTAATGTAGGTTTTTTTTTCGGTTACAATATTTTTAATATAGTTATATAATGTATTGAGTTTGTTTGGTTGTAAAGATGGAGAAAACAAAATTTATGGAAGAACTTTATATACAATTCTTAGACGGACAAAGATGAAGAATATGAACTCTATTGTATGAAAAAATTTGACAAAACATTTCAGAGTGTTATTTAATCAAAGTCAGCTGCAATATTCTTAAATCTAATCTTGCCATATTTTCTGTTGTTTCTGTCTTGGTTAGATAAGAGAGAGGGTCTCTGGGTTAAGATGAACCTATCTCACCCCTCCTAATCTGTTATCTAATTTATAGTGAATAAGGGTGATATGTGTCATTAATATGAGTGATGGCTTTGGATAGATAAAAAATCTATATGGGTCATCTACAAATACTGTGGATTTACACCAATCACTATTTTTTGTAATGGTTTTGTACAATAATGATTTGTGCTATATAACAATGCTCTTTTTGTACAAGAACTTTATTTTTAACACTAACTAAAGTCATCCTTTAAATTTGAGTTAACTTTTACACTATATTTGTTTGAAAGGAAACAGAGAGAAATGATTAGGAGAGGAAAGAAAATGGGAGGGGAGAGAAAGGAAGTGATCTATTATCATTTGGTGCAAAGAAAATTGGGAGAGAAAAAATTGAATAGTGTAAAAAAAATATGTGAAACCCACCCAAATTTTTTCCTCCCTATATGGGTAGAAAAGTGTGGAAGGATGGGATAATATTTACACATTCTAAAAATACCTATGCTCATTATTTGAATCACTACTCTCAAATTTTTTAAATATTGGCGACTTTAATATTTTTAATTTAAATAAATTTGAATAATTTATTTTTATTAATATTTTCTTATTTATTAGCTTGATATTATCCTAAACTTGTTATATTAAAAAAATAGTTACATTTTCTATTTGATATTAATTAATAAAATTATTAAATATAAAATAAAGATATTGACTTGAGTGTTTTTATATAAACATGTATAAGGGTAATTTTTATTATATTTATTTATATTATTTTGATGGATAAACTTATGATAAAATTGTTTTTAATTTTAATTTTTCAATAATTTTTTAGATAGTTCTATACAAAATAACCATTTTGTTTTTTCATAATATAAAGATAAAAAAAATATTTGATATTATTGTTCTTTCTTTTCTTTCACTTTTCCATCCAAACAAACAAAATAAATTGATTTTTTTTTCTATTTTTTTCTTTCTCATTCTCCCTTCATCCAAACACACCTATGAAAAATAAAAATTACCTCAACTTCCTTCCTCTTCATCTTTTTTCACTCAATTTCCTTCCTCTCTATTTCTTTTCCCTGCCAAATAAAGCTCTAAGGTGGAACTAGACTTATAAACTTAAAACTGTATGTATTAGAACCTATCTTATAGTAAATATTGGACCTATATACATCAATCTTTTTCTTAATTATGAACTAATTTTAAGGCGGAGTTAAATTCACAATCTTGACAAATGATGTATAACAATAAAACTATATCTGCTGCTCACCACTCAATCAAGGAAAGATAAATGTACAGATAAATGTACACTTTTCAAATCGTTCGATATATTTTTCTATCCTTTCTTGATTCGAGAATAGATAACAAGAACATGGGTAACTAGTTCATACAAGTCTTGTCCTCATAATTTAATTACATTGCAAAGAATGGATTGGAAGGTTTTCACTACCAGCGAGTATCAAACGAGGGTATCGGTAGCTCCTCGATCTGTCCATTCCTGAGGAGAAGATCAGCATGCCCATGAGCATGATTCTTCGGATGTGAGATTCTTCGACTGGGTTCCTGAGTTTTTATTTACGATAAATTTCTAAATTTTTTAGAATCAGAAAATTTTTAAAATATACCATTTAATAAATTCTATCTGAAAAATAATATAAAAATATTATTGAAGTGAGAGAAATAATCATGGCACATAAATAAAATGATATACAATGAAAATGATACTGAGTTCTTGCTCCAGAAGTATTTAATAATTTTGTTTCTCTACTTTTTTTTATTTTAAAAAAACGTATCCCACACTAATTAAGGAATTAAAAAAATTATAAGTAAGGCATTTAGAAAAATAATACTTTTCAGTCAAAATTTTAATTTTTATTATTTAATCAATACTATATATATTTATATATTAAGTATTGATCAAAGAAAAAAAAATTAATGTTGGGTAACGATCCTAATAATTTTGTCCCATTATCTACGATGTTTCCACTGAATTCAACTTTGTAGTTTATGCTGGCTTTTTCACCCTTTAAAAAGACAAAAAAAAAATTTCAAATTTATTATCGTTGGCGAGAGCGATCGGTTTGTCCTTGTTTATTTTATTTTATTTATTTTTTATTCTCTTCGTGTTGATCTTGATCATGCCCGACAACTTAAGAGCCAAATGCATCATGCACGTGCGCTGGACTTGACCAAGTGCCAAGATTTAATTTGCGTAATTAGTTCAGCTTTATCTTTCGTTTAATTAGTATATATACTTGTGCTAAAAATTTAGTTGACTACTATAGAGCCATCGTCGCCCTTTATTTGTACAACTATATTTTTATATGAAAGAGTCTTGCATAATTAAAACATACATACAATGGTTATGCAGACCAATACGCAGTTAATTTGATAGCCCCTTTTTTTTTTCTTGGTGCTCACTTTCATAAACTCTACCGAGTAGATCTAAATCTCAAAATACCGAATCACCATCAATGCCGATTTTTATATTATTCAGTGGATAAATTATGCAGCACACGTTTTTTCATTATTATTTTAAAGAAATTAATTTTGATGCATTGATATGATGGTGTAAAATAACTTAATATTATTATTCAATTAGAATCTTTTATTTATATGACATTTCAATTAATAAATATAAAAATTAACTATTATACGATAAATTTAGTAATATATAATTTAATGACAGTGTAAAACATCATATGAGTAAAAATTAAATCCTATTTTAATAAAGCCCTTCGCCTTTATAACTATTTTTCTTTTGTCCTTGTATTAGAGGTCTATTCACAGATGTACGTAGGTCAAAGTAAAATGTATAGAACATGCATGCACGTGCATGTAATGCATGAATTGGTGATGCGCATGATATTTTGTTATGAATAATGCAATTATAAAGTTTAATTTTGCTAATCAATATAAGTTATGAATAAAGTTATACTTATATATATATATATAATTTTAACAAAGAGTCTGGTATTAATTAACTCATATAATTTCCAACTAAAGTAATAGTTAGACAAATTTTTCTTAAAGTGGTAACTTTAAGATTTATACTTCTCACATTATATACTCTGTCCATTCGCTTATGATTGTCGTTTAATATTTTGTCATTTTCTTAATATTTTCCAATGACTAGATAATTTAAAGGCAATTATTTTTCTTAAAAAACATAAGTGGATAGAGTGAATATAAGGTTTAATCGAGGTTGCAGTATACTTTTATTACAACTATCCAAGTCTTATGAATTATAATGAAGGAAAAAAAATGAATCAATATAATCCAAAACCATTCATTTACAATTTAAACCTTGAAGAAAATTATCCAAAGCCACGTGAAAATTCTAGATCACAGTCATCGGAAGACAACAAATTAGAGGTTGTTGGAATGAAGGCTACGCGCTTCATTGTTCATTGCATGAGTTGAATGGGAACCAAAGGTCAATAAGATCGTAACGTTTCAAAGTGTATCATATTGATAAATCATAAACTACATAACGAATTTAGATTATACTCTATTATTTCCATCTTGCTTAACACACCGGGGGCTTGAAAGTCTACTTCTGAGTTCTAGAAGTATATGATTGCAATTGCATAAAAATTGCAACTCTGTCTTTCTCTATAACTATGTTTCTCTCCCTAATTATTTCTCTATAATCTTCATCTTTTATGAAGATACAAAATACACAATAATTCCCTGCGGTTAGGCTGAACTTGCAAATTTATCGTTTAAAAGCTTAAAGAATCAGTTAATGCTGTATATTCATTTGTTGCTGCGAAGACCTGAGTCGTCTAACTAGTATATCTAATGCTTCCTTCATCCACCAATGTTGACAAACTTCTCTAGCTTGAGAAACAGTCACGTGCAAAAAGTAATGTAAAGAAAAATTAGTAAAATATATTGTGTTAACATGAATAACAATTGTTCGTTTTCTCTAACTCATATGTTAATAAAGTTATAAAGGCATAAAGTAAACACAACCCATAAGTGTTTGATGAGTCCAAAGGTATATCTTGACCATAGATTTGGGTGTGTTTTCTTCCCAACCTAAATTTTTGTATCTAAAAAAAGTTAGAGGCTTATTTTCAATAAATTTTAGAAAGCTGTACATTTCACCCCCAAAGTTAAAGGCTTTTGGTTTCCAAAGGTATTCCTAAGACTCACACCTCTTCCTATTCGAACCATAGTTTTAGATAAATCTCACAATGGATAATTGGATTTGAGTAGTTATAACTATATTTCAATTTATTGAGATGCCAACAAGTTTGATTCATCATGTTATTGTGTACCTTATTTGAATATTTAAAAACAAGTTTACTATTTGCACTGCATATAGCTATCTATGTGGGACAAACATCTTTATAAATGTGCTCTTTGATACTTTAATTTGATTAGGTGAAAGCAGTGATATTTCAAATATTATTTTTTGATTGAGACTCTGGTATTATGAACTCTGGTTACTTTGATGATGGCATATTGATAGGTAACTTCTAGTTTTCGAACTTTGATATATTGATTAGTTATGATTGGATAGTCCCAGACTATATTGATAAAATATCTTTGAGCTATTGCGGAATTGCTTTACTAGAGAAATTTCTTTTTCCATAGGAACTATAGCTAATTGGTGCTCCTTGGTCCAAAAACCAGCCTGTAAGTGTGCTACTGGAGTGGTGTATTTGGCCAACATGTTCTGTTAGGTCTCGAGAGGCTGGGAGGTTTCGTTGATCATTCGGGTGAAGCTTGTTGGTGAGATGATTGTTCATATTCTGATTGTGAATTTGAGACCTATACTTTGTTTTACAATATTTGACATTTGTATATTTGAACTATATTACCACTTAAATCGTTTATTTCTTACTTATGGAAATATCAAATTGTTAAATATGTTTATGGAAAACTCATGCTTGAGCTTGTCTCATTCCTATTATGGATATAGTATCTTTTACCTTTGTTGGTGAGACTCACCTTATTATTCTATATGTTTCAGATCTCTATACTAATTCGACTTTGAGTTCAGGTTCTCTAGTAAGCTAGAGACAGATTCTTTGGTGAGCCCAACACACATCATAGTTTTCTATGTGTTGATGTATTTAACTCATTGTGAGCATGGTTACCAAAGAACTATCCTTTTACAATCCCAAGATAGATTCTACATGATCCTAACTAGCATTTTCCAAGTGCAAAATCTCATGTCTGAACATGGATCTTGGAATGCGAACTTAATCCGTGACAAATTCCAAACTGATGAAGCTGATCAAATTCTATTTCTATCGATATCTCCCTCCAATTCAGAAGATACTGTGATATGGTCCTTGCACAAGAGGGAAAGATGCATGGTAACTTCAGGTTATGAAGTGGCATTTAATTTATATCATCCTCCTTAGAAGTCTATCCGCATTTGTCACGACCCAAAAATCGTGACCGGCACATAAGGGATATTGTTCCTTATGGAAGCCTTCTAGAATTATTTTCATGGAATCATGCATATTAAATTACTAAATTAATGCTCATAATAAATTATAAATAAATAAATCCCTCAAAATTTCTTGAAAACTTAAATAAATAAAATATTTAATTAATCTAAATGTTCCAAACCTATAACTGAAATAAATAATATTAAATTGTGTTCCTTGAAGAAATTACATAAAATATCATTATGAAAAAATAACATAATTTTGAAATAATCACACATGCTAAATGATGTCCGAGGACCTTGCCTGCACACTACTGGAGCACTCTATTATAACATTATTCTAATTTAAACTTCACTACAAAGTGAAGCTCACCAATAGAACAGCTGCAAAGCTACTGAGATTGGGTCTGAATAATGATTGGATCTGCAACTGTAACTGTAAGGGGAGGGAAAGAGAGGGGTGAGTTCATCAAAACTCAGTGAGCGAGCCTCTACTCACAACCTACATGGGATAACAATAAAATATATAATATATACATGCAGTTGCTATAAAACACTTTATATATTTAGATACATATAACTTTACTGAAAAACAATTTATCTGAAATCATGGCAATAACTAGTAGAGAAATAAGAATTATTATGTGCATAAACAATTCTAACAATCTGACTTTAGTATAACTGAGATTCTAAAATCATGCCCAGGGGATCACCAGCTTGTAGACATAATGATTCCAAAAGCCAACAAAATATGTATCTGACAATTGTTATATTCTAACAATCTGACTTTAGCATAACTGAGGTTCTAAAATCATGCCCAAGGGATCACCAGCTTGTGGACATAGTGATTTCAGAAGCCAACAGAGTATGTATCTAACAATTGTTATGAATCATACTTTATTCAACACTTTCAATAAATTATGTCTGATATTCTAAAATCTTTATAGGAAATCCATAATATGAAAAACATGGTAATCATTATTTCTGCTGTAAATATTAAACTAACATCTCATAAATTGATAAAAATATATTCTATAGCATGCAAGGTATCAAATATGATCCCATGAGCTTTCTAAAATAAGGTTTTCATGATAACTGTGGAAAATAATATTTTTTTTGTGAAAATTGCCATGATCCGTGAAAGCATGTATCTGGCATAAGTTATTCTAAAATTTCATAAATAATTTATATAATGCAGGAAAAATACTAATAATGACCAAAAGTATGGCCATGAGCTTAAACTCACTCACCGTTCGTTGTCGGGAGTGCTTGACCACTACCTACATGATACTGGGGAATTGGAATAACACTCTTAACTGTCATGGAATTATAGACAAGAATCAGGAATGACTTGCAATTGAATGAGAAGAGAAAACTATACCATAATAATCTAAAGATTTGCTAAACTCATAACCATAAAAGGATAGAGGTGAGAGCACCTACCGGAAGAGATTAATCGAAGAGGATTGCGTCTTTCTCTCTATGGAAAAATCCTTGGGCGGTTAGGGTTCTTAAACTTCTTTTGGGAGGATCATAGTGTGCCAAATATATAGCAAGAGGTGAAAGATATCACTAACATATTTTATTTTCTTTATTTTATTTCTATTTTTCATTTTTCTCTTTTCATTTTTCGTTTTAACCTTTCGTAACTATTTAACTTACACTACGGTTAGAATTTGGCCTCAAGGCTAGAAATAACGCTTGTAGATAATTGAGTTAGCTTTCTAATGCCACAAAAATCACGTCAATCAGACATATATAACTCAAGATATTTACAAAATACTAAATAGGTATCATACTTGACAGCATAAGAATAAAATTATGTTAAAGGTCTTCGATAGATATATTATAACTAACTGTGTGATATAAGCAACAATGAGATAAGGATAATAGTTAGACTAAATCTAATCATATCTTTTGTAACTACCTTGATAATTCAAATTCAAACTACCATAACATGTCTTTTAATTATCTTTTGTATCATGAATATATTTGTATATATATATTGAAATGAAAAGCTAATGAGATTTTAAAACAAATAACATATATCATGTTGTATTCACATTATCTACTTGTTTATCTTGTGAAATAACAACAACAACAACAATAATATTAATAATAATAATAATAATTTAGATGATGACCAAATTTTGCACTCTATTCTAGTAATTAATAATGTCTTAAAAATATCTAATAATTCTCTATAATATGTAACAAATCATATTCATAATACATATTAAATATAAAGTAATATCTAATATCTTCAAATAAATATTTTTTATTACGAAAGTTATATCTGTGAAATATTCTATGTATATATACATACTAATAGTCAAATCTTAAAAGAATAATTACAATCTCTGATAAAAGGAATGAACTAACAGCAAACTGATACTTTATATATATATATATTCTCAAATCCTAATTGATATTTATACCATACATATATAAATGGTAGATATCTAAATAAATCTTAACGTAACCTTAGTAATTATACTAAAATCAATTTCTAAGGAGCATATATAAAAAAAAAGGGAAATATAGTATGTTTCATCTCTTGTAATTCAAACAAAATATATAATATATAATACTGATACAAATATAAATATCAACGATAATTATAAACAATATTGAATTTAATAGATTTGATAAGATAATATTTTCAAACTTTAAAAATCATACATCATATCACAAACTGAATATCATAAAAAGATTAACTATCAACTGTAAATAAAATTGATCATTGGCATAGAAAAAGATTAATGTACAACATTATGATAAATTTTATATTTTATTTTCTTCTTTTAGGATTGGTATTTTCTTTTATAATTTAGATGTTACATGATTTACTATTTCACATAAATTTAAAATAAAGATTTATATTTATTCATTATTATGATTTATTTATTTTTAATATATAATATTTTTCCTTTTGTTTTACAAAGCACATAAATGTCTCTTAAGCTTTATCCAACCATTATTGAGCTTAGGCATATCTTTCCTAAAAGTATATATTTTTGGGATATTACAGCATTTCATGAAGAATTGACATTATATTGGAACTCTATTTGGGCATTGAAGGTGCGTCACAAGATTAAAATTTTTTGTTGGAAGTTAGGTCATGAAGGAATACCTTTAAAGAAGAGGATCATTGCTGTGGATGACTGTCCAAGGTGTGGTTCCATGTGTTCCTAGATTGAATTAGAATTTTTTTCAATTTAAAGAGTGAAATCTTAATTTAAGTTGATTTTTTAATACTTTTTAATCTTAGAAGATGCAAGCACACTGATTTGTATCGCCAAACACCAATGATGATGATGATGGTGACAGTAATGCTGATGACGATGATGATGCTGTTCACTTTTTTGGAATTGAATTATTAATTTTCTTTATTTGTTATATGTTGAATTATTTATATTTCTATTTGTAGATTTTTTGATATTTTTATCTATTTTATATTTTGGACTTAAATTTATTGTGTTTACTATGTATCACTAAGAATTTTTTATAATTTTTCTTTATTAAATATATTTACTTATTTATAATTAGCTTTAAATATTCAGGGAACATTCAAATTATTGAAAAATTTATCAAAAACAAAAATAATTACTGACGAACAAAATGAAAAATGCACAACAATAGATTATTACTGATGGATTTTTTTGTTAATAAAATAAAAAAATTGAAAAATTATAAATTATAAATTAAATGTTTATTGACAAATTTTTCCATCAATAAAATTTAGAAGACTAAAAAAATTAAAATTACCAATGAATTTTTCCGCCTGTAAAACAAAAAACAAAAAAAATTTAAATTAAATATTTATCGACAAAAAAATCTGTCGATAAAACTTAGAAAAATAAAAAAATTTTAAAAGTAAAATTATTGATGAATTTCCTTCGATAAAAAATCCAGACCTTTAAAAATAGAATTTATTTTAAAAATTACCGACGGAAAAATCTATTGATAACTCAAAAAATTCCATCCGTAATTATTTCATCTTGAGGAATTTGTTGACAAATTTTTCCAGCTCGTTATCGACGGACTTAATTTTCCAAAATCCATTGGTAATTCCGTCGATAACAATTTTCAACGGATTTTATCCATCGATGATTCTTACCGACTACGTTATTACTGTTTGACAAAATTTGCCGATAATTCAGTTGGAAACTAAAATTTCCATTGGTAACACCTTAAAATCCATCGGTAAAAGCATTTTTTCTTGCAGTGAAAATTGTATTTAATTTTAATTTTTCAATAATTTTTTAGATATTTCTATAAAAAACAACCATTTTGTTTTTTTATAATATAAGAATAAAAAAGTTTTTTGATATCATTGTTTTATCTTTCTTTTCACTTTTCCATCTAAACAAACAAAACAAATTAATATTTTTTCTTTTTCCTTCCTTCCCATTCTCCTTTCATCCAAACATACTTATAGAAAATAAAAATCACCTCAACTTCCTTCCTCTTCATTTCTTTTCACTTAATTTCCTTCCTTTCTATTCTTTCCCTGCCAAACAAAGCCTTAAGGTGGAACTAGACTCATAAATTTAAAACTGTATGTATTAGAACCTATTTTGTGATAAATATTGGTCCTATATACATCAATCTTTTTCTTATGAACTAACTTTTAAGGCAGAGTTAAACTCACAATCTTGACAAATGATGTATAATAATAAAACTATATTTGCTGCTCACCACTCAATCAATGAATGATAAATGTGCAGATAAATGTACACTTATAATTTTCAAACTGTTCGATACATTTTTCTGTCCTTTCTTGATTCGAAAGTAGATAACAAGAATATGGGTAACTAGTTCATGCAAGTCTTGTCCTCATAATTTAATCACATTGCAAAGAATCGATTGGAAGGTTTCATCACTACCAAGTATCAAACGAGGTATCGGTAGCTCCTCGATCTGTCCAGTCCTGAGGAGAAGATCAGCATGCCCATGAGCATGATGTAATAACAATACTACTTCGGATGTGAGATTCTTCGACTGGGTTCCTGAGTTTTTATTTATGATAAATTACCGAATGTTTTAGAATAAGAAAATTTTTAATATATGCCATTTAATAAACTCTATCTGAACAACAATATAAAAATATTATTGAAGTGAGAGAAATAATCATGGCACATAAATAAAATGACATACAATGAAAATGATACTGAGTTCTTGCTCCAGAAGTATTTAATAATTTTGTTTCTCTACTTATTTGTTGCTTTTTTTATTTTTTTAAAAAAAGTATCCCACAGTAATTAAGGAATTAAAAAAAATTATAAGTAATTGTCACAACGTACCCGGAGGTTATTGGGACGAGGATGATAATCGATTTAAAAATAAATGTGGGAGTCGCCACCAATTTTAATTCTGGAAAAATTGGAAAACCTTTTGATTTGTAAAACTGGTCTTGTAAGAGTTTTGAGGTTCGGGAGTCTGATTACGATTAAGGAAGGGTGGAAACTTAATCCCACTGCACCCCTAATACGTCCGTATAAATACGGTTACCTTAGAGTTTATTATGCAAATTAATTATAATTTTAATATATTTATTTTTCCCCAAAAATGTAATTATATATTTGCAAAATGAACTAAAATTAGTAATTATATATCTACAAAAATAAAGATGAAATTGATAATTATATAATTACAAAAATAAAGATAAAATTAATAATTATATATTTATAAAAATAAAGCTAAGATTAATAATTATATATTTATAAAAATAAAGCTAAACTTAAAACAGAAATTAAGGAACTAATTTTATGAAAAAGAGATTTTCGCTTGATAGTATGACTACGCCGACGTATCCTCTGGTGCAATGAGGAAATCAAAGTCACGTCGTTCTATAGAAATAATTGTGTGTTTGATGCATTTTAATTTAAAGAAAAAAAACTTAAAAATGTGTTGATTGATTTTAAATTTGAAAATAACCTTTTGGCTTGCTAAATTAAAAGAAATCCACTTTTGCACTAAACTCGACTTAACATTTTTTTATTATTTATTATCATAATTATTATTTTTAAAAAAAAATATAAAATAAAATTCTTGGACTAAAAAAAAAAAACGAAGGACTCAAAGACCTATTGTTATAATAAAAGATTCAATGAGGAAAAGACTGGTTCCTAAAGCTTAATACCCATAATCCGCACTCCAAAAAAAAAAAAAAAGAAATCAAATAGCTCAAACACTACAAGAACTTAACTAACCCGACCTACCCAACATTAAAATGACAAAGACTAATTAAAACTGAATTTAAATTCCAAGCTTAAAGACTAAAGTCCAAACCCAAATGCCTCTACGTTCTCAACGCCCAAATCAAACAAACAACATTACCTCTAGTCTCTGATGCAAGACAAAATAAATGGTGCTGTGCCAAAAGCTTTTAAAAAAATATCAACCACAACTTTATTCTTTGATCTCCATACTCATAGAACTGAAACAGATCTAGAAACTAATGGTGGAGGTGGCGCGATGGAAGGACCAGCAGTGGTGGGTTTCGCGGCTGGAGGACAGCCCGTAGAGGGTCGCGGTTCTAATGCGGCTAAAGGCGGTGGCTGGACGAGAAACTGGATGCAGCAGCGGGATGGGAGGCTGGGCGCGAAGTTGGTTCAGCGCTTGAGCAAGCGAGGCGAATCGATGGCTATTCGCTGATCGGCAAAGCGGAGGTTCTAGAGTGAGCGGTTGGCTTCAGCGGAGAGTCTTTGCCACATCGATCTTCTTTGTCCGCGGTGCTAGGCAGGTCGCGTTTTGTGGCTGTGCAAGCTGATGGGGAGGCGCGCAGTGCTGGCTTCGCGAGGAAGAGTTGTAGGTTTCGCACGGAGTGGAGGCTGAGCTCACGGTGGAGATCCGCGACGGTGGCTGTGGGAGGAACTCCAAAAATGGCTTTCCTTCCTTTTCTTTTTTCTCTTATTCTTATTGATTGTTAGCTGTGTTGTTTTATATATATATTGTTTGTTCTTGGCTTTTGAGAATTGATACTGGGTTTGAGAGTGAGATAAAGGTTTATGTGAGGTTATGGTCTTGCTGTTGGTTTTAAAAGATATGATGGCAGTGCTGGTGAAAGGGAATTGGACTGAAGAATGATGGTGAACGATGAAGGGATATATGATGGATATTGCTAATGATGATAATCTCAGGTTAGGTGTAATGCGAGAATTATGGTTTACTGAGGGAGTTATATGATAATAATGGTAATGGGTTCACAGTGATGATGGGTGAGGGAGGCCGTGATGAAATACGACAGTGGCAATGAAGGTGGCAGTTTGATGATGTGAGTGCTTATTTGGAGATGATGATGATGATGACACCGTTGGATGAAAAGCTGTGGTTTGATTCCTCAGGTAAGAGGTTAGGAATGGTGATAATGGGAGTTATGAGTATCAGTTCTCTGTGCTCTCTTGCTGAAAATTGGCTCTGCCCCCTCTTGCTAAAAATTTTGCTCCTTGTCTCAGTTCTCCCTTTCTCATTTTTTTCAAACTCTCCTTCACTTCTCTCTTTTTATGCCTTGCAGTTCTTGATCTTGACAAATGATGAATCCCTGTCTTAATTTTCGGTTCCTGAATTCCTGGGATCCTTAGCAATTTGATCTGACACAAATGTCAGATGCTTTGATTTCCTTCACTGTTGGATCTTTGAACAAAACAATCACTATTAAATACATCGATCCAAGGTCAAGGTTTCAGGCCGTATTATTTGTCTTCTTACTGCTGAAATGCTGAAATGAGATTTAGTGTGATGCAATTGTCAAAACACACTGCTTGATCATTTAATGCAGTCCTGTGCACTTTTTTATATTTTTTATTTATTCACTCCTTTCCTTTGATTTGATTGGACACAGAGAAAGATACTGAATAACCAAATGATTTGCTACATATGTTCATAATCTGGAAGAGACTGCAAAAACAAAGACTAAAATTTTTTTAATGGGCTAACCGAGTATGGGTTTCAAAAAACTAGAATGAGTTGAACTAAAGGCTTATACTAACTAGAATAGAATTGGGCTGACACAGAGAAAAAAAAAGATGAAATGAAATGAAATAAATTATTAAATGAATATGTTTGGACAAAAATATGGTGTTAACAGTTATGCATTTAGAAAAATAATACTTTTCAGTCAAAATTTTAACTTTTATTATTTAATCAATACTATATATATAAAGTATTGATTAAAGAAAAAAAAAATTAATGTTGGGTGACGATCCTAATAATTTTGTCCCATTATCTACGATGTTTCCACTGACATTCAACTTTGTAGTTTATGCTGGCTTTTTCACCCTTTAAAAAGACAAAAAAATTACTTTCAAATTTATTATCGTTGGCGAGGGTGAACGGTTTGTCCTTGTTTATTTTTATTTTTTTTATTTTTTATTCTCTTCGTGTTGATCTTGATCATGCCCGACAACTTAAGAGCCAAATGCATCATGCATGCACGTGCGCTGGACTTGACCAAGTGCCAAGATTTAATTTGCGTAATTAGTTCATCTGATAATATATATATATATATTAGATAGAAATCTAATAACTTAAAGTGGTAAACATTACAACCTCTCACCAAAAGGACTTCACAGGTTTCAATCCTCCGACTTAATTAGATAAAACTAATCCAAGATTCAACTCACTTTTATTGAGCTGTACATGTTAGATATTTCATCTTATATATTGTCATTTAATTAGTATACTTGTGCTAAAAATTAGTTGACTACTATAGAGCCATCGTCGCCCTTTATTTGTACAACTATATTTTTATATGAAAGAGCCTTGCATAATTATAACATACATAGAATGGTTATGCAGACCAATACGCAGTTAATTTGATAACCTTTTTTTTTTTTTCTTGGTGCTCACTTTCATAAACTCTATCCAGTAGATCTAATTCTCAAAACACCGAATCACCATCACTACCGATTTTTATATTATTCAGTGGATAAATTATCCAGCACATCGTATTCCTTTTTTCATTACTATTTTAAAGGTATTAATTTTGATACACTAATATAAAAGAGTAAAATAATTTAATATTATTATTCAATCAAAATCTCTTATTTATATGACATTTCAAGTAATAAATATAAAAATTAACTATTACATGACAAATTTAGTAATATATAATTTAATAATAATATAAAATGTCAGTAAAGTAAAAATTAAATCCTATTTGAATAAAGCCCTTCGCCTTTATAATGAATTTCCTTCTATCCTTGTATTAGAGGTCTAGTCACAGATGTTGGTCAAAGTAAAATGTATAGAACATGCATGCACGTGCATGTAATGCATGAATTTGTGAGGCGCATGATATATATTTTGTTATGAATAATGCAATTATAAAGTTTAATTTTACTAATCAATATAAGTTATGAATAAAGTTATACCTATATATATATAATTTTCAACTAAATTAAATTAATAGTTAGGCAAATTTTTCTTAAAGTGGTAACTTTAAGGTTTATACTGCTCACATATACTCTGTTCATTCGCTTATAATTGTCTTTATTTTAATATTTTAATATTTTGACATTTTCTTAATATTTTCAAATGACTAGATAATTTAAAGACAATTATTTTTTCTTAAAAAAAATAAGTGGATAGAGTGAATAGAGGTTGCAGTATACTTTTATTACAACTAACCAAGTCTTATGAATTATAATGAAGGAAAAAAATGAATCAACCCAAAACCATTCATTTACAATTTAAACCTTGAAGAAAATTATCCAAAGCCACGTGAAAAAACTAGCTAGATCACAGTCATCGGAAGACCACAAATTAGAGGTTGGTCGAATGAAGGCTATGCGCTTCATTGTTCATTGCATGAGTTGAATGGGAACCAAAGGTCAACAAGATTGTAACGTTTCAAAGTGTATCATATTGATAAATCATAAAATAGATAACGAATTTAGATTATGCTCTATTATTTCCATCTTGCTTAACACACCGGGGGCTTGAAAGTCTACTTCTGAGTTCTAGAAGTATATGATTGCAATTGCATAAAAATTGCAACTCTGTCTTTCTCTATAACTATGTTTCTCTCCCTAATTATTTCTCTATAATCTTCATCTTTTATGAAGATACAAAATATACAATAATTCGCTGACTTATGGTTTAAAAACTTAAAGAATCAGTTAATGCTGTATATTCATTTGTTGCTGCGAAGACCTGAGTCGTTTAACTAATATATCTAATGCTTCCTTCATCCACCAATGTTGACAAACTTCTCTGGCTTGAGAAACAGTCACCTGCAAAAAGTAATGTAAAGAAAAATTAGTAAAATTTGCAAGCGTATACATACATACATTTACACTTTAATAAATGAATTAACACCCAAATGAAAATATATAGCTAGGTAGGATCTATTATAAACATACCCATATTCTTCTCCGCAGATGTTGCTCGGGCCACACATCAAGTTGTTCCTTCACAAATAAGGGGAACATGTGCCCTTCATAGTATATGCCGTGTCTTTTGCTAATGAAACTCCATTGGCCCAATTCACACTGCCACATGATTAGCAAAATTATATTTCAGTTCTATCTGAAACCAAATCCTTTTAGTTTTGCCTAAATCTTTTGGCAGAGAAAAAAATTAAAGAAATGAATGTGAAGAAAATACTAGATTGAAGTGCCTAATGCCAAGATTTAGAAGTATCCAATACCTCAACTGTTCCTATGACTCCAGCTTCTTCTAGGGACTCCCTGTAAGCTGCTTCTTCTAAAGATTCATCAAGTTCCCATCCTCCCTGAGATCAGACAAATAGGATATATGTTAATGTTGTACAAACAAACCCATCTATAGAGACTAAGATTTAAGCAAATTTAATTAAATTGAACTATTTGTAATTAAGCAGTGAGCGAGTACCTTTGGAAACATCAATGCTTGACCTTTCTGTGAACTAACCAATAGTACTTCCAATTCGTTGCTTATATTACCATATATGTCCTCTTTATATCTATAAGGTATGCATCTGCATAACAATAACCAAGTGAGATAATGAAACCAATTACAAATTAAACTCTATGAATGCAATGTAATGAAGCAATTGAGCTGAGGACACTATTAAACAAATAATAGTCATATGACTATTTACGAAGGGCGCCACCAAGCACATACCAATTTCAATGTCCAAAAGTAATAACCCACGTGAAAAACAAAGTGAATAATATTTTTCAAACGCTACAAAATAAAGAAAGCAACACCTAAAGATGAGCACTCACCCCACAACTTGGCGGCCACCCACGTTGTTGTATCTCTGCAACTCCCTTCCTGAGCGAGATACCAAGCGAAACATCTCTCCAACACTTGAATTTTCACTCACAATCACAACAGAGACAAGAGATTGAAGGATAACACAAACAACCGACAAAGGAAACAATAATACAAGAGAGAATTTGATTATTATAAGTATGGTAGAAGGAAGAATAAGGGAAAAATAGGTAAGCTAGCTATCTAGCTGTGATTATGATCTTTGATTGGTCTCAAATAATTGGACGTGAAAGAAGAAGTGGTGGAGAGAGAGAGTGGGCAAGAGGCAGCTATATATAGAAAACCTTGAGAGAATCTTTGGATGTTGTTGTAAGCAACCAAGCATATGAAACGCGTTATTGTCGCCAGTATCAACGAATAGAATATAGAAAATATGATAATAATAATGAAAAGAGAGGATAATTGAGATTTGGAATATAGAATAGAATATAATAATAATAACAAAAGGAGAGGTTAGGGTTGAGGCTTCTGTGTCGTTTCCTCCAACGAACTATTTCACTATTGGGTGTGAGCATTAATTTGCATTTATTTGTTAAGTCAACAATATTTATTACTTGGTGATGCTTCGCTATTAATTAATCAGATTATATTAGATCAGCTGGCAAAAGAAGAATATTGTTAATCAGTGAGTAGCTTTGTGTGACTTGTTTTTCCTGTTGGCTACGGAGTCCACACACATCATAGCCTCCACACGGCCAAATAGAAAATGATCACCAAGTTGACTTTGGAAAAACACGCTCCCAACACTACAAAATGCGTATGCTCGCTCCACTTTCATCATCGCACCCTACCTACTAGCTGGATCTAGATGATAACTTGTTTGGTCTTCTTAAAAGCATGAAAAATAAATATAGTTTTGCTTTTATCGGCTATTTAATTGATTAGTTATTTGAATTAAAGATGTAATGAAAATGGAAAACAACGGAGATTTACAAATTGAGGAGCAATAAAACACAAAAAATAAAATAAAATTGAGGTGCAATAAAACACACACAAAAAGAAAAATCTCTTCTCTTTTGTTTTTCTTTTAGTTATATTAGTTCGACCGCCAACTGAAAACAAAAGAACAAACTTGGTTAGGAATTAGGGTCTTGTTATCACAGGTTCGTCGAATCAAATCAATTTGCTTACACCCCTTACATGAAATTCTCTTTCTCATTTGAAAATTCACATCATAATCAATTAATGAAGGTGCTTCATAATTATATTTTTTTCATAGTATGTCCTCACCCAACAGATAATAGACTAATCTCTTAGAATATAATCAGATGTCTAAGCGAAGACCCCTTTTAACAGTGTTTTTAATTTCTATACACAAAATTTAGAAATCAAATTCAGAACCTCATAAGTCTATTCCATTCGAATTAACACCAAGTTAATGCTTCATAATGTTTTGGATGTGAAATGGAATGAATAAATTTCATTTTTATATAACTAATAAAAAGGCTCAATACCAAACCAATGGGACGAATCTACATTAGTAAATGTAAGGACATGAGCCCCCACAAAATTTTTAATTTTTTTTAATAATTATATAGGTATAACATATTTTTGTTCTTATTATTTAATTAAATCCAACCCCACATTAATTTTAAATGATATAAACTAATAAAATATAATACATTCTACCCTTTTATATAATATATTATTTTTGCCCTAATATTAAAATTTTTTGGAGCAAGCAAACAAGCAAGAGACAATTAAAAAAAATAAAAATACAAGATTTTCGTTTTATGTGAAATTTTTACATGAATTAATCATATAAGATTTTATCATTATCGTGTTCATATGAAAATTTAACCAATTTAAAACTTGCTTAGTTGTCGGCTCATATAAAATTTTCATTTAAGAATATTGATTTCCACCCAATCGTGTACCGAATTCGTGAAGGCCGAAGAATTAGTAGTGAATAGTAATATACTGAGATGCTATGGTAGTCTAAGCGGTCCCACACCTAATATTTGTCGTGTTCGTGTTTTAAACGCGTATTAGTATAGCAATTATCGCGCTAAAAAATTAGCAAGTGTCAACGAATTGGAATTCTACGATCCATTTCCTTTTGCTCAATGAGTTTTTATTTTGAGTCTTAAAGTTTAGTTTTATATTTTTACCAAGAAAACATTTGGTTTCGTAGTCACGGTTTTTCAGCAACAGTTCAATGCATTTTATAAGTATTTCAATTGCAATGAGGAGAAGGGCCCAAATTCAAAGTCTACAAAGGTAATTGCAAAATAAACTCTTATTAGTTGCACACTGGTCAAAAGATAAACGTCACATCAATACATATAACCCCAAGTCAAACAAAAAAGCAAATTTTTTTGTTGATATAATTTTGGCACGAGTAAAATTTTTTTCACAGTGATTCAACTATACCATTAAAACTATTTGACTTGTATTAAAATCTTTAAAAAAAATCCTATAAAATATAATATATGATTGACTAACAATGTACAATATTTTACTTTTAGGGGTAATTGCCTATTATTTTTTAATACAACATTTTTTATATTTTTTGAGATTGAAGAAAGAAGAAAAGAAATTCTATATATTAATTAATGTAATAATGTTCGTATGGACTATTTTTATTTATTATTTTAGAGAATAGATATTTTCTTTACAATTATTTACAACAATATTCTATATTAACAATGTATAAAGAAAATACCATTTCGAGTGCAAAAGTGAATTTTAAAATACTTGATGTAGCCTATTTGGACAAAGAAATTGATGACCATAGTACTAAATGACTGCTTTGAGATAGTTTTAACATCTTTACTAGTTGTCTAAATTATAGCTATTTAGAATATAGTAAAATAAAAAAAAATGTTATCAGAGGTCAAATTTCAAGTAAGTTATGACATTCCATGTGTATATTGCTTATTGAAGGACTACCCACCCCACTTTTATTCAATCATCAGGCGATTACCTGGGCTTAGGGAAGCAAGTTCACGTTCTGCTTTTCTCCTCATACACTGTGGAAAGTAGGGTGGCCTACCCCAGATAGCCAAGTTTGCATTTAATAGTGCAGACTTTATATGGCTAGAGGATTGTTCCCCCAAACTGCCCATTGAGTCAAACTCTCATTGTATGAGGCTACAAGCCTACAACTTACAAGCTTGAATAAATGTCCAGTTTGCACGTAAAAAAATAAAATAAAATATTATTTTAATATCTAAAAATAGATATTCAATTAAAATAATAATTTCATTACCATTAAAAGTAATAGTTACTCTAACTTTCTCCACTTATTTATATCATCCAAAAATAATAGAATAATTATCTTAATTAGATATTAACTTTTTAATATTAGAATAGTAATGCTCAAAATAAAGCATACTTCAGTTCAATATATAATGTCCCGAGTTTATCAAAAAAAAAATATATAATGTCCCGAAAGTGGAACACGCCCTATGCCATGCTGCAATATCGAGAAAGGGGAACATTATTGGACTGTAAAGTTGGGGATCGTGCTTGTCATTAAAGGGGGTTTCAACGTATGGCCTGTAAAGTGGCAATATCGTGCTTGTGGAACAGTTGTTGGGCTGGCCTTGCCCGACTTTATTTGGCGAAATGCCACACCCTAAACAGATTGGAGTCTGTACATCGAGGCCAGCACCAATGCTAGAGCTCTTGCCTAAGTGATATGGTGCACCCGGGCTCGATCCCATCAGAGGTTGTAGGTGTGCAAACCCATCCCCCAAAAATATCGCCCTCCTTCGACCCAAAGAAAAAAAACAGATTGAAGTCTTAATGACCCAAAACAAAAAAGTTGAATTCTTCATGAGAAAAAAAAAAAATACAAGCTAGCTCGACGGAACATTTTTTTTTATTTATTTTTTTAATTCTTAACTGGTTGACCAATTTTACACCCTTTCACATTTTAAAAATTTTACGATTAATTTTTATATGTACCACAACAATATATATATAATGTATCATATGAGATGAGTAAATTATTATGAGAATGAAATGAGTGAATCTTGATTATTGGATCTTATATTAATAATTAAGATTATATTTCCACTTTTCTTATTCTTCCATTTTCAGTTCCCCGATAATTATATGAAGCAGTGGATATAATAATTAAAAGACGTAATTACATGTGCCATGTGTATCACCTATCAACTACCCAAAAAATATATATATATATATTTTCTGTTTTCAGGTGTGTTAAAAGTTAAACTAACGAAACTAACTAAATCAAATGGTTCTTGTTCAGTCATTTTTGGCCAAGGTTCAATAGCAGGCAGTGGGTAAGATATAGGAAAGTGGACTATGTAGGTCAACCGCCTTCACCTTTTACTCATTTGTTATTCCTTTTTGCGAAGTTCCCTCAGTTGACCGGTCTCTCCACTGAACCGATTACACGTTCATGAATCATTCACAAAACGATTTGATGCATGTTGCGATGGACTTTACAAAGTCCAAGCAATTTTGGAGTTGTACCTGCATTGATTCGGCAGCCTAAGATTTACTAGTTGCTGACACCAAGGAACAGAAAATAGTACCAGTTGTTTGAAAAATCCTGAATGATTTGACCCAAAATTGATTAGAGTGGAATATGGTAGTAGAAAACAAATTGGGCAATCAGAACAAAACTAGGAAAAAGCTTGAGCAAAGTGGGTGTGATGCATACATCACAACATAGAATTTGACGGAATGAGACTTGGCTAGTTTCTATTGGCTAGGGTGGCTTCCCTTATTTTCGTTTTAGGTATCATGGCTATGGACGGAGGGTGGTACAAGTTTGAGTTGAACCATTTTTGCGTCGTGGAAACCGTTTTGCTGCGTAGAAAAAGGGACAGCTTATTGAGCAGAAACGGGAAACAGATGTGAAATATGCTGACTTTTCACTGTCATGATTATTCAACGGTGATGCATATCGCACCACTGTACGCCTGTTTGTTCCACGTGTTTGATCACATTTCTATCCCAATCTTCTGTGACTGATGACTGATATTTCATTTTATTTAGTTGCCCAAACTTGATGCAAATTGCGCGATCACTCTCAATTTATTGTCATATTTAGTTAGTTGAGAACTTGAAGGATACTTAACATTAATTGCTAAAAAAAACATTGATGGCAATATTTTTTTTTCACATCGAATTTGCAGAAAATTACAGTCCTAAAGAGACAATATATTTACCAATTAATTTATGTGCACAAAACGTTATCTTTATAAAATTGAAAACATTTTTATGCTGTAAACATGGAATATGAACCTTTATTTCCTCAACTTTTATATTTATATAGCATTACTCTATGGTCAAGTTGTTGAACAAATAGTAAATAATTTAATTCAAGGATGAAAAAATAAAAACAAATCACGAAAACACATTATCGGAAGGTAGAGTAATTGTAAATGTTTCACCTCCAAGAATTGTGAAAACAATATCTTCCACATAATTTTTTCATCAAATTTTTTTTTCCTGCATCAAGAAACAGCGTTACTCTAAATCAAAATACGTCAATACTTACTGTAATTTGGACATTTGGCATTTGCAAAGGTGAACATAAGGAAATTTATCAATCACGGCTGCCTATTTTATTTATTAATGAATACGAGCGAAAGCAACATAAGATGGGTCAGATTTATAATTTAAATATATATGGAGCGTGGTCGTTTTGGTAACATATAATATCATAATATAATAATCAATAAATATTTTTTAGGTATGAACTCCAAAGCCGGTTTCATATCCATCCAAATGGAGAAGGTGGCAGCCCTATACAAGATTCCCTTTTTAAAATAATAAAAAAATATTATTTTCTTTATTTCCTTTCTTTTAAAATCTGATATTTATTTTCCCCCTCATAGGGGGTATATATATGCCTTGTTAGTAAGCTTTCGAGAGGCCATAGCATTCCACTCACCCACACTTTCCTTCCAAGAAGGGAAGCACACATAAAGAAGGGAGACAAAAAAAAAAAAAAAAGAAGTTTGTGTTTCCAGCGTTGGAAGAAGTAGAAGATGGAGCACAACACCTGCAAGTGCAACAACCTTAATATCAAGAACGAGAAGCAGGAGGAGAGAGAGGGGCAGATGGGTCTTGCAGTTCACAGCCAAGTGATAAAGATTAAGCAAGAAATAGAGAAAATAAGGCACCCATATCTTCAGCTGCAGATGAGGCGCGTCCTTATCAGAGATGTTAGCCGCCTTCGCTCTCGCTCACCCCTCGGATTAACCGAGAGGGCTATTCTAGTTGGTAAATCTTAGATATATATAATTACATCAATCAATATATATATATATATATATATATATGAGATACTTGCAGTGAGACTTCAATTCCCTTTGAAGTTGGAACTGCAAAGCCTTGTTTTTTTTTTTCCTTTGTGTTTCTACCTTCTATGGGCTTGTGGACTTTCTTGTAAATGCTTTTGGTGGTAAAATTTAGGACATGGTTCTGTAAAATATAATCTCCCTTTTTCTTCTTTTCTTATGAACTTCATAGTTTTACGGCCCAGTGTTGGGTGTATGCCTTCTTGGCATAAGACTCTGTCAATTTATGGTTTCTTATACAGCCAAAGTAAAATCCAAGTCTTTTTTTTTTCTTTTAAGAAGACCTGGTGAGAGATAACACACTAGCCCAATCATCTTCGCCTTTTTGGTCTCAGGGGTGGCACTTATGTTTATGGTTAGCCAGCGGGCTTGGCTTAGACGACATGTATACCGGTGTGTCTTTTTGCACTTATTCAAGGGTTAATTCGCTGAACAAATACAATTTGTGTGTCAGGTATATCCAAGCGTTCTCCAATTGAGACCTCATATTCAGACCCAAAAAAATTTTGGACCTCTCGTGGCACATGATTGTTCCAAATTAAACTGCTTCGATTGGCTTTCAGCAAGAAAAAAAAAACATTTCTGAGCAAAGATTTAATATAATAATTGAACAAATCATGGTCCGAGCGCAGATTTAGTCTAACACGTAACCTCACACTATACCAACCCGTTCTCATGCCACGTCAAAACAGATTAAAATCTCAACCTCCACATCTTACCGAGACCCATTGTCTGGTGCCCATGTGTGGGGGAAAAAGAATGAGGTGTGAAGTTTCTGATATTTGTTTTGGTCCAGGTGGCACATATATAATGGAACAGTAAAATTTTTTCTTATTCGTACCCACCGTTGGATCTTGCTGTGCGAGCTTAAAATGTGGACCCATTTATGTGTGAAATTTTCATGAATAACCTCCAAATATAATTTTAGGTAATTTTAACTCTACTTTTTTATCTTCTAATTAAATACATAATATGATATATAGTAACATTTTTTTTCGTACTGTTATTGAATAATACTGTAAAAGAATTTTACTATGTGAATGTAGATAAATTAAACTAGTTTACAAAATGACCGCAGATGAAAAACATTAAGAAGTAACTTCTATCATATTCATAATCCGTTAGTCA
>CM062348.1:1019482-1044482 GCA_031216105.1 Dalbergia cultrata
TTGTTCTTTTCTTGTCTAGTTGCATTGACTTTGTCTGAAAGGAACCAAAAAACATTTTTCCGTTTCTTGGTGAGAATATTTTGTGAGAATGAAAGCTTACAGCATTAAAAAACCTAGAAAAAATGGATATTTCCTCCACTCTAGATTTTTTCCTGCTGGTATATCTGATCATTTTCCTGAATCCAGATTTCTCTTTCCTTGTACTTCCATCAGGGTTTATCTGCTTGATTGTTCTCTTTCTTGTCAATCCAAAGATATATAGTTACATTTCATTTCATTCTAATTTGTAATCAACTTGTTTGGCAGGGTGGGGAGCTTTGTTCATTGAGGTATGACTTGACAGTCCCATTTGCCAGGTTTATGGCCATGAATGGTCTGACATCTTTGAAAAGGTACCAAATAGCTAAGGTCTACAGAAGAGACAACCCATCAAAGGGAAGATACCGTGAATTTTATCAATGCGACTTTGATATTGCTGGGCCTTCTGAAAGAATGGCTCCAGACTTCGAGGTTGTTAGAATTTTGACTGAGCTGCTTGATGAGTTAAAAATTGGGGAATATGAGGTAAATATATGTAATATTTATTCTTGAAAAACATTGGTTTTCTGAAACTGTAGGACCATCTACTGTCTTCATAATATGATATTGGTGCTATCAACCTTGAATTGTCATATTTCATGGTCTGGCAATACTTTTTTGGAGAGTGGCTACTGTTAGAATGTGTGTTAGTAGTTAGTATATGGGCTTATATACTGTGCTAGGATTAGCATGTGTGCTGGGATTATGCTTCGTTTTGCTTCAAAGTGCAATTTCTAACATCAATATCTGGCTATGTCAATGATCAGACTACCAGCTGGCTGATGTGGTATTTGCAATGCTCTTGTTAAATGTGATTAGTTTTACTCAACCTAACTTTTGTGCTGTAGTTTAACCTTGTAATCCAAATCATTCCTTTGCATGTGATGGGCAATTGACTATGGCTTTCTACTTAGAAACTCTATTCAATATTGTGTTCAGATAACATGTATGGTTATGTGTGACCTTTTCCCTGTGAAATTGGTATGTTTCACAGATAAAGTTGAACCATAGAAAGTTACTGGACGGCATGATGCAAATATGTGGAGTACCTCCTGAAAAGTTTAGGACTATATGCACAAGCATTGACAAGTTGGACAAACAATCTTTTCAACAGATAAGAAAAGAAATGGTGAGGACATATGCTTCTGCTTGTGTCTACTTCCGTTATCATTTTGTTTATTAGATGATTGAGTACCAACTTTCTTGTGCTTTAACTGTTCTTCCTGTTGGACATATTGAATGGTGTAGACTTATTTTTAACGACAAATTAAAAAACTATAATTTCTTCTTCATCAGTTGGGAAGCAGTGTTGGTTTATTGATTGAATTCAATTTCTTTCCCTTACATTCTTTTGCTAAGTCCTGTTGCATGAATTATTGATGAGTCAGAAATCCTGCCACTGACTGGTTACTTCAATGTCTTGCGCTTTCATCTCTGGCCAGTGGCTTGATTGTTGGAATTTTTTTTCCCCTTTGAATCCAATTTTCACTGAGCAGTTACTAGTAACTGTTGTCTGATGTATTGGACTTAAGACAAATAATAAAGAGAAAATGAAAAAAAAAAAGTGGTTATGCTGAAGGTTTTAAGAGTGTGTTGGCCTTTTGAAACTGTTAATATTGTTTTTGCATTTGTTTTTTTAATTTTGCTTGGAAGCTAACTCACATCGCCTCAATCTTGTGGGTACAGGGACCTACTCGAATGCTTGGTGTACGAGTTACTTGATTTAATGTCTGATCTCCATATATTCATAATTTTATGAGCGTATCTTGTGAGTTAGGTCTATATGCTTGTTTGTATTTGGTATTTGCTTTTGTTCTACTCCAGATAAATTCCTAGTGGCCATGTGTATGTACGCCTGTTTGGATAGATATACAGGATCATGTGTGTGCATAGTGTGTGTTTGTGTTTGTGATTTATGTATCTTCATAAAAACAAATTAAGTTGTATTTGATGGTTTTAATATCCATAAAATACAAGTAAGTTTCATTATTGGTTTACGCCTTCAGGACTTACCATTGTTGATGTGTCAGTTTTCTGCTTTATACCTGGCTAAAATTTTTTGAGTCATCAATGTTCCCTGTTAGTTTTTAAATAATGTGCTTTATACTATCATGCTGTAGGTGGAAGAGAAAGGATTATCTGCTGAGACTGCAGACAGAATTGGAACTTATGTTAAAGAAAAAGGATCTCCTTTACCATTATTATCCAAATTTAAGCAAGAGGGCAGTGCTTTCCTAGAAAATGCACAATCTGTTGAAGCATTGAATGACCTGGAAATTTTATTTAAAGCTCTTGAAAAATCAAAATGTATTGATAAAGTGGTTTTTGACTTGAGTCTTGCCAGGGGTCTGGATTATTACACTGGAGTTATATATGAAGCTGTTTTTAAAGGGGGTACTCAGGTAATTCTCATGTAGTTTTTCTCCTCTATTCTAAAATGTTTATTTTTT
Source organism: Dalbergia cultrata (assembly GCA_031216105.1). Taxonomy (NCBI): domain Eukaryota; kingdom Viridiplantae; phylum Streptophyta; class Magnoliopsida; order Fabales; family Fabaceae; genus Dalbergia; species Dalbergia cultrata. The sequence goes on from CM062348.1 coordinate 1,022,011, forward strand.
AGTCCCTTGTTCATCCTTTCAGGGGGCATCATTTCATTTTGCTGGCTCAGGGCTTGTGGATGTTCACTTATAATTGTAACAACCTAAAACTCATGTAGATAAGTTGTTTTTTTTTTTTTTCTCTTTTCTTTGCCGGTCTAGGGAGCTTCTAGTGGAGTTATGGGAAATGGGGAAGGGATGGACAAGAGGGAGCCAAATACCTAAGCCAAAGCCAACAATTGCATGGACTAAAAGACTAGGGGAGGTGCTACCTGAGCTCAGTTTATTGGCTCATGTAGATAAGTTATTGCATTTAAATATTCTAGTGTAATGAACACAGATAAAACTAGGGATGAGCAATTTTTTTTCTGGTGGGTTGAGCAAAGGGAATAAGCTTCCTTACTCTTTTGAAATAGGGGCTAAACGAGTTGGATCTTATGAAAGTTCTTACTAGTTTTAATTAATAAGTTTTAAAGGGTAAATTCAGGGTTGAAAGATTGTGGATTGTACTGTTATCAGTGTTATGTGAGGACAAGGATGGTCAGGAGGTTCCATCTATGGGTTTGAAAAGGTTAAATTCATTACTATTTGTGTTTCATGTAGACTACCTGCTAAATTAGGATTTGGGGTTTGATTGCATGAATTGACTTAGTTTGTGAGGATTTGGTTTTAGTGCTGTGTGGCCAAGGATTTAGATCTGGGCACATCTTAAAATTAAGAGAGAGGGTTGAGTAAATAGAGTTTTCATCCTTTGTCGGTGTCATCCATTTTATATTTCTATCATGGATTTTTATTGAGATTGGAATGAATTTCAGGTGGTGGTTTGATTTGTTTCATGTCTCTGATTTTACTTTCTTTTGTAGCTTTTAAAGTTGTGAAACCCCCTTTCCTCTTTATTTGGTTATTGTATGAGAAATGTAATGATACAAATTCCTTTTGGATGGTCGCTGCAGTTGCACTTTAGTTCAGCTGATGTTTCAGTTGTTGGGTTGAAAATTTGATTGGCAGCCTAGTGCATGAGGCTCTCATCTAATAGGGTTTGGGAAGGGTTTATCCCTGCAAGTAGAGAGGTTGTTCCAAGAGGCGAAAGCATGTTTTTCAAGTTATAAGGCAGCAACCTTACCGTTGTACCGATGCTTGCTCTTTTTGTAGAAAGTTTGATGGATCAGTGAAAAATTAAATTTGAAATCATACGATGAGATGGAGCTAAACTTGATTTTCTGATGATTTGGTTGTGGTTGTACTTTTTGTTTATAAAGCTTAAGGGAGAAATATGAAAAGTAAAATGAAATCCCTTATTCTTGATAGTGGTTTACCGCTGTAGATTGTATTCTTGTGATAGTCATCTTTGTGCGTATTATTATATATACTATTTTGTTTCATTTACATAAATTTTATTCAAATCTTCCTCTTATATTTTGGTTGGATTTATGGTTTTTCCACAGGTTGGTTCAATTGGTGCTGGCGGCCGATATGATAACCTGATAGGGATGTTTGGTTCAAAGCAAGTTCCAGCAGTTGGTGTAAGTCTTGGAATTGAGAGAGTATTTGCCATAATGGAGCAACAGCAGAATGATCAGAACCAGGTAATCATAATGCTTTCTAAGTTAATTCATTAATTGTTTATGTTAAAGGTAAATATTCCCTGATTGTTCTGAGTATGAAATTCCATTTTTTAAACCAATTTTGCTACAAATTCTGTGAACTTCATTGAATAATCAGGAATGGCAACAAAAAAATGTGATTATTTGAAAACAATCCTGATAGTGTTCGTAAATAAATTGGATGAGTATAGAGATGGGAGACTAACGCCATCCCATTGCATAACAACCCAATTTATGAACCATTGAGGGAAGCATCTCCTCATGGGGAAAGTTTGGGATTCAAATGAGTTGGATTCCTGGAGTTAACTTAGGAATATAACTGGGAATTTAAGCAAAGCCACTGACAGTTTTTGCAGTTTTCTGGGAAGCTTTGAAAGAGTATTTATGTAAATCAAATGCAGAACTTGAAGACTTTATAAATCAGGGTGGAAAAGATGAAAGCTAAAATGTAGGGAATTAAGGGACAAAAATGGTACAGTATTCTCAATGAAACCAGGTTCTATGATAAATTCTGATCAATACCTGGTCCGTTATAGTGTACCAAACAGTCTTTCTGGAATAAAAAAGAATTATGTAGATGCCATAATGCAGCATACATTTTGAAATAGTAGGTCCCTGTATGAAACCAATACAAGTTTGAAATACTCAAACATGCCAACTCATCAGCACATGCAGGTCTCTATTTGATCACTGAGGTTTTCCTATGGTAGTGCTGTACAATACATATCTACATGCATCTACTGGGAACTAACGTCATTGTTTTTAATCTCCAAAATAATGTTTCATGTTATTGTTATAAAATTTTACACTTTATTCTGCAAGGGAGAATGAACTAATTTTTCTGTTTGCTGTTTCAGTGCCGAAACATGCTTATTCTTTTTATTCTTACTGTGTCTGTGTGCATCCCATTGCTGCATGGATATGATGAAACGGATCTCCTAGTTGTCTCCTTTTGTTTTTAATCTTGACACAGAAGTTTATATGCCCTTGTCTAACTTTTGATTGGTGCTTTTGTTAGATGGCACGGCCAACCAAGACAGAAGTCCTAGTGAGCATATTAGGGAATGACCTAACACTGGCTGCAGAGCTGGCAGGGGAATTGTGGGATGCTGGGGTGAAAACAGAATTCTTGGTCAATAAAAGAAGACAGAAGCACTTTGACTATGCTAGAGAATCAAGGATACCATGGATGGTGCTTGTTGGTGAGCAGGAAATAAAGGAGGGCGTAGTGCAATTGAAAGAATTGGAAGCTAACAATGATGTAAACATTCCTAGAGATAGATTTGTGGAGGAAATTCGGAAACGTTTGAACCCATAAAAGGCCTTGTGTTCGCCGGAGCCAATCTCAATTCGGCATTAATCTTTGCACCATTAAGGGAGTATAGATTTTGCTGACATTTGATATTTGTTTCACTTTCATTTAAAGAAGTTAGTTGACAAAATTGCTTATTTTATCGTGGTATTGAGATTGTCATGTAATTGTTAATCCAATCTTTGACTCGTCCTATGGTGAAAATTAATAGTTGTTATCCTCTGGCACTATCACTCTGCAGCTTCCCTTGTGTTTTGTCAGCTTAATGTATGTTTTCGTCAGTGGAGCATCTACTGTTTCTCCCTTCTTTTTCTTTCTTAAATGCCTTTCAATAAATGATTTATGATGTCTAGAACCACAGATGTACTGATTTGTGATGTTATGGCTATTCAAGGCATGAAATCGGTTTTATATTAATCAAGGAGTACTGTAGGGTATTAGCTTATGCGGAAAAGATATGGTAGAAAAGGGGTTTTAAGCAACCAATATTTTTGTGCAAAATATTGAAAGTTGACGAAAAGTTCTATTAGTTCTATTCTAATTTTGGGTTGGGATATGTTCTTGAATTACTTGAATATTTATGGTGATATTTATAAACGACTGACAGAAAAACTTGAAATGTCACTTAGGAATTGTAGTAGACACAAACTTCTGTGGTAATTTCATTAAAACTTTATCAAGTATAGTAGTTAAGTTTGATTTTAATACATTATTGAGTCCATTTTGTCATAAATTGATTTTGATGCATTAATAGGATTTGAATATTATATATATATGTTTAGTTATATATGATTACGCTAACAAAAGTGATTAATGTTTTCAGTTGTTGCGGTGTATAAAACAAAAAATTTGCATGATTATTACTTACGGAATATACATAAATTTTTTAGGAGGATTTTATATTTTTTTTGTATTTCTAATTGTAGCAAGGAGGTTAAATCTAATATTTCATATATACAATTCAAATTCCTCACCGCTGGGTTGGATTTTAAATTTTATTCACTAGTAATTGATAAAACAAAAAAATAAATGCAAGTTTGAAAGATTTCTTGAAAATAGTGTAATTACAGATGTTATTGTTATTATTATTTTAAAATTTGTACTTTACACCTCTTAGTTTAGAAAAGAAGAATTATACATGTCTCGTTTTTTAACTTGAAAAAAAAATAAGCGATTCAATTTTAGGTAAAATATATCTATACACATATGATAAAGGGAATAGGAAGAAATAACTACTTTTGGTGTCCAAATTTCAGTTTTCAAAAATTTTAAAGCAAATGGATAAATGGCTAAAATTCTAAACACATTAATTGACAGTTACAATTTTTAACACAAAAAAAAGCCAACTTCACATGCATTATTTTTTTTTTTAAAAGTTCTCTAGTCTCCCTGTGTTTTTCCCCCCTAGAAGCCCATATGTCTCTTTTCGACCACTTACTGGCCTCTCTTGCAAGATTTGTCATGGTGAGTTGCCATGGTTACCATATTAGAATGACAAAAATCATGTAGGAATTTTTCTATTTTATTTTTATGTATTTATATGTGGTGTGTTTCATTTTGAGTGATAATTATGTTTTGAATTTGATTATGCGACAATAACAATTCAATGGTTTGTGCATTTTGCAAGGTTTTCCGATGATTAAGAGAAAACATGGGATCAGAATGACAGGTAAAGTGAGATTGTGACTTTATTATTTACTCTAGACTTTGAACATATTGCATAACCACGTGTACATTGAATATTTGCAATTAATATTTTATAATAAAATCATGAATAAATGGAATTATTCGATGTCCAAATTGATTGTCTTTGGTTCGATTTTTAATTGAAAACATTCATTTATTTTAGTAGGAGTGCTTCATTGCAGTTTGATTCACTGATCGGTGAAGGACCAAAATCAGCATCCCAAGTGTCAATACCCCTTTTCCACCTCTTCTAAAAAGATAAACGTAACAGTATATTCAATAGGTGACTGTGGAGAATTTTGTATTTGCAGTTGTACATATATTTTCATTAGCCCCCCAACTCGTAAAGGGATATTTGATTACATGCAATATGCAATCTTGGTATCAATTATGTAATCTATCGCTTGCTTTTCTTTTGGTGATTATATATGCAATCTTGAGAGGCAAGATATCTTATTCTTTCTTAATTTCTTTACAATTTTCATTTTTCTTAATATCTTATTCTTTCATAATTTCTTTTTCTCTTTAACTAATATTTTCTGGTCTGAAAAAACAACAAATAAAGAAAATGAATACTTGGTCTGAGAATTGGACAGGAACTTCATGTTTTTGGTTCAACCCGAAGCGTTACTGTCTCTAATTAAACCCAGTGGCATGAATGCTTTGAAGGCTCTCGTTCATATGAACAAATTGATAAGGATCATTTCAAACCAAAGTGTTCTTGATAATCTATACTACTATATAAAATCATTGGGCCACTTTAACCGCTAAACATTTAGTCATTTTTTCCAAATTAATCCTTTTAATAAAACAATCAATCATCTTAAGAAAAAAAATTCCTAACTCCAAAAATTTGTTGCTCATATCATATGGAAATGTGGGTTTGTGGGGAGTAATTTTATGTTGTTTGAGAATATGACTAAAATGAAGTAAGTTAAAATAACTATTGGCTTGATTTCAAGTTCTGTTCTATTTACCTATATTTATTTTGTTTATTATTTACTCATATTATAATTGCCTTAACACTTGACATCAGGAAGAGAAGCTGCATGTTGGTGTCTATAAAAGTTTGTAAGATATTGCTAGCCAATGGATTATGAAATGAGTTGTTTTTTAATAGCTTATGATAAATGATTTGACAAACTTTTAATAATTATTGATACTCAAAATATACAAGTATAGATTTGCAATTCTATTTAATTATATTTATATTAAAAAATAGAAAAACAACTTGATGGACACTGCTTGACAAGTCGCTAGCAAGAAATAATAAGTGTATTGTGAACGCCATATTTTTGCTTTCAATTTACTTATTTATTCATTTTTTATTTTATTCTTTTCTTTTTTGTGTACATTTGGAATTTGAATTTAACTTCTAGCTGACTCAATAAAAAATAAAATTAGATCAAAATCTTAACTGAGTCAACCCTAACTGACCCCCAAAATCTCTCTGCTCTACTCTCTATATGATAATTAACCATAGAGAAGAAAGGGGGCCACCGGCACACTTCGTTCACCATTCTTTTCTATTGAATCCATCATGTTATACCTGGTGAACATATGTCAGTAGACAAGTTTAGTATGGCCTTAAGATCTCCTGGGACCCGCCCATATTACTGGGTCTGGGGTTTCGCTAAGTCTGGAGCCTTACACCTCCTTGGAGGGCTATATGTTAGAGCCAATTTCTTGAGATCAAAAGTCCCGGTAATGGCTCTCCAAAGGGAAATGAATTGAAGAGTGATTTTTAAGGAATTTTATGAAACTTTTAGACCTGTTATTTCTAGCCCCCAAGTTTAAAAAATCATCGGAATTCTGGAATTTGAACTAGAACTCAAAAATAAGATTTTGATTAGGTGGGGTTTTAATTTTTTTATATTTTATGTGAATCTAAATGGGGGGTATTTCCTTATTTACATTTATGTTTTAAAGTTAATAACAAGTGAAATAAATGATTTATAAATAAGTGAATATAGAGATAACCCACTTGCTTGATGACAGTAAAATACTGCTGATAGACTTTACTGTCACCACTATAGCGGTCCAGGAGTTTTAAAGACTGCTATAGTGGTCGCTGCAATGCAATCACCGTTTTGGAAGTTCTGGAGGCTGCTATAACGATCCTCAAAAAAACTGAAACTTGCGAGACACCCTTCACTGTGCACTTATGACCGTTATAGTAGTATCAGTTTGCCAGAAACAATGAGAAACATCACCGTTTCATCAGGTAAACCCCTATACCTTAATATATATCCCCAAACTCGAGATTTCTTCCTCATTTTTGAGCCCTACCCCAAAAATATCATCTCCTCTTCTTCTTCCTCCCCCCCACTTTCATCCTCTATTAAATCTTCTTCCTCCAAGCTTCAAGGTGAGTTTTGTTATTGATTATGCTTCCTTTCTCTCGTTGCTTTCATATTCTATGGTTTGAGTTGTGGTTTTTCTTATTGTTGTCGAGTAGGAATGCTCTCCCAATATTGTTAGAGATATATTAGAGTTATTTAGATGTTATTAGATATTAATTTAGAGTTTTTATAATGGTTATAATCGACGTTGGTGTTGGTGCCCTCCCAACTCCCCGGAGTTCAATTGGTGTTGACGTCATCTCTTCCTCCCTTTCCACATGTATGAGTTTGATCTCATAACCTTAGTTTCCACATTATGATTATATTTCTTACATTATGATTATTAAATATAGTATTAGAGATGAAAATATGAATATATTTGCAAAACTATGACTTTGAATATATAGCATAAAAATGAAATTTAGAAAATCATGGGACCATGATTGATAGATTGCATATTATAGAAATGTTTTAAATTTAACTCTAAGAGATTTATTGCAAGAATATATGAGTTAATAAGTTATTAATTTATCAAAAATATTTTAAGAGTTTATGATATTGTTATGGTCAAGATTAGAGATTTCAAAATGTGATATTTTGAGCATCAGTTAATATATTTATACGTGCTAGAAAAATGTGAACAAGATTATGGCTTCGTATTAAAGACTAGAGATATTATTACAGGTTTAGAGTTTTTTAAGATTATGAATACTTTTGGTTTGAAGTGTAGTATTAGAGATTTCAAGTATATGAAAGATATGTTAGCTTAAGAAATGAATTTAGAACTTCAATTTGTGGTATCAAAAGGTACGGAATTCAGTATGATTTCTAGCAACTGCCAGATACATATTTTGTGGGTTTGAAATTGGAATTCCTACAAGTGGTAAACCTTTTGGCTCAATTTTCACAGCCACAGTTATGCTAAAGTTAAATTGTTAGAGTCATATAAATCAAGAACTCTCAGAGTACTAAGATTTAGGGGCTCGCGTTCACGAGGGGACGGAGTACCCACCTTTCAAAATTTAAAATGATTTTATTATAAGAGCTAGAGTATGATTATAACTTGATTTAGAGATTTTATGAATTTCCCCAGTGATCCTAAGAGTAAAGTAATTATGTATTATAGAGTTTTAAATCTAGAGAAGAGCTAGAACAAAGTTTCAGAGAAATAATTTGTTTTTATGATTTAGAGATTAGACAGTAGCTATAGAGAAACAAACAGTGAATTAACAGCAGGGGAAAACGATCGTTAACCATGGTACCAAGTTATCCTTAGAGACAATCTCACAGAGTAGAGATGGAACCTAGTTAGGTGTCCAGTTTAGATCCTTGAGGGATCATAGAGATAAGAAAATTTGTTATGTTATGGTTGACATGCATAACTAGAGAATATATTGTTATGCAATGCATAACTAGAGATCCATGTTTCTCTATTAGAATACTGGTATTTATATTTTCAGAGATTATTTATGATTTTATAGAATATTTTATTTAAGAGCTATTATGTTTATATATGGAAAATGATTTTACATTAGAGTAAGAACATAGATATGTTTTCTATGAATTAAAAATTCAGAAATATTTTTTCTATATAGTTACAAATATGAATACCAAATGGATTATGATTGCTTCATGTATATTATTTATTGTACATTCTTGGTTGTTCCATATGGATGATGGGTGAGAACTCACTCTCTGAGTCTGTTGACTTACCCCTTTCCCTTCCTCTCATAGTTGCAGGTTCAAAGGTGATTCAGATTTCGATTCCATAGACGCAGTTATTTCCAATGGTGAGTCTTACTTTGCAGTAAGGCTTAGAGTAGGACTATGTTAGAATAGAGTGTTCCAGTAAACATGTAGCTAGGATCCAAGCCACACATTATTTTCAGACTATATATTTAAATTTAGAGATTTAAATATTTATGTATATGTTCTCGGACTCCAAGGATAAAATTGAAATGTAAATTATGGATAAAGATTTATGTAAATAACTAGGGATGAATTAATGATTTAGTTTTCAAGTGTTAAATAGATTTTTAGAGACAGATCAAGAGAATTATAGAGCTTGTATACTAGAGTATTTCAGATTTATTATTTCAGAAATCAGGTTATGAATAGATATTTAAATAACGATTTAAAGAACTATGTTTTAAGAATGGATATTTTTATAAATTATGCATTTAGAGAGCCACGTTACCCAGAAGACTTATATGGGGATGACATTCCTCATGTGCTAGTCACATTTCCAAGTTGAGTTGTGACATATCACCACTGTCATAGCCTCCTTTTTGAAAGAATCAAACCATAGTCCATCACCATTATTATCATCACAACCCTCTCACCAAACCACAACCCTTTCATCATCAATAAATCCCATTGCTATCACCATCCTCATCTCGGATCTTATTTTTTATCATAACCACAATCATTATCAACTTTGTATAACCTTCAGAACCATTGCACCACCATTTCCACAAAGCTACTGCTATCATAGTAATCATCCTTAGTGTTATCATTGTGCCACTGTTTCCTCAAGGTTTTGTTTCTTCCTTATTCCCATATTACAGTGATCAAGTAGGTATGATCTTCTTTTTATTTTAGTTTTATTTTATTTCCTTTCTTTCTTTCTCTTTCTTAGCTAGGTTCGTCTTTTTATTTTTCATTTTGTTTGTTGGCCTTTTAGGTATTTATGAATTAGTGTAACAACCTTTTTTTTAATAATAATAAAAATAATAATGATGATAAAATAAAATAGTTTGTGTGTAACAATTTTAAGTCATGTATCAAATTCAAATATTTTATTGGTCTTACTTAATAATTTTACATCAACATCTATTTTAAATATTAGATCAAAATTTTAAAATATAGATATTAACTGTTTAAGATGATACCACAAATTGTTAGTAATGAACTCAAAATATATTATACTAAGTTAAGAATAAAATTTATTAAGAGTAATAGGTAATAATATGTTAAATATTAATAATTAAGGTGTATAATTTTTGTACAAGAAAAATAATGTATACAATATATATATATATATATATATATATATATAATGGTGGGCTACAAGACACATGCCACTTACTACATTAAACGCACCACAGAAACGAAATTTCTGTTGGCGTGCGTTGAATATAAATATGTGTTGTGTGTGCGCAGTGTGTGTATGTGAGCACAAAGGAAAGAAAAGAAAAGAAAAAGTGAGAGAGAGCGTAAGAGAGGCAGAGAGTGACGAGGAGAGCGGAGAGAGAAGAGAAAGAAAAAAAAAAAGAGAGAGAAAGAGAAAAAGTAAGGTTAGTATATAAAGTTCAACTAGTCCACATAATTTTCATCTGCCAGCCAATTTAAAAGTAGGAATGAATTTATTTATGCAAAATAAAACCATGGTTACAATTATTATTACTATTACTTATTTTATATACTGTCATTTTACATTACAGATACTCATTGTTGTTTATTATTATTATTCTTTTATAATTATGGAATTGAATATTGGTTAAAATAATATTAATAAAATTCCCTTCTCTCCTTACCGGTCCCGTCGGTTCACCGCGCTCCGGTTTCTTTTAATATTTAATTATAAATGTTCCTTTCTCTCCTTACAGCCCCGCTTGCTCACCGCGCTCCGGTTTCTTTTTATAACTAAATTATAAATATTCTCTTCTCTCCCTATTGGTCCAGTGCGGACTACCGCCGTTCCGATTTCTTTATTTATTTTAATATTTTTTTTATTTTTATGCGAATTGCTCCTTTTTATTTATATTGCTATTTATTATATTATTTATATAATAATATATTAATTTGAGTTGTCAATATTTATATTAATAACTAAATTGACAACTCTATGGGTTAATAAATTTTATTAAGATATTGATTTATTTAGTTCAATTTATTTATACATAAATTTATAAATGTTATGCATTGATGTTTCACTATTTAAATTAATTTATGAGCTCCTATTATAGATTAATTGTATGATTTCCTTATTATGAAATTATGTACAATAAATATTAAATTAATATAATTAATTAAAACTTGCCGCTAACCACAAGATAAGGCAGAGGGATGTACATGAGATTCTTTTATATTACCTGCCTTGGTTAGAATGACGTAAGAGGTTTGCTTTGTCATCACGATGTAAAGAATAAAGAATGAGAATTTCCTAAGTTAAGGCCTTCAACTATGTGTGAGACAAACAAACAAATGAAAGAGAAATTAAAGTAAAGAAATTACGGATTTAATAAGATTTGTATGACATGTTATACACGGCATATTTTATATGAAAAATGCTTATGTTCATACAATGTTATTGTAACCATGTGTATTTTCCGTATAGCATACTACTGAAACCAACCATAGTTCAACTATTTTAAAACCATTTATTTCTACTGAGAATTTTCTTAAATTCTCATTTTTCTTTATTTTATTTCTGGTGGTTTCAGATTAATCAAGTAGCATTGAATGGAAGGCAGCTGCTATAAGTTTATGAATTTATGTTTAATTAATGTTTGATTTTATGTTACAATTTTGTAGAAATATTCAGTTTGTACCTAATGACATTAAGTTGTCATGCTAGAACCTTATGTTTGTAATCTTTTTACTTAATGTAAACCGTTGTGCTTCATGTATAAAATTATATAATTAGTTTCTGTACGAACGAGTGTTACAATTAGGATATTTGGGCTGGAATTATTCTTTTAGTTTAGGCTATGTTATTTGTTTTTCTAACTCTTGGTATTTTAATTTTTAGGTCTTTCTTCTTTAAAAAATAAACAAAAAAAATATCATGTATTATTGAATTGTACGAGTTTATTGAGTAGCCCAATACTAATTTAAATCTTATGCAAAAGCGGATTCCTCATCTTTTTAAAATAATTTGTCAATTAAAATTATTTTCACAAATAAAATCAATCAATACATTTTTATTTTTATTTCTTAATTAAAATCCATTAGCACACTCTTATTTTTTACAGGAACGACGTGTCTTTGAATTCTTCATTGCACTAGAGGATACGTCGGCGTAACCAACAACTATCAAGTCAAAATTATTTTTTTAAATTTTTTTTGTTCTCTTTTATTTTAATTTTCTCTTCTTTAATTTAATTTAATTTTGTATATAATAGCGACCTTTAAAGGGGAAAAATAAATGTTATTAAATTATAAATTAATTTAGATAATAAGCTATAAGGTAACTGTATTTATATGGATGTATTAGGGGTGTAGTGAGATTAAGTTTTTACCTTTCCCTAATCATAATTAGACTCCCAGACTTAAATCTTTTTAAAAGATTAATTTTACAAATCAAAATATTTTTCAGTTTTTGCCAGAATTAAAATTGGTGGTGACTCCATTTATTTCTTTTATGAATAAATTTTTATTGTCATTTTGTTATGGCATTCTCCAGGGATATTGTGACATGTATTAATAGACTACAAGTTAGAAATGAATGAGCTAATAATTAAAAAAAAATTATCATACACTATTTATTAACTGCTACATCAATTGTTATATTTAGAAAAATAAAAATAATATCAACGATAATCTAAAAAATTTATGTACTGATAATATTTATTATTAGTGAGCGTCTTAATATTACATTGAATAAAGAATTTAAATTTAAAAATTTTCATCAATACATGATTAGTTAGAGTAACATATACTCTTTCCATTTAGTCAATGTCACGCACGGATAATACAAAACTTTTATACAAGCATTAAAATGATTTATGTGAACGACATGCATTTAAATTAAATCCATTGCTAAATAGTGAAGAAAAAGATTTTTGTTCTCTTAAATTTAAATTTTCTATGAATGAAATACGATTACGAACCAAATACCAAGAAATACTCGAGAAGAGTGGCTACTCTGTCTATTATTGTTGTTATTAGTAGGTGAGGTGTGACCTTCGCTTCTTTTTTTCCTTCGACTTTGCGAAGTTGAACTCCAACTCATCTATCTCATCTCATTCCCATACATTACTCATTCTCTCTCTAACCCTATTTTGCGACTTTTTCTCTCTCTAGGATTCCGAAACCCTAGCCCCCTTCACCTCTTTCATCGCCCGAACGAATGGGTTCCGAAGGATCCAGTGTTGTTGGTCAGTATTCTGCGCCTTCCCATCGATTCCCGATTTTATGCTGCTTTTCCTTTTTTATTATTCTTTCTGTTAACGTTTTATCCCCAAATTTGGGTTGAAGTTTCCGTTTCCCCTTAATTACGTGGTCCCCTTCTGTGTGATGCTTTTGTCGGTTTCTGTAATCTAGGACTTCTGATTGCATAGTCTTTGTCTGAATGGGTGAAGGAACTTCCTAGGGCTGTTGCATATGGGTTCTGATGATTATATGAAAACTTAGCATAGTTGGAACTGTTATTGTGTCAGAACTCAGAAATGGATTATATCATTGCGCTATTGGTCTTTATTTGGATCGTATGCATTCCTCCCCCAAAAAAATTTACCAAATCTTTAGCTATCTAATAAATGAAACAGGGAACAAAAATGGTTTTAACTTTAAAGAGTGCGTAATGTTAAACTTCGAATTTGCTGTGTTTTCATTGGTTCTCACTGTACTTGTTAAAATACCAATACCTCTGTTCTTTGCCGCAAAAACGATGTTACTTGCTGATGTTATAACTTCTAGGTACCTATTCTTGCTCACATGTAGTGGTTAGCATATTCCTCTTTTGTTCTGTTTTTCAAACTTCTTTGTAAATTCAATTCTTCAATGACTGGGTAAATGTAAGCCCCCACTTTGTGGGAGAAGGCTTTGTTGCTGTTGTTGTTGTATGTTCATCAGTTATATGCAACGTTGTTATATGAGTACACACACACACAATCTATTACATATAGATACAGAGCATAGAATTGTGATTTGTACTTATGTAGTTTAAGCTCTTGGTCTTTCTATGCAGTTCCTAGGAATTTCAGATTATTGGAAGAGCTTGAGAGAGGCGAGAAGGGAATTGGAGATGGAACTGTTAGCTATGGAATGGATGATGCTGATGATATATACATGCAGTCATGGACTGGGACTATTATTGGCCCCCCTGGTGTAAGCTGTTCTGTTCTTTGTGAAATTCTGTTGCATTTGATGCAATGAAACCTCTCTGTAGATTGCAGATTCTTTCTATAAGACATCTATGGGTCTACTCTCTTCTTTTGATTGTCTATTTTGATCAACAATACACATTTCCTTGCCAACTTATGCTAGCAAACTCGTGTTTGTGGCTCATTTATCTGGGAATAGGTTGTATTTCAATCCGAATAAAGGTGGTGCAGGTATTGAGGGTTTGGTTTCCAAGAATAATAGGTTATGGGCCTTATTGCTCTTTCCTTTAGTCTACTTTCTTATAATACCAAGTAATTCAGAGCAAACATGGTTTAAAAGTAAATAAATAAGTTAATAGTAGTATAGTACTGAGTTTTGACAATCCATTTTCTCATTCAAAGATCCTCATTTTGCACCACCGTTATCTGAACTACTTATTATATCTCCTTTGTGTGTGTTTTAGTGGGTAGTTAAAATTACTTTTTACCAATCAATATATTGATATGGTGAATTTCCCTGTCCATCTTGTTGTTTTACCAGACTGTTCATGAAGGGCGTATCTACCAATTGAAATTGTTTTGTGGTAAGGATTACCCAGACAATCCACCATCTGTTAGATTTCAAACAAGGATTAACATGACTTGCGTCAACCAAGAGACTGGAGTGGTAGGTAACATTTATCGTGAAGGATCAATTACACTGTTGTGATTGGAGGGTTAACTTAGTTAGTTTATCAGGTTGAGCCAAATTTGTTTCCCATGCTTGCTAATTGGCAAAGAGAGTGTACAATGGAAGACATTTTGATGCAATTGAAGAAAGAAATGATGTCTCCACAAAACCGGAAGCTAGCTCAGCCTCCTGAAGGTGTGTCAATCTTATTTCTGATTTTTTGCAGTGCTTTTATCTCTATTTTAGCCATTGCTATATGCATGAGTTCAGGGTTTTTTTACCCATTTAAATTTTAAAAATGGTTTAAATACCAAACCCTCATTTTGTGCAGATTAATTTCCCACATCCATTCTTTTTTATATATATAGGCGGAATCAGTTATGAGTGACTAGATTTCTAATTACTGAAATGCAAAGAAATTGGCCAATAATACCTAGATTTCCTTTTTTATTTTCCTTATCGGGCCTTTTGGTTCAGTAAGAAATTGGTGACGTGTAGGTCTCAACCGATTTCTGACACATGTATGACGTGTAGGAATTTGCTGACCATTAGCTGATTTCAGTAAGGAAAATAAAAAAAGAAATCTCAGTATTATTGACTGATTTCTTTCTATTTCGGCGATTAGAAATATAGTCACATTTAACCGATTTCGCCTATATAAAAAAAGAATGTATGTGTGAAATTAATTTGCACAAAATGGGGTTTGGAATTTAATGCATTTTTGTAATTTAAATGGGTAAAAAGCCTGAATTCAGCGCCTTTTGTAAATTTAACAGTTTGTATATTGTAGACTATGTGGTTAACTTGTCAAATTTGATACCACAACTTGTTTCTTTCATCATTGTCCCAAGCCTGAATCCATGGGCAATGATGGTCTGTCTGATATTGCTATAGATATATGTAAAGAATTGCCTCTGAGCTATTCAGCAGTTAAGCTCTTAAGAATAGTTCGCGGAAAGTATTTTTTGATCGATTGTTCTATGATCAAGCAGTCTTAGTGCTTTTGCTTTTAGAAATCTTGTTTTGTCACTTGAGACACTGCATTACATTTGTGTAGGTATACAAAGGATTTAATTTAGTGACTTGAATTTTTTATGAGTATATTTTAATTATATTTCAGGTTTCAGCATATTACGAATTAATTGCCTAAACTATGACTTCTCAATTTATTTATGTATGAGTTATGTAGCTTTTTCCCCTTATATTACATAGCAGAAAAATGTTAAAGGAATTTCAACATTCACTATGTATATACAATTATGTATGTGTAAAACTCGATTGTTTTATCGCATCATATATTTTCCCGAATCATTGAAAGAGTTTGACTATTTCACCAGTTATCTAGGAAGTCAAACTTTTTTACTGGCATGTATGTGCCAACTTATCATTGAATGAATGTGTGTGTGTGTGTTTTTTTTGGGTTGTGTTTTTTTTTGCTGTGTGTGGGGCCGGATCAAAGTTAGACATGCTTTAGCCTTTGTTGTCTAGATTTCTTGTGATATAACATTGTTGGAACTAGTTGATAGGCTGTTAGAAGATTTGTATTTTAATCTCATAAATCTTTTTTTTTTTTTTTGAAAAAGCTGAATGATCTTATGTATGACTTTTAGGCAACGAAGAAGGCAGGATTGACCAAAAGGGGCTGGTGCTGAGATGTTGTATCGTGTAATTCAGGTGAGAACCCAAAAGTAATAATGTAAATAATTATATTCAATAGATGATCATCCCCTTTCACGGGTTAATGCATTTATAAATGTAATTATGGACCATTTGCGTATGTAACCTGGAGGAATCAAAGAGCGACTATCTTATCTCTGAATTTGTTGTGAATTGTGGTTATACTGCTTTTACTACGACCCCTAATTTGGCTGTGGGAACCTTTTATGTTACTTTTTATGTATTCTTCTGTGTCAGTGTGAGCCCTTGTGCATGCTTTAATCCTGAAATTGTTGGATTTGTCACTGAATTGTTTTTCCAACTTGGTTCTAAATTTCCATAATGCATCAATTCTCTTGGTTAATTTGAATTTGTTAGCCAATAGAGTTGTTATATTAAATTTGATTACTATTAGTAGGTGCTATCGTTTACGGGAAATTCACAAAACGAAAGGGAATTAGTTATATAGAACCTCCATTTTTTTCAAATATTAAGTGCTTTTTTTTTTTTACCAGCACAATCATGTTTATAAAGTACTTTTTCTCATTTTGAAAGGAAATAGAAAGGAGGGATTGGGAAAGGAAGAAAAGTAGGGGGGAAGGAAGTGATTTTTTGTCATTTGATGTAAAGGAAATTGGGAGAGAAAAGATTAAATAATGTCAAAAAGAATGTAGAATCTATCCAAATTTATTTCTTTCACCATATGGGCAGAAAAGTGTGGAAGGAATGGGTGATGTTTACATATTTCAAAAGTATCCACACTCATAATTTAAATTTCTATCTTCAATATCCATGGCTTTAATATTTTTATTTTAAATCAATTTGAATAATTTATTGTTATTAATATTTTTTTATTTATTAGCTTGATATTATTTTAGACTTGTTATATTAAAAAATAGTTATATTTTCTATTTGATATTAATTAATAAAATTATTAAATATAAAATAAAGATATTGACTTGAATGCTTTTATATAAATATGTATAAGGTTAATTTTTATTATATTTATTTATATTATTTTGATGGATAAATTTATAACAAAATTGTATCTAATTTTAATTTTTCGATAATTCTTCAGATAGTTCTATAAAAAATAACCTTTTATTTTTTCATAATATAAGGATAAAAAAGTCATTTGATATAATTGTTCTTTTTTTTCTTTCACTTCTCAAACAAATTAATCTTTCTTCTATTTCTTTCCTTTCCACTTTCCTTTTATCAAAATATATCTATGGAAAATAAAAATCACCTTAACTTCTCTCCTCTCCATTTCTTTCCACTCAATTTCTCTCCTCTCTTTCCTTTGCCAAACATAGCCTTAATGCAGCAGTTAGTTTTGCTTTCCATTTTTTTAAAATCTTTTCCTTTCCCCATTTTTCGCGATTCACTTTACTCCGAACTACTGATTACAAGTGCTCAAACTCATATCCCGATTCCGTCAATTGACGTTGAATCCGTATTAATAACTCTTAAAATTTTCAAAGGGAGCTAGATGCTGTCGTTTGAAACCAAATAGTGAAAATGCATTAGCCATGTTTATTTAAAGAAGAGGATATCGATTCAAATCAATAGCCTCCTCCTCAATTTCATCCAATTGGAACTTTGTTCTGTCTGCTGAAACCGTCAAACGAATTAATAGGAATTTGCATTAAATAGTAAACAATAAATAAAGAAATGGCACTTTATATCTAATAATGAGGTCCAGCACAATTGGTAAATATATGGGCTCTTTAACTATTTAGTCAGGGGCACGATTTATAACGATGTGTTTGGAGATAATTTCATAGCTAAGATTCCTATTTATAAGCTTTATATCTCGAGAAGATTGATATCTGTTTTCAGTAATATCTACTTTGCATATCATTTAACAAAAAGGGATATGCTATATCTAGGTTATCTAATATCAATCTAGCTAGCAACATGTAGTATGGGTTATCAATTTGAATTGTTTATGTTTGTTTCCGAATCCTGTAGTTTATGTGCACAGGATATAGTCATAATCATGACAAATGAGGTTGCCCACCTATACAGCGGAGACAGATATCCAATCAACGCCAAAATTGGTGCAATGGTATAATATAAGTGGTGGAAAACCTTATCTGCTTGGGGCAAAATGAGGTTGGCCTTTCGGTCGGAGGTTGAGACAGAAAGCCCTTATGTAGAGTTGTAGTGTTGCATCCTTGTGGTGGCACATCAAAAGGCAAAGACAAAAATCCTCATAACTGCCCATGTATACTGAATAATGTAATGTAAACCAAAAAATTATATCAGAGAGAGGGAGAGAGAAAGAAAGAGCACCTTCATTATTGATTGTGAGGTGACCTTCCTTCCCTCTACTCTAGCAATTTGCCCAAGGCTCTTTCGCTTTTTTCTTTTGCTTTGATGGAACCCCCGCTGCTTACTCCTTCTCCTATGGGTACTGCACCCACCAACCATGTGTATGTGCGTGAGTGTGAGTGAGAGGAAAGAAACTTAAACAATACGTTGAATGTAACGTGTTTTGAAGGGTGAAATGAATAGTCTCTCATGAATACAAAAATATGATTTTGATTTCTTTTTCTTCCTTTTTTTTGTGACAATTAGTTGGTAACAAAAAACTAGGTGTATTTAAGGTGTCATTTTTTGTAAAACGACTTGACCATGTATAAAGATTGTGTTTAGACGTGTTTGAAGGAATTATGTTTTCGATTTGTCCATTATGGGGAGTGAGTTGGATACGTAGACATCAATCCATTCCACTGCATTCAATTCAACCTGATCCTCTTTATTGACTACAGAATATAAAAACAGAATTACTACATACTATTTTTTAACCAGAAGCTCTTGTTGTCAACCAAAGTCTAGAAATGGAAATTTATATGTATAGAAAATAAGATAGTATTGATCTGTGTTTGGAGCATATATTCAAAAGTATCTGACATTTTCACGCATCTATATGAAAGTAAACGGTAAGATTGGTAATCCCTAAGACATGTACACGTACATTAATAATTAACTATCATATATGCTGTTTGAATCAAGCTTGTAGAACTTATTATATTGACTAGTAATGGGGAAATTTGACTCCAGTGCTTCAGATGGCATAATATATTGCTTCGTCATGTGATCTATGAAAGAGCATCCTTAGGCTACTAGCCCACTCTCGCAAGGGTTGACTTGACCCAAAGTTCTGGTAATGAAAAAAAAAAAAATGGACTGAGTGAGAAAGAGCTTAGCACAATATATACCTAAATGTTATGAAAGCGAACCAGTTCAATTTGATTAATTATTGTATTTTTGTAAATGGGTAAATGGATAATAATTTTATAATTAAATAGTAACACGTATTCATAACTGAAAAAAATCCTACCTGCTAAATGCTAACTTGTCTGTCTGGGATGGG
Organism: Dalbergia cultrata; assembly: GCA_031216105.1. NCBI lineage: Eukaryota > Viridiplantae > Streptophyta > Magnoliopsida > Fabales > Fabaceae > Dalbergia > Dalbergia cultrata. The sequence goes on from CM062348.1 coordinate 1,041,691, forward strand.
TGTTTCTACAAAGATAAGAATAAAATAACACACAATGTGTCCTTGATGATTCGCCTCTTTCCTTGTTGTTCGTACGTGGGAGTAAGAGAATTTTCCTATTGCCAGACAATTAAAAAGAAGCCAAATAATTGAAGTTGTTTGGGTGGTTCGTTTCACTTCTTTTTTATGCACTTGAAATGTAGTAGTACTGTAATAGTTTCATCTCCATGAAACTTTTTCTTAAACAGAGGCGCAGGGATGGGATACCCTTCATTTGCAAATCTTCATTATTAATTAATTAATACGTAGGGATTTTGCTACCCTTATATTTTTATAAATTAACCTCATTATTCAAAGTTGCTAGTGCCCTTACAAGAATTAAGATTATAAGAGAGATACGGAAGACATAAACAAAAGAAAAATATTATTATATATATTTATAAAATAGGAGACACTGTACCAATTCAAAACATATAAAAAAAAATCAAATATACAGTTGTGAAAACAGAATATTCGTAAATAATGACGTGGAATACTAAGTTAAATGCAGTAATTTCTTACAAAATTAGATTCGAGTGACTTGTGTTTTTTTTTTTTATTATTACTGTATAAAATTATTTCGCCTCAGATCCTAGTGTCATAGCTTTTGTCCTCGCGCTGAAATAATTTTGAAGTTCTGGTTCCTTTCCTACGAATCACGCGAGTTAAGATTTATTCCTGGAGGATTCGTTTGTCGATTGAATGTGACGTACGTTCTATCAGCATTACTATTTTCTCTTCTCTCATAACATTTGGTGGTGGGGAATTCTTATGTTTGTGACATTTTGTCTTCTTTAACGTAACTGTTGTGCTAAAATACATACAAAAATATTCCTTTAGTTTATAAATTGAGGCGTTAATTTATCCGAAATTCAACCACTCATATTCGGTAGTGCACGAACAAGAAAAAATTATTAAATATATATACTCCCAGAGTCTTCTCTCTCTTTTTTCTTTTAATTTTTTTTTTCTTCCTCTTTCGGTGCTTGTATTTGTTGAACGACTTTAGCAGTCAATGTCATTACTCCGCATAACTGCATATCATATTATCATCACATGCTTGAAGACCAACACGGTGGAATAGAATTCATAATGGTTTCTTATTTTTGCTTGTGAATGAAATGTTTATATTCATTCATTGTTCCATAGTCAATTATAATCAGTCTTAGTTGTTTCTTGCTAGTTTAATCCTTATCAATCAACTTCCTTTAATTTGTTTTGCATGCGAAGTTCGGCTTGATTTTGACTATTGTTGCATATGTTTAGAGGTAGGAAGCTTCTCACCCTAGCTAGCGTGTATAGGATGGATGGAGAAATGTCTTTGTCCAATCCCATTCACATAATAGTTGCTTTTAGTAATTAAGAATTTATTCAAACTCGCTTGATTTTGATGTTTTTTTTTTCTTCCTGTGCAATTCCTCGTGTATCTACCAGATTTCATATCTGTATCTTTGATATCAATAATATATGATATGCGTTTTACCAACTGGGATTAACTCAATTAACAATACATTATGCGTTGACATGAACCACATTTTTTTTTATTGAACTTAGGTGATAATCCTTCATTAGTTAGTTAAAATCAATCAATTGCAGTACCTGACGCATTTATTGTTAAAGAAGTTATCCACTTCTTAAGTTTTTTCACAAAAGAAACAAATGATAACCATACGGATTTAGAATTTCCATTAACTTATTTGTCTAGGAACACTTTCTCCCTATTTTTTTTCTTCTTTGAAACGTCTTCTCCTCAATTTATAAAGTTAAATGCATTTCTCTTCTTTTATAACTTCTCATTTTGCCGTTGCCTTTAAACTAATATGCTTTTTTTTTCTTTGCATAAATATTTACATTTAGATCTACTTTGGAAATGAGACATAATGTATTGTTCAGATTGCGACACTTTTTGTATTAGTTTTGTTGTGAAAAATGCTTTGACACCGATAGTCTTTGAGCTAGGAATAGAGCCACAGATTATTGATTAATTCATAATGTAAAATATATCTATTTCTTATTCAATCTAGTTTTAGAAGATATTTTTAGATTTGTAAGTGCTCATAGGCTTGCATGAGTAAAATTCTCTTTCTTGTTAAAATAAATAAACAAATTTGTACATTTTCTGGACCTATCATTTGTATACACGTCATGTTAAATAAAATTGAGCAATACAGTTTAAACCTAAGAAGGATTTTTTACCCCATCAAATACCTCAGTAAAAGTTTCCATTAGACTAACCACCAGCAGAATTTTTGAGTATGCGTTTATAAACGTGAGAAATACTCAACTGCAGCAGCAATTGAAAGCAACGGATAAACACACATTTATCAAAATCGAAATTTGAAGGACAATTGGCTGTACTAATAATTGAAATGATACTATGAAAGGAACTAATTAAATGTATAGATGAACAAGCACAATTAATCATAAAGGTCTTTAATGGAAAACGTATATGATGGAGCATTATATGAATTGAATAGGAGGCATATATATCTCCATCGATCTACCTCAAATAATGTTCATCAAAGAACGTGAGTGAGGCATTTTCGATCACTCACGGGATGTCATTGAGGGCCCGGGCGATATACAGGGGATGAAAGCCGCCAGCTATCAAATGCGATGGGAATTTGAACTAAAAAAAAATGCGATGGGAAATGTTAGTTTCGTATTAATTGTTCGAGTGAGAATAAATAGTCACAATTTCTCATTAAAAAATCATTGCATGTATTGCCATACATCACATATTTTTCAAGTTATTAAATACTATTTTGTAGATC
>CM062348.1:1044982-1094982 GCA_031216105.1 Dalbergia cultrata
ACGAGAGCCAAGGCGTTGCTGGTGAACTTCTTCACCCTGGCGACGCGGTCGCACACGCCCGCCTTCACCGGGCAGTCCGGCACGTCCTGGAAGCCGTCCGTACAGGTCTCCTCGTCGGTGAGTGCGGCGCTCATCCACGTCTGCACGTTGCTCATCTGGAACATGAAAGACCCCGCTCCGGTCGCTCCTATCTGCCGCATCTGCTTCAGCGACCCGCGGATTTCGTCGACGGCGTCGTCCAGGTTGGTGAAGCAGTCGTGGAGCGCCGAGGTGGCGCGTGTGTCGCCTCCATAGTCAGCATCGCGCGTGATGTTGGAGATGTAGGCGGCGGCGCGGTGGACCTTCGAGAGACTGACGGCGATGGCGACGCGGGCGAGCTGGCCAGGGTTCTGCTGGACGGCATTGGCGTAGCGAGCGAGCGAGGTGAAGCAGACGTCAGGGTAGAGCGTGGAGTTGCAGCTCGTGCGGATGAAGTCGGTGTCCCCGCCGTCGTCTCCGGGGGACTCTGCGTCGTCTGCGGCGGTTCGGTGGAGGTTGGAGAATGCGGCTGCGAGGATGAGAAGGGAGAGGAGAAGAAGAAGCCGTTTGGTTCTCATGGTTGGTTCCGTTCTGTTGTACGGTTTTCTTTTTTTTTTGAGGGTGGTGTGTGTGCTGAGAGAGAGAGAGAGGGTGGGGGCTTTTGTAGGCGTTTGTCCTGGATGGAATTACGTTTTACCCACTGTCTTTCACTTTAATAACAATGATGCCATCCATCAGCCCTATTCTTTAATTTGGGCCTTTTTATATTTTTGGTTACATTTTATTTGGGCGTTTGATTGGCTTGTATTTTCATTTCATCATTTAAAAAAAAAAAACTAAATAATTTATCATATATTTAATCAGTTCAAAAAAAAATCCTGTATTAATTTCCATACATTATTGATGTAAATAATTTATCATTATCAGCTAATCAAATGTTACTATGTTAAGACTTTTGAGGTAATGATTGTGAATAACAATAGATTCTGAAAATTTAAATATTGAACAAATATATAATATACAAGTATATCAATAAGTATTCTATAATTTTTTTTTCTTAGGGATGGTTTGGATATTTTTTAGAAAAAGATTCTTTTATTGATCTTTTTGAATAAGATCTTTTGAGAAAGTTAAAGTTGTTTTCATATTTAGATGTAATATAAAAAAATCTATTTGTTGTCAAATATCTTTTTCATATTCCAAAATAAATACTTTTCCACAAGATAAAATTTAAAAAGATAATGGGCTAAAATATGAACATCTATATACTGCTAACAAAATTTTCAAATTTTTGTGGGCGTATGAAACTCACTATTTATTACATAGATTCTTTCTTAATTAGTTGTGAAAATCAAACACGTTTTTTTTACTAAGATATTATGGGATAGGGATGTGGATGATAATCAAACTCACAATCCTCCATAAATTATTGAGATATACATAAGTCTACTACTAGATTATAAACTCACTTGCAAAAATCAAACATTTCTATTCATATAACAATATATGATTTCATAAAAAAAGTTTTAAATTTATATCATTTTATCACATATTGTTTGCCTTGCTTTGTTTTTATTTTTATTTTTTTCATATTTCTGGGGTAAGAAATTTCTTTGTCCATAAAACACCTTAACCCTTATTTTAAATGTGAAAAAGGAGAGAAGGAAAACAAAAGAAAAACTTATGGTGTATATACTTCCATGGAAAAGGATGCTTTATCCCTCATCATCTCATATACAAGAAAGTAAAAGCTTCGTTTATTCCTCATTTCCTTTGTCATAACTTGCTAGGGGACTTTTAAAGAATATCCTAAAGAAAGACTTTCGTTAGGTATTTAAGATAGATATTAGTAATAATTCGAGTCTTATTTCATGATGTTTTAGTAATAATTTGAGACTTTTATTATCATGTTTTTTTTTGTAAAAAATATTCAACAATATTTTTTTGTTAAGACTTGTCATATAAACCTGCCTAAAAAGTTGCTCATTAATTCCCTTAAGAAGTTTGTTAATAAGATATTAGAGAAATATAAGAACTAAGAAAATAGAAACTGAAACATAAATATGTACAATAATTAAATTGTACTATATTCGCCTTGTTTATTTTAATTTTTTATCAATTAATTTGTCAACACAGGTTCTACATCCATTACACAGAAAATGAAAAGGCGTTCTACGTACATTACGTTAATTATACTTATAAGAATTGTAAGTCTATTTTTGTTTCTGTAGAAGCTAGAGAATTGTTGTGCAATGCATGGTGTGTAGAAGAGTCTTAGTAAATGAATAATAAGTCAATATATAAACGTGTGGATATATGTATGATGATGAGAGGAGAGCAGCATTCATGAATAAAACTGGGAATGGTCCATATAGTCGAGGAGGCTGATGAGATTTCTCGTCAGGAAAGCTTGCAAAAGCAACTGGACTTCGTTAATACATGTTAGATATACCATACACGTGGCCGGACCCAGGGGACTTATAGTATTTCAATCCCATCTCCTAATGTTCCGGTGATATGTTGGCTTGTAATTATACGTGTTCATTATGGCAACAAAGTCGTAGTTGCAGGTTTTGTCTTTTCACGAAAATACTAATTATTGAGGAGGATACTTCCCAAAGTTTCTTAAGGGTGTATTTTGTGAATTTGATTTTGAAAGGGAAACGGGAAATTTATTAAGATCTGGTTCGCTATTGTCGTGGTTTAAAAATTAAAAACAACTGCCTTAAAAAGTCATAATAATTAACATTTGAGAAGTGAAAAATATTCAATTTTTTGGTTTATCAAATGATGAAAAAAATGGACATATGATTTTCATCAGTCAAGGTGAGCAGTGAGCACCATTCGAGAAGTATTGCCAAATCCACTAATAAAAGTAGCAGGTTTTGTAAATTAATATCTCTAAGACATTGATTAAGAATTTCACAATAAATTGATTAAAAAAAAAGAAAAATTAAGGGTTCTGTTAAAATATATTTTGTATAATTCTTAATAAGTGCACTTCATAAAGTTCAAAATCTCAGGATTATTTCGTTTAGGTCCCAAGACACAAAAAACAAAATAATAGCAGGCATGTGTATGTAATAATAGGTGAAGAAGAAGGGAAGGGACATTGCTTGGCGTAGGGACACTACTTTTTATGATAATAATAGTAAATAATAGATCATAATAATGTAAGTAACAATTGGTGGATGCGAACACAGCAGCAGAGGCGGCTATTTGTTGGCAATGGCATGGCATGGCCGTGCCCACTTCAATTTTGCGGCTAGTGCAGTGCGCAGGGCAAGGCTCATACAAATCAACCGCCACTTTCCACTCCAAATCCAGATCAACGGCCCCCATTATAATTAACTCAATAATGCCACTACATATATTTTTACTTAGCATTATTTTGAATCTCTGCATTTTCTAGCATAACAAGATTTTGAATCACATATATTCTATCATCATTCTACAGAATTTTATAAACTCTAATTAATTTAACTTAATTAAGTAGCATAAAATCTCTTTTAGGATGTGTTTGGCTATAATGTAAAAGTGAAAATGAAATTTTTATAAATACATTTTATATGTAAATTTATTCATAAAAAAAAATTATTCTCATTTTTACGGTCCAATAAAATACATTCTCAGTATTAATTTCTTTTGGATATATAATGCCCACTCATCATCAATGTATCACCGCCCCATATATACATTACAGCTAGTAGTTTATAGTGCTTTTATGTACAATAGTCACATCGACCAAAATAACATTCAAGTGGCACTGTTCATTCTAATAACGTAGAGGGACAGCAATGAAAGAGATGAAAATCCAACGTGGCAAGCTGTGTGGTTGAGGTATTTTATGGTGATGGCCTCCACTATAGCCACGTCAATGGGCAACAACCTAACAAAAGCCCAAAAAAAAAAAAAGGACTGGCCCAGCTCCCGCAGGTGATCCCCTTTTTCTCTGCTCTTTTCACTTTAGGGTTGTTAATTAGGAAATTGGAGGTACATCGCTATAATGTTCCTCACACTTGCCCACTACTCCCCCAAGCGTGAAACTTTCGCTCTACCTTTTTAACATAGTGGCTTGCCTTCGCTTCCACACACAAACACTATGCAATTCAAATAAATTCTACTATCTCTTGCTCAACGCACAAGCACAATCATGGTGTGCCGGCGGCGGTGGGACTCTACCTTCCCGCACAAATGACAATGAAATATTTCATACTCTCCTCCCATTCTAAATAAATATCTCTTTTACATTTTTTAATACATTCATAAATCATTATATTCAAATAATATTCATATATATATTTATTTGTAAATATATCAAAAAAGTGAAAGAGATATTTATTTTGAAATTGAGGCAGTATTAAATTTTGACATAATGTGTTCATGTGTTGATTTTTGCTACTAATTAGATTTTCTTGTAAATTCTATACTTGGCTTCACCTTTTTGATTGATAGTAAAAATCAACATATAATTAGATTACGTGAAATTTAAAGTGAAAGGATCCATTTCCTTCGCAAACACAATTTTAGCCAACAAGAAAGTTTTGGCCATGCTTTAAATCAAATGTGAACCAGAGCTTCAGCATCTGGGAAACGGTATGCATTAATTAAACTTAGGAGTAAGAAACAACTTGTGTGATGAAGTGAAAACCATAAAGTTTATAAAATCTATAGGTAGATGTCGTATATCTGGCCTGCTGCTTTTCAAACCAACATTGGGAAACAGTTAAAAGGGAACATTAAAGAAAAAGCGGCAGTTCATAAATCATATACAAATTGCGATTCCCATCATTCAAGCAACTATTTGCTCCAAATTTTAGTACATGTTTCATGGACAATGTAACAATCTTTCAAAAAAAAGAAAAGAAAAGAAAAACCGAAGGAAAGCTACATGATTGTGTGGCATGTTACCTCATTGTTGCGAGGCTCTAATAGAGTGTTAGCTTTAAGGTTAACTTTGACATTTAATAGGTCAAACAACAAACGTAGTTAGTACAGGAAATAAGACCCTCATAATTGTGGTTTGAAAACACTGACCCCGCCCGTAGCCTTTAGCTGGTGAATCCATTTGACAAGAACATTTTACCTAACAACGGGCTCAACGGCGCAATTTGCTCTTTTTTCGTCCCCAAATATAAAAGAGAGAAGCAGTAGCTAAGACAACTCTTCCAATTATTAGTACGAGCATTTTATTCTTAACACCTTTTACTCATTCGATAAAAAAAAAAACTTGCTCGGTAACTTCTCTAGAATATGGTGGGAATGGAAGCCGTTTGGTGTAGACTTTTTAACGCATGACTTGAGATATCAAATTTTATTGAAGAATAAGATAATCAATTTTGAGTAAACTATTAAGTATAATTCACATATCAAACGCGTGGTTAGGCATGAAGTAACATATTTGAATCTTAAGTCACGAACAACACTGATTAGGGAGTAAAAATATCTATCATTTGTTATCATTGGTTTCCGAACATATGTATGAAAATAACATTTTGGACTTGTAAGTAAAGAATTGTTTTTTGTTGTCATTATCCACCCATTCTACGTAATCAAGAAACGCAGATATACATAACGTAATTCTGTTATTATGAATAGAAAGGAATCAAAGGAGAAGCGATGGAGATAAGGTGGGGACATCAATATATTGGTCTAAAATAAATACTTGCCGGGTACTGTAAAGGGGAGACAAGTTAAAAGTATAGATACACCTGTTTCGTGTGGACCTCTAAAGGTTTGGGATGACCCATCTGCATATGCACATCTCATCATTGTCAAAACAGCGAGATCCCGGGCCAATAAGACTCCGTGAATGAGGGATAATTACAAAACTTCACTGTTAGTTATCTTTATCTGAGTATGAATCCTACGGGGGTCCTTTTTCTTTTTATCTTTTGTACGGAATCCTAATGGATGTATCTTGAATTATTAGAGCTATTTCCGTTGCACCAACGAAAGAGCGAGAGACACTGAAGACCCTTTTATGAGTTATGACTAGTCACTCTACCAATGTGAACTGAGGCCCTCTTATAATCTCATATGTATGTACATGCATAAAGAAAAACGGCTGCCATAAATATTGTGTTGCCTTATCAAGAAAGCTAAATCCAATAGCACTTTGCTACATTCCACCGGATAACACAGGACTAGTGAGAAATCTTGTTAGGAAGAGATCATATCCAACTTTGGTTTAGCTCATTTGGGCAATGGGTTTGAGCAATCGTGATCCAATCATTGGCATCCCAAATCGGAGAACTACACCTTGGAATAGGATAGAATCTGTGTGGGGCTTGACGTTCCATCACAGATTATGTGTATTATGATTTCATTACAGTAGTGGAACAGGAACTCGCACGCACTCATCTGTTCAGAAATCAAACCAGATATGAGGTAGTTAAATAAGCTAGAGGTATCAAATCGCAACAGTATATGTAAAATGACATAACGTCTATGAGAAGTCCCATCGAGAGAGCGAAATGTGTATCTTGTACATATGATTCTATATGTATTAGCCTTTGTTTGGTTTTCTCCCCAGTAAATAAGATATCCTCCGGAAACACAGCCAACAAAACAAAATGAGAAAAACGTAGAAAGAAAACATATCAAAAAGCAAAGGCGGCAACTGTATCAAGATAACCAACCAAGAAACTCCCACAAGATAAACACTATAAACAAGGAATTCAATGAGAAAATTTTAGGGAAAATGAGAGGAAGTATCTCATTGGCTGGATCAGAAACAGAAACAGAAACATATCAGGGGAAATAAGCTAATGGTTTGATAACATATGCTAAAAATAAAACACTCGACAACCACAATCAAACCATGTCTCACTAGGCAGGGTTTTAAGCAGACTCAGCTAAGATTGGGCGGTATAATCACAAATCATGTCTGTTGCCAAACCATTTTTTTAATGATTTCATCTTATAATTTTTCTCAGTCTCTTTCTACTTCTAGCTATACAGCTACCCTTCATCCAATTTAAAGTGAGATCCTCTACCTATTTAACAACAGCTACCCAATTTTTCCTCTAATGCATTTATTATAATCTTATCTTATTTAGTGTCCACTCATCCAACACAATATCCTCATCTTTGCAACATTGAACATATTTTCTTTTAGCACTTAACTGTCTAAGATCCAGTCTCATACAAAATTGTCAGTCTTATAGCTGTATAACCCTAAAATAACACTGACATTAATTTTAAAGGTGTTAGCATACAAGTCTTTACAAGATCTAAAGTCAGGACAAAAAGAATGTGTCCCCTTATTTTGTAATATTAGGATTTTATGCTTAATATATCGGGCAACTTGACATTTCAAGAGAAGTTACCCTGGCCTTAAACATCAAGAAAGACAAAAATGTGGGATTTTACCTTCCCTCGAGCACAAAAGATCACACTGTCCGAGGCTCCTGTATATGTCCTCTGAGTCCAGCAATGGTAGAGTCATGCTTCCTCAATCCCTGACAAAACAAACACAACTTCAATGTGTCTGAACAAATGGGTCGTTGGCACACTATCCTGTTTAAACATTTTAGAGTCATTTCCCCGTCATTCTCATCATTTTGCTTTCCACTCACGTAGCTATGTTTTTCCATTTTAAACAGTCTGTAATCATACTGTTCCACAAGCCCAAGTAGATGGGCTCTTCCACAATTTCAAAACATTAGTTGGATCACAATTTATGATTATAGCTTTATGAATAATCAAGCATAATTTATATCAATTGGTAATAACATACTAATGTACCAACTGTAACATCTTTAGTTGTATCCTCTTTTCCTTTTTTAAACTTAGCCAGGTGTTGATGATACTCTTCAAGCTCTTTCTCCAACTTTTCAATGAATTGGCTTGTATGTTCAAGGGACTGCTCATACCTATATTTCTCCAAGGCCTGGAAATTTTACGTTTTCATAGTAAGTTAGAATACAAAAGTGTTGTTAAAAAAAAAAAGAGTCCAATGCTTTCTCAACAAATATACTCCAGTGTAAAGCTCCGAGTCAACACTAATATCATCAACTCCATCAATGCACCAATCCTTTCATTTCTCGCAAAAAAGTCTTATCTAAATAAATGAGAATTAGTGCCTCAATAGAAAATTACAGCTTCAATTCACCAACCCAAGAGGTGATAGGGCTCCCTGAAATAGCTCTTACATGCAATATATTAAAGCATACATATAGCAGTCTGCACACTTTTAGAGGTAAGCAGCAATGTGCATCAAATACGGTGGATATTTAATAGAACAGACGTCATGAAATACTGCCGATTAATATTAAAAAACTTTAAGAGATACAAGTCATTCCCATCAAACTAGTTTATATGGTCATCAATAAAAGATGTTGCCACTATAACTTCAAATTTTTTATTTGAAAGGTTTAATCCTTGTATAATCACAATTCTTGAGTATTGCAATACTTGTGACACTGCAATTCACTCAAACTTGATAACTGCAATCCATCAAGTAGATTATTTCAACACTTGCAAAATACTCACTACAAGGGATACTGCCTTGTGAACGGCATCAAAGATGCAAATAGTCCAATATTAAATATCATATCACATTTTTCATCAAATAGGTTTGGCAAATGAATAATTAACGCAGTGGGGAAATTACCTTAGCTTTTGATAATGTATCTGGGGGTGACATCACTTTTGGTTGTACATAGTTCTTCCCACGGTAAAAAATGATAGTATTATTGGGCTTGATATCAATCACAATGCCTTTGCTCAATTGAGCAAGCTCTTCAGCATATTCCTGAACCTGTCCCGGTTTGCAAGGCTTGCAGATAACCTTTACTGTCTCATGATTCTTCCAATGAAGATGCATGTTTAGAACTACCCCACCAAAAACTCCTCGTCTCCCAACCAGAACATAGTGTTTCTTTTTCTGACCCGTTCGCTTCAGGTAATGTCTTTCTTCCTCAGTTAAAATTTCAGGATCAAATGTTTCCGCAGGGGGTTTTGGGACATCAAATTTCCTTAGCTTCTCAATCAACCATGTCTCCTTTCGCTTGGCCTGCAGTTTTATAAGTTAGAAACAAAAAAAATTAAGGGAAAAGGAACTATGCTTATTTACAGCCTATCTGGGGCACTTAAGCCATAACTACTTAGATTAAGATGCCAAAGCCAAGTTACATCTATTATCTAAGTGATTTACACCATGATAGTACACTAATAGCAATGTAATTGAAACACTTTACATTCAACGTAATTAAGTCTTAATGAAAAACATAACTCCACAGAAACCTTCTCAAGTACAATAAGATACCCAAAGCTGTGACAGGCATGTAATGTTCAGCTACAAATATTCCCGTCATAGTGAAAAATGAAACCTCAAGGAGGCATTTCAACTACAAATTCACACGTAACAACAAAGAGCATAGGCACCAATATCAATTAGAGGGATTGTCAGAACATTGCCCATACAAGTATAAGAAAGCTGGAGAACTCCCAGAATCATAGATGATAAAAAGTAGATTACCAATACCAACAATCAAGCAGCTGCTACAGGAAATAAAGGCTTAAACTACAAAGTACAGTAACAAGGAAACCCAACCTTTTCAAGCTTATATCTAATTCTAACTTCTGGATTTGGGGAATTCATCTTCTTTTTGGCCTTCAATCGATAGAATCTGAGCTCATTCAGTTTAGCCTTTCTAGACATTTTCTTCTTCCTGCTCTTTTTCACTGAATTAATATCATCAGGCGTACCCAGAGAGAACCTTACAATATCATAGTCAGTCTTCAGCTCGACTGATTCATTACTTATGTATCTGGAAGGCACCCGGTTTCTCAGAATACCCTGGCTTCCAAATAAATTTGATCTCTGGAATAAAAGAAATCCTGGTGGAGGACATGCGGGTGGCACTTTTGAAAGATGCCTTGCTGTACTGTGAGTTCTTGGATGTAGGCATGTATGAGTAGAAGATTGGAAGTAGGAATTTGCAGTAGAGGATGATGCAACAGTCGGAAAATCCTCAACTAGACAGCATAATCTAAATAAGCTATCTCTGCAATTGCGATAATATAATTCTGTAATCAGAAGCCAGGAGCTCCATAAAATGAACAGGAACTAGGACAAAGAACATTCACAACAATCACAAAAACGAAAAATAAGTTAATTGAGATCAACTGTGTCCTGGGGAATGTCTGTGTTACCACTAAACTCAACATTTAGGAAAGACTGTTCCCGACTCAAATTGAGGATAATGGAGAAAAAAGTGTTAAATAAGATGCTCATGTATCTGTTAATACAATTTAGAATTCTGTAGCCCTGTCCAGTGCTATAAACAGCTAAAGGCATGAGCTCTAAGTTATATCGTTTACTAAGTGTATATTTTGTTTGGCGAACAAGATTTACATTATATAATTTAACTTAAACATTTGGTTTACAGAAGTAGGTCTAGAAGATATGTAGCTGAATCAGGAGCAGCACTAACATATGCAAGCAAATATAAGAAGCAAAGGTGTGTCCCTTTTTGACTCAGCAGGCAAGTAAGCAGGTAGACAATGTAGAAGATAAAAACCAGCAAATAATTATTGAAAATGAACAAGCATAGGAAAAAAAAAATGCTTTGTTTAAGGTAAAAAAAAAAAAAAAGGAATAAACCTGTTGAATGTGCAGCAAAACCCACGCCTTGCTCGTCCGACTGAAGCTGCAGAAAACATAAAAGTCCAAATCCAACTGAAAAATAATTGATGGAAAACGGGTAGCAAGTGAGAAGTTGTATAATTCAAACAAATCGTGGTTTATACCAGTGGATAGGAAGACAATTACAGAGCCAAGCACAATCAGAGCAAACTCATTCAATTCAGAACATACTTCGAACACATTAAGCCCATGATCCAACCAAACATAATTTAAGACAAAGTCAAAGAAGCAAGCAAATGGTAGGAATACTACTCCAACCCAAGACATAAATAAGTGCAAATAAATTACCGAAGGACTTGTCCCTCTAATCTCAGCGACGGTCGAGGCTAATGGCAGACACCTTCGGTTTTGCTCGGCAATACTACGTGCTTTCCCTTGCTCTCCGCTTCTACTGTTCTGATTTCTGAATGGCTCCAGTCCTTTTGTGTTTTCTTGGTCGAAGACATGCTTTTTATTGAAAAACAAAGCAGGCCTACTACCTTCAGGCCCAAATAAAAGATCAAAGCACAAGTCACAGTGGCCCAAAATAATCCCAAATGTTAAGTTTCGAACAAACATACGTTCTCGACCAAATTATGTTAAGAAAATGGGACGGTTTGAGTGAAAAAAAATAATAATAAAGAAGAAAAATGAAAACCGGACTATTTGACCGAAAAAAAGATAAGATATTGACCCTAATTCAAGGTTACTGATCACCGATTCAACCAAATTTAATTAAATAAATATATAAAAATATTTTAAAATTTAAATAAATATAAAAAAAATAACTACTTAGCAATTTGATATTTTTTAAGAGGAGTAAATATCAAAACATATATAAAAAATTTAAATTACTAATTATTTTTCACATTTTATAGGTATAAGTAATGATTTAAAAACATAATTAAACAAACAAATTTTTCACATCATAAACTCTTAATAGTATAGACAGAGTTTCACATCATAAACTCATATAATGTGGTAATAATGTCGTAGTAATTATGCCCCAAGAGGCATACCAGAAAAAAAAAAAGCCCAAAGAGTCAAGGAAAATATATAATTTAATGTAGTAAATTTTGTGTATTTTTTATCATTAGTTGTCTACACTCAATTGGTGAAAACAGAAGACCCAAATCAGAACGACATTATCTTTGATGCATTATTCGGTCGTTTGAACCCTTTTTGTATTTGGTGTTTTTGAAGTAGGTTAAGGAACATAGGATTAAAAAAGGTAAAGACATTTTTGTATCCGGTGTTTTTGAAGTATGTTGAGGAAGATAGGGTTAAAAAAGGTTAAGAAATATGAAATTGATGGATATTTTAATATGTGAGGTTGTTTAAAAGTGGATAAATATTCTGAAAATGAGAGAATATTAAAGAAAAAGTTTAATTTCTTTTATATTAGCTGTGTAGAACTTTTCAAGTAAATATGAAATTTAACTATCTTTATTAATGTAATAATACATAATTGAATAATAGTGTAAAACTTTACACTTTTAGTCCATAAAAATTAAACTCTTAATAAATTTATAAATGGGATGTTGAAATATGGAGCGCTTTATATTGTTTAAATTCTCACATTTCATTTTTCAAAAACTTATGATGTTCAACCAGTTTTTGACCGACTGACACCAATTTTGGCCCGTTCTTAAAGATCTTATTTTTCTCTTTGATAGAATCAATCAAATGATCAGTTTCAGATAGAATTGGCCGGTCCGGTCCAGTCTAATTTTCTAAGAGTGCTGCAAAGTCCCTAAGCTTCACTATGTCTTCAACCCGGCAGAGGTCTCCCACGGAAGCTGATGGGTAAGAAGAATCGAAGATCACTAGTTAAGAAAAGAAGGAATATTTGTCACTACAATCCATTATGTGTAGTTGAATTCATACACTTAGTTACCAAGAATTCAATTTCAACCACCCAACAGAAGCTCACATGCTTCCCTCTTCCCCATATAGATAGATGCCCAACGGAACACAAGTGACAAGACAATTACACAGTGACACACAGTCAAAGTTCAAACAATCGGACGCTTCACATTCATTCCTCCACTTTTCATCACAAGCTGCGGCTACGCACATGCTCCCTATCCTTTGGGACCCACACCCTTCCCCTCCACTCCACGTGTTCCGCACCAATTGGCGGTGGCCATCACATGCCACCATTATCCCTACCCTATTCCTAAAGTTTGACCCTGTCAGAGCACCATAGTCCAGACCCGGTTTCATTACAGTCAAGCCATGTCTGCATCGCGCTCCAAAAACGAACCACTAGCCTACCTCCACGTGGCAATCACGCATTGGAGTACTCACTGGAATCCAAGGATGCTTTTTCTCGTTTATATAACTAACAACCTCCACGGTTTTCCCCATTGCCTTTCACTCACCCACACTCTCTCACTTGGCAGTTGGCATTAACAGCACCACAGGGGCAGAGTGGGAAAAAAAGGAGAAAAAATGGCGCCAAACGCTCTCTTCTCAGCACCCGCTTTTCGCGTCCTCACCGTATTCCTGCTCTTGCTCCTGCTCCGCCCAACCGCCGCCAGCCATGACTACCATGACGCACTCAGCAAGAGCATCCTCTTCTTCGAAGGCCAGCGCTCCGGCAAACTCCCTCCCGACCAGCGCCTCCGATGGCGCCGTGACTCCGCATTGCACGACGGCGCCACCGTCGGGGTAACACCAACACTCCATTCACTCTTTATACTGTGATTGTTTCCACAATGCAGCACTTTCCCTGACCTGCATTGTGCTGATCTGTGTTTCTTTTATTTTATTATTTTCAGGTGGACTTGAGCGGAGGGTATTACGACGCCGGCGACAACATAAAGTTCGGGTTTCCGATGGCGTTCACGACGACGATGCTGGCGTGGAGCGTGATAGACTTCGGAAGGAGCATGGGCCCTGAGCTCGGGAACGCGTTGAAGGCGGTGAAGTGGGGGACGGATTACCTGGTTAAGGCGACGTCGAGGGTGGGGGAGGGTGTGGTGTTCGTGCAGGTGGGAGACCCTTACTCGGACCACAACTGCTGGGAGAGGCCCGAGGACATGGATACACTACGCACCGTTTTCAAGGTGGATGGGTCCCACCCTGGATCTGACGTGGCAGGAGAAACCGCCGCTGCTCTTGCCGCTGCCTCCATCGTCTTCAGATCACGTGACCCCTCCTACTCTACGTTCCTCCTTAATCGAGCCGTTAAGGTGCGTCGCTTTCACCCCCCCCCCCCCTTTCCACTCCCACTCTACTCTCTCCATCTTCCTCTCTCTCGCAATTCCCCTTTTCAACCTTTGGTCGAAACACAACACCGGAAATGTTACTGCGGTTAAGTTTGAAAAGTGACTGGTGAAAAAGCACAAAAATAAAAAAGAATAGACTTTCACCCCCAGACAAAGAAATCACTCTTGCACCCATTCCACCCTACACTTTACCGGGAATTGAATTCTCCTTTCTTTTATGATTCTGCTTTTGCGTTTTTTATGTGTATTTTTAACATAAAGTGGTCAAGTGGAGCATACTTGTAGTACTTTCTAAATGTCTAAATGAAAGAATGGCATTTAATAGGTGAGCACTATTATTATTATTATTCCGTTAAAATATCGCGAGAAAATGACGGTTGGTTGGGGTGAGGGTGCAGGTGTTCGAGTTTGCTGACAGGCATCGTGGTGCATACAGTAACAGCCTGCGCCGCGCAGCCTGCCCATTTTACTGCGACGTCAATGGTTACCAGGTGTGCGTGTGTGTGTGTGTGTTACTGTGTGATAAATAGTGTCTGTATCTATTAGTAGCCGTCCGATTAGGTGACAATGTTGTTAAATGTTTTTTACTACAGTATTTGAGTTTTATTGTAGTAATTATTTTTGGGATGTGATGATGGTGTTAGGATGAGCTGCTATGGGCTGCGGCGTGGTTGCATAAGGCATCGCGGAGGCGTCAGTACAGAGAATACATTGTGAGGAACGAGGTGGTGTTGAGAGCTGGGGACACCATTAATGAGTTTGGTTGGGATAACAAGCATGCCGGGATTAATGTCCTCATTTCCAAGGTAACCATTTTACTAGTATCATTACATGAGGGTAATATTTTTCAGTCACCCAAAAAAACATAACTCACTTTATAATTATTAAACATGATAAATATTAAAAAATAAAGATCACTACAACGTAACAATAATAAATTCAGTATCCCATCAGACATGTTAAAATAATATTCTTAATTATATTATTACATAAGTACTACTATTTCTACTTGCAAGTACTTTTTCAACAGTATTATTCCAACTTTACTTAATTAATTGATTGATATGGTATTTTCATTGTAAATTTTGTTGTGTGCTTATCAAAATGCTTTTGTCTTTTATGTGTTGTTTTTGTTCTTCTAGTCTTGCATCCCCCGTTGGGCATGTGAGGGCGCAGTGTGGCACTGCTCATTCATTCAATCTAGCTGCAGAATATAGGATAAAGTTCTTCACATCACGTGGTGTGTGGAATTTGATTTACCTTTTGGTGTCTACGTTGGACTCTCACATGTCTTGGCTTGGCCCCTTCCCAATCTGTGCATACATCATATTATTAATCATTGATCATCACAAGCACAATAGGGGATTTCACACGAATAAAAAATAGTATTTGCGCGAACCTAACTATTCAAGTAGTGACGCTGTTAGATAGATGTGTATTTTTAAATGTATGACTTAGATGTAGATCATCCACTTTATTTTATTTTATAAAATGACCTAATAATTTTAGGATAGAAATAGAAATGGACATACTATATGCAGAGAGAACTACAAGTTTCTGGTACGGATCCGATATTTTTTATATAGACTTATTGTCGTGTTAATCTCTTTCTGAAAACGTCAAATCCATGTAAAAATTATAAAAATGAGTCATTTGATAGAATAAATAAAATAAATTCTACCAAAAAATAAATGCTGGCGGTATACTAATTATTTCTTTTGTAAGCTACTTAAGTTTTTTCAAATCATGTGTGAACAATGTAACAGAGAAAAAAAGAATATTAAATTTAACTTTTTCGTATTGGTGGGTCACGTACTCACGTAAGGAATCTAGGTGATAATGGAAAAAAAGGTTGTGTGCATTTGTATGGTACACTAGATAGGGAATCTGAATACAGATTGGATTCAAGAAAAAGTTTTATCCGTTTATTCACGAGGATAAAATAAGTCGAGATTGCAATGACAAAAGAGGGTGTGAAATACTGATGATTGCACATGATGTGAATTGTATTTTGGAGTTTCATGTGGGCACCATCTTTTTGTTAATTATACAGGCGGGACATTCCCTAATTATGGGAACCTGGATGTAAATCATTCCACTAGATTTGTTTATGACATTGATATATCAAGGGGCAAAATTGTCTCTTAAGTAAGTAAGATGATCAATTTCGGGTTGTATAGAATGTCCTGTCTCATCAATCAGAACCAAAGTGGGTGGCCAAAATGTTTGCCCTCCATATCTTCAACATTTGGAACAAAAAGTCTTCCCCTTAATTATTTTCATCCTTTTGCATCTGGCCGATGGATGGGCCCCATACTGCATGAAGCATGTGCACCATACTCTTAGCCATAATGTTTTCTGCACAACGCTTCACTTTCCCTCAAAGCAATTGAGTCTGTGACTTCTTGTTTAAGCTCTCATCGCTATCACATTTCTTGCATTCTTTTCTTTTAGCTGAAGCTGACCTTTATGGTTCATATTTCTTTTTTATCAACTATCCCGTGCCCTCATTACGCTGTAAGTTACAGCTTGTAATTGTACATTTTGCGCTCAGAGGAAAGCATAAATTTAAAATTAAAAATGTTATATCTATGTACATCCATCCATACGAGTTTATTGGGTTTGATGGGTCAGCAAAAATAAGATTGGCTCATCATGTACACAATATTATTAGTTGTAGCTCCAAGGGCACATAGTAATAAAAATGGAACAAAAAGCAGAAATGAATATTAATTTATTTTATGCAGGAGGTGTTGATGGGAAGAGCAAACTATTTTACGTCGTTCAAGCAAAACGCAGATGGATTTATCTGTTCAACATTGCCTGGAATTTCTCACCCTCAAGTTCAATATTCCCCAGGTATTTCCTCACTAATTTCAATATCTCATCTTTTCTTTTTTTTTGTCCCTTTAGTGAAAAAGCAATAGTAGTATATACTCGCGTGATTATAGCATGTAAACAATGACTATGAGACCCATCCAAGGCCACTAATTATGCCTTGCTTTTGTGAGGGAAAGGAAAAAAGAAAAGCCTTTGATTGAGTCTTTGTTTGCAAATCCATGCATTGGTATTTATGCACAATTATTTCAGTAACAAGTAACAACAGTTAGTCACTTTTCCCCCAAAGCTAACTTCCTCTTTTGTTGGTTAATCGTAAAGGTGGTCTTATTTTCAAGGCTGGAGGAAGTAACATGCAGCATGTAACATCCCTGTCTTTCCTCCTCCTAGCTTATTCCAACTACCTAAGCCACGCCAATAAGGTTGTGCCATGTGGCGAGACCACTGCCACGCCAGGTCTACTCAAACACCTTGCCAAACGCCAGGTGAGTGGTACACTTCCTTCATTTCCACTAGTGGGACCCAATAAGAGCATCACAGAACCGTTGATAGATTAGGGACCACTGGGTCCAGCTTCTAGTTTCCAACATCAGACAAATTTAACGGCTAGAACTTGTCCTTTCTAAGATTAGAGTAAAATGGATCACGTGACATGGATAAGATAGTACTAATTTTAAGTGGACTGTGAGGGTAATGTACTGATATATTGTGTGGGTGTATTTACTAGGTTGACTACATTCTTGGGGATAACCCGTTGGGAATATCGTACATGGTTGGATACGGTGAACGCTACCCACAGAGGATACATCATAGGGCAAGCTCGCTTCCTTCGATAACGGTCCACCCAGCCCACATTGGCTGCAAAGCAGGCTCTCGGTATTTCCTAAGCCCAAATCCGAACCCGAATGTGTTGGTTGGAGCGGTGGTTGGTGGGCCTACCAACAACACAGATTCCTTCCCTGATTCGAGGCCTTTCTTTCAGGAGTCAGAGCCCACCACATACATCAATGCCCCTCTTGTTGGCCTGCTCGCTTTTTTCTCAGGCCACTCTTAATTTTCCAAGTGTATAATCAATTACTATTCTATTTTGTGATTGCTATTTCTAGGTGGTGTGCAAAATGGTCACCCTGCTTTGCTCCCAAAGGAAAGAGAACATGAAAAAAAAAATTAAAATGAAAAGAAGATGGAGAAGAATGTCTCTGTGTTTGTAATAGTATCTGGGTCTATGGTTGTGTCCTATCCATTTAAGTGCAGTGATAGTGCAATCTGTATACTAAATGATTTTATGTAACGGGGCAAATCTACAGAAAGTTTATGCTCTTCTGAGTTTGAATGTTTCATCTTCTCATCCATGCTGGAATTCATCCCTACTATGTTAACTATGCATTAAATCCGTTAAATTAATTATACAAACAGAATCCAGATTCCAGAGCTGTACTCTCGATGCATTCAATTCAATCACCTTTCCCAATTTACCTTTTTTTTTCTTTTTTGGGTCTGTTTCCGAATATACTGTTAGATAAGATCATTAGAGATTAGAGCTTGGGCTCTCAATTACAAATATTGGATTCGCTGGTCAAGTGTACTTGATTTAAAGTAAGTGGTGGTGCCAAAAAAAAAAAAGACCACACGCTGTTGGTATTGGTTGAACTCTTCAGTACCCAACCCACACTCTAACCAAAAAAATAAAACCCAACCCACACTCTTCAGTACCCAACCCACACTCTAACCAAAAAAATAAAACCCAACCCACTCTCTAACCGAAAAAGTAAAACCCAACCCACAGTATTAACAGCTCTGGAAAAAAGGGTTCAACCACAATGTTAGAATAATTCCCAATGTATATATCACTGCTAAAGAATAAAATTCCCAAGATAATACCCTGGAAACCGTAACCTATTTCCAGTATAAATGTGGATCATATTATATTTACAATTCCTGCCTCACCATCTCGAGATCTTTAGAGCAGATATCATCTCATATTTCAATGAAAATTTTATTAATGGGAGATTCAAACAATAATTGGTGCGTATTAGCACTTACTGTAATTTAAATAAGAGAAACAACAATCCTCCCTAACAATAGTGCTATGTGGCTTGAAAAGTTATATGCACGAAAATGACTAAGACTTTTTTTTTTTTTTTTTGGATATTCTCTGGGTCAAAAGCCCTACAAAGTGAGATTCCCCAAACTATAATTGGATGTTGGGATGTAAATCACGGCGAATGATGAAAAAAAAAACACCGATTGTAATTTGGCACTTCCATTCGTACTGTTTTCGAACTCAAAATTGTCGCGAGGACGTGATATTGCTATTCGAAAAATGCTAAATAGCTTATCAGTGAAGCGTACATGTATATATTTTGATGATTTAGAATGAATTAACGAATGTACCAAAAGAATAATGAATTAATGAATGATATCACTAATTTATTCTACAACCATCCCAATTTCGATCATAAATTTTGGCAATTTCTTTTTGATAATGTGGCATTGTTTCTTCTAATTATTGAAAAATGAAAAAAATGAGGCAAATCGCAATGAGGGTCCTTTATTTATTTCACAAGCACTCCAACTCCAAAATAGCACTTCATCAATTCCTTATTTATTGGCATATTGAAAAATGGAGACAATTTGATACATCAAGAAGATATATTAGTTTTTTAATATATCAAATTGTTTCAATTTTCTAAAGAAAGTATTAATAAGGATTAGAGGGAGTAAAATTAAACCACAACCCACATGTGGGGACATCTCTTTCACGTAATTATTATAACATACAAACCAATGAATGAGTGTTCAACACATGCCATGCGGCCATGCCACTTGCCTAACGGCTCATGCCACATGGACGACCGGAGCCTCCGTGACACCGCGGGTATGCATTTTCACATTCCCCTCCCAACCTACAATGCAAGTAATGAGTAAATTAAAGTGCTTAATTGAACTCCTATATTCACCAACAAGAAGCTATTTACACATGAAAAGCTGGGAGAGTACAGTATGCAGAGATGTCGAATCCACGGGCAGTGAGCTCACGATGCCCTTGGCAAATGGAACAGTGGTGGCAAATGGCACTCACACAAATATCACGGAGGCTCCGGTGGTCCACGTGGTGTGAGCCTTTAGGCCAGTGGCATGGGTGTACGATAAATACAAGCGTAGATTGACCCATCCAAAGTGTACTGTTACTTGTCTTTTGTGAGTATATTTTAATTATCGGAAAAAAAAGAGTATTCCATGTGCAGAACAAGCTACCATTGCCAACAGTGTACAAAAACTTAATTAATTTGGGATTGATGGAATATATATTAATTATTTGTGTATTTCTCTCCCTGTTTAATAAAATAATGGCTACAAATAATATTGTTATTTCATATAATATAATCATGCATGGAAGATTAATAAGTTTACAAAGATTCCCTTCACCACCAAACCTTAATTAAAGGCTCAGTCACACTCTTACAGAATGTTCCTTCATCCACGATATGAGCAACCCTTCCGAAGCTAACACGGGGGCACCAGATCGTGAGGCAACCTGGTGATCCATGAAGAGTGAAAATGTAATGATTAATTAAAATATTAAGCCGTAAAATAATGCACATTCTAACATTTTTTTTTCCCTTACTAAGCGAGCATTATATTCAGCAATTTCTGAAAGTATAAAGATATGGGTTGGAAACAAGAGAAATTAATTAAGGAGCTGATCAAGCTAGCGCATCAGAATAAGAGGATTGATTACAAGAGTTGCAGTCGGAGAAGCAATCAAATAAGGCGGTGGACCATGATCCGGCAGCATAAACCATGCTTGTATGTAATTGAAAAAGGCAGGGTTTAATTACTGCACTTCTGTGAAACTGAGGCCAAATAAATAACTAAATAAAGGGAAAGAGTTATGCGATTGGGGGTATTTGTTCACATGTTGGGCATCATTGGGATATCTTGTAACTTGTATATATACGAACATAATCTGACGATTTTAATTGAATCTAATGTATATCGAAATTAACTTAATTGATAAGAAAAGAGGTATAGGAAGGATTCTAGGTAAGAAAAATAATTAATACATAAAAGCATATTAATTAATTAAATTCTAATGAAAACGAAAAATCGAGATTCTGCGCCTACAATAAAAGTAGAAACTATAAAAGAAATAATGCACACTATTTTTTAAGAATGATGCATTCATGTATTATCTATTTATATTATTAAAAATGGTATTTCCTATTTTTATTTTTCAGGGCTATTATTGTCTCAAATAGTATTTATTATTAAATTTCAAATTAAAAATTTTGGAGAAAAAGATAAGAGATATAAAATTTAAATATGAAATATAAAAGTAACATGATTGCATGACTTCAATTTTGATATATTAATAATATAAAAGGATAATATTACACTATCATTTAATCAAATCATTTCATTTGCATAACTATTCAAATAACGAGAATAAATGTTAATCATATTTATTAATATATGAAAAAGGTTATTTGTACAACTTTTAGCTCATACATTGTGTAAA
The DNA here is from genome assembly GCA_031216105.1 of Dalbergia cultrata. NCBI lineage: Eukaryota > Viridiplantae > Streptophyta > Magnoliopsida > Fabales > Fabaceae > Dalbergia > Dalbergia cultrata. Next base: position 1,066,227 of record CM062348.1, read on the forward strand.
TACCCAATCCACCACCAATGAATTTTATAGGATCCATATTTAAAGATAAAAGATATTGTTTTTCACCCTTGAATTTAGTATGTTATCTATAAATAGGCATGTTATCTCGTATTTAAACTTTAGTTACATGAAAATTACTAATTAAGGTAAGGAACAAATAGTATTTTTATAAATTCTTTAATTTCCCATAGGGGTTTGCGCCTCTGCTTAAACAGAGAGTTTGTCACAATTTTTGGTCAGTATTTATGGTTTTTATTTTTATTTCCTATTTTTTTAGTCTTTTCTTTTATTTTTAAGGATAGAATGTGATTGTGAAAATAAAAAAGGGAAATTTTAATAGGGAGCCAATACAAAACAATAATCGATATATAGTATCATATTAGAGAAAATGTGTGATCTTAACAAATATATAAAATAAATAAAATAAAATTGAGAAGGTTGGGGTTGGGGGAGCATTGCCTATAAAGACCCCTCGGTTCCGCCCCTGAAATATAGCACCAATCAATTAATCAATTAATAGATAATATATAGAACAAAGACACATATAGCTTAAATTTTCCACAATTCTATCATGTAATTATTAATATTGAGATGAAAATATTTACCATTTTAATAAGCAATAATTTGTAAAAAATATAATTCTATGACATCAGAGTTAAAATGTTATTATTATTATTTTTTTTAATGCTTGAGACGTTTAGAAGTTTCATCCTTGCTATCCAGTGGCCCTCTTTGTGAATGTGATAGTGCGGAGGCAGAGTTGCCCTCTTTGCTGCTCCTAGTTGACAAAGATCGAAAATGGTGGCTAAGAATGTTTGTCATTTTCTGCAGAGGGATTGGTCTGTACAATATACGCACGCCAACACAGCGCTTTCATGAATGGGACACGCCTCCTCCTGAGCGAGCTCATTCCATTGCTGCATGCATAGGACACGTCTCAGAGAGTTCAGGTATTAATGGGCTGACTCATAGAGTATCAAAGTCTGACTCTGATTTATATCTCTACTGGTGTTTTACCGTGCAATACACGAGATTTTACGTTTATAAATTTTTAAAAAATTTGATAAAAGATATATTATAAAATTGAATTGAATTATAATATATTAATTTGTATAATTTATTATGAACATAATTTATCATGGTCTTTTTTCTAAGATAAATATGTTTTATTTTTAAGATAAATAATTAACCAAAATTTTATGTTTATATATCAATGTGTGGGTGTATCTATTTTTTTGTAACTTAAGACTAATTTTAATTTAGCATAAATCGATATTAATCAGGTTGTAAATAAATTGTTACGTTGTAATGAATATTTTTTTTTAACACTCATGTAATATATGAATTTGGTATATATATGGTACAATAATTGTTACGTGTGCAATTCATATGTTTTCATTACCCATGAAAGATATATTCATCACTACTTGTGTTGTAGATTGTTTGAGTTAGGGAAAAAATGTCATTATATTTTTATTATTAAAAAATGACAAAATCAGTAAAATTGTATGTATATTTAATTTAAATTGATGCTAACATTATTATTACAATTTTTTTATTTATTATAAATAATAGATATGTTTTGTATACTAAGAAAATGAATTATTTTTATGTTTATGATAAAAATGTTGTACTCTATAACCATTTACCATTTGTAATTGATTGAAAGGAATTTTCATTTGTAATTAAATCTCTCAAACATAATATAAGAACCAATATTAGATTAAAATGATATTAATTAAGAATAATATCAAAATATCCGTATCCAACAACATGATAATTACAAATTGACATGGATGCAAATATCAATAATTTTTTTTTTAAAATTAAATTACATATTAAATTTGAATATTGAAATTGATATTGAGATTGAGATTTAAGATATGAGATACATATAAAATATCTTTAGTTTACATAGTAATTATTAGAAATCATTTATTGAAAATCAAGAGAAAGAGAAATATTTAAGAATTAAATTAATATAAAAAATATAATTAATGGAGATATGATTTAATAATGAATAATTATTTGAATAAAATGGAAAATTTAATATTTAATGTAAATATTTATAAATTTATAAATTATTTATTGATATGACAATTAAAAGAATAAGTGAAGATTTAATTAAAATAGTTGAAATCATAATTAAAAATAAATAATTGTTTAATAATTTGATCCTTTCAAAATCAAATAAAACAAAAATTATTTAGAATTAAAGTAATATTAACAACTAATTTCATTATTAAATCAACCTAGCATGTAAGATTATAAAGAAATGTTTTGAATTTTTTATTTGAAATGTGGATATGATATTCTAACTTTGTAAAAGAAAAGTTTAATATTGAAGATTAAGAATCATTTAAAATAATTAATGTGGTAATATTAAAAGATGAATATAATATTAAGGAAATATTTAAAAATGGAAATATGATATAATTTTAAATAATATTAAATTTCAATAATGTAATTTTTAAAACTTATTTAAAACAACATGCTATCACTGATTAATTTCAAACTCAAATTAATATAGTATTAAATACGAAGAAAGAATACATCAAAAGCAAAAATGAATAAATTCAAAAAAAAGAAATACTGAAATAAACAATTAATCCAAAAATCAAAATCATTTGAAACTATGGGAGCTATATAAATTAAAATATTAAAAAAGAAAATAAAATAAAAACCTGATAAACGAAAAACAATAAGATTCAAATCAAATAAAAGAAAAATATTTTGAAGAAAACTACCAACATTACAATTGTGGAGTCTTAATACTACTGTAAAAGGAAAGAGGCAAAGTTGAACTAAAGAAATGTTTACTGACAGATCATTCTAAATTTAATTCTATTGAATTGAATATATATATATATATATAATGTAAAAATCAAAAATCAAAATAGATGATTGATGAATATATCACAATGGTTTCACCAAATGGTTTCAAACAACTGGATACACATCACCTAAATATGAAAGAAACAAAAACAAATCAAAATATTAAATCAATAGCAAAAACCATAAAGAAGAGAAAAAAAACAAAGAAAATAATGCAAATATGCATGTGTAGATTGAATGTGCAGAAGAAATGTTACCTATGTTAAAATTAAGCACATCAAATCTATCAAAAAAATTAAGTGCATCAAATTAATTAGAATTAAAGGAAAATTGAAAATGATAATAATATTAATTAGTATGATAATTATTAAAAATTAATAATACAGATAGATAAGCATTTAAGAATTAAAATAAAAAGGAATAGAAACATGTTTTTAACCAATGATAGATTAAGATATATTAATTAAGATTTGAATCATACAAAAATTGTGGTGAGATTAATTTTATGTTTTAGCTTTTATATGTATTAAGTTTAAATATTGAAATCAAAATTAAAATTTGAAATGTGATATTCATATATCGTAAAAGTGGAAATCATAAAAATGGAAATAGTAAGTATAATTAAAATTAAGAATAAAAGAAGTAATCAAAATATATTTATTTATTCTTATATTGTAAATTGAATCAATTCATATTGCAAGGATGTTACTTTCAGTCATATATAAATTAAGAATAAAATCATATATTAATTGATATTTGAATCATATATTAATTTTCTTTAGAATAAATAATCAAGAATATTAAAAATAAAATAAAATGGTAAATGAAAGTAATTAGAATTTTGGACAGAAAAATGAGCTAAGGAGGAATTGTCATGTAGCATTTTCCTTATAAATATATATAATTGAGATGAGATTTGGATCATATATTAACTAAGATTAAAAAATTAATTGTGAATAAGAATGATAGAACAATTGATATTAGTCGTCCACTTTTAGTTTATAAAAATTGAAAATTATATTAGATTCATGAAATTAATATCACTATTAGAAATTATATCAAATTCATAAGAATGATATAACTAAAGCATAATATTAGAGAATCAATATTAGTAGGAAAAAATATCAAATATATCTGTGAATCATATATTAATATATGTGAATCCTATATTAATTTTAGATAATAATTATTTTAAGAATGAGATTAATTTGGATAATTAGTGTGACTTTCTTTTAAACAAATATATATTAATTAAATAATTCAATTTATTTTAATAATCAAATTAAATTAAGGATGAATGAAGGAGGGATTGCCACATTGGATTTCTTTATTTGGATAAATTGTGTTTTATATAAATATATTGATGTTTTATTTCTAGCTTTAATTAGATAATAATCGTACCAATTCAATGTGTAGAAAATAGGTTATATATTTGAAGTTTAGGTTAGTTGCATTCTTCTATTAGAAGTTAACATAACGTATTTAAATATTTCTATTTATGTTAAGAGATCGTATGCTGGCTGAATTCTAAAAGATTTCTGAATTTAAATATTGGATCAAATGTAGAGATTTCAGTCTGATTTAGACTTATCACAAGTCTTGTAACTTTGATGTATTGTCTGTTTATACGTGTATAATAGACAATGCCCTTTGTCTCTAATGAATCATTCAATTGATTGTCATTAATTTTGAATTTTCTTTCATTTAGTTTGATTATTTACTCTAATCGAATTTCTTCTAGCTTAATACTGACTTGTACCTATGACTTTCAAAAGACAATTTGATTTGCATATTATGCATGAATTTTTTTTTTTGTAAATTAATTTTGTAATTTGAGTGAGTTCTACACTCACCTATATAAAAAAAATGAAACACATTACCACATGTCAATATTTTTTACCACTTGCAACAAAAATAAGGTGAAATTTGCAAAGCAAAATTGTGATATGTCAAAAGGATGAAATTCATATTACTTAAAACAAACTTTTTCCTTCTTTTTTATTTTATTTTATTTCAGGACATGGGGGAGGGGAATTTGGCGGAAGGGAAATTGAATTGAACTCGGATGTAACATTGCGAGACTTTTACCATTAATCACTGCTTACCTTGACCGCAAGCCTCATCCAATAATACAACTTCATTAATATAAGATATTGTATAACATATTGCAGGAGTGTTAAAAATTGATGAAAACAGAATTAAAATAAAAAAATCGATACAAAATACCGAAAGCCAATTAAAATCGAAATTAATTGGTTTGAATTTGGTTTTTAATTTGTGAAAACCAAAGCAAATTGACATGATAACATATTACACTAATAATTTTATATATTAATTAGATATATTTCTGGTCAAAATTTCCTATTTATATTTAAATTGTCTCATTTTTTAACTCAACAATTAAGATTTTCAATTATACAATCATTTTTTTAATTTAATTAACATTCTTTTTGTTTAAATCTTTTATCATTTATTTAATTTATTAGTTAATGGTATTACATATCAGGATAAATTTTAAAAATTAACTTATGTTTTATAATTATATAGTCGTATAATAATGGTTAGTTTAATTTAATGTTATTTATAGTTAAGTTTTTATATTTTATAAATTTTATAGTAAACCAAAAATCAAACCAAAACCAAAGAAAATAAATTAATTAACTTGATTAATTTTTACCTCGAACCGAACTCGAACACTCCAAACATATTGTTCATTGATGTCGCTAATTAAGAAGTAAGAACTTGATGGAGGAGTGGGCTTGCATCCATGAAGATTAATTGGGCCAAATGCTTGGGTTTAGTGTAAATTGGTTGATTTGTATATGCGTGCAGTATAAATTGGGCGGCCTTTCCAATTTGTCAGCCTACAAATCAACCACTTGGTTTTGGAGACTAAAAGGCCGAAAAATAGAGGTGGATCGTAATGGTTTGCTCATCCATTAGCAAGATTTTCATGTTATTATTTTCTTGAGATCCTGGCACCATGGTATAATAAAATTCAGATTAAAATTCTAGCTCTTCAATATTTCCTGTTGAAAATTGAACAGTAGTATTCAATCATATACTTTATTTATTTTTTATTTGTATAGTAAAACTTGGGCTGAGAAAACAAATAAAAAAACTTACTAATAATCTACCCATTAAAACAAAAACACAAAAAACAAAAAATAGAACTTAAATTATACCGACTAATAATGAACGAGAAGCTGATCGAATAATTAACTCTCAAATAAATTCATAAGTCCTCCTAAATAAGGAAAAAAAATCTTTTTACTTCGTTCACCGTTTAAAATCTCAACTATTTTATTAAAAATATTAAAAAAATTATAATTGAACTTTCATTGTAATGAATGAAATGGATGCAAGAGCACCTAAAAATATGCCCGAGCATATATAGTATTAATTAGGACAGCTTTCATGGAAAGCTCCACCCGCGCCAACCAGTTAACTTCGATGCATTGTTTTTGATCGATCCTTTGTATAGTGTCAACGGTCGAGTCAAGCAAGCAAAAAAAAAAAAAAAAAAATGGCTCATTCTTAAGAGTGTTTAAAATTAATAAATATATCAGCACTTATTTTTTACATATTAAATCTATAATACAATTTACGTTATATCTTCGCCTACATTTATGACAGAAATCAAAATAAAATATACGTATATATATATATATATATATATATATTTTTAACGTTTTAAACTTTGTATTTATAAAATTAAATTACCTATTTATATAAATCAATAACGTATTAATCAACTAGTTTTATTTTATCATAATAGCGTGGCCCCTTATAAAGTGGGTTTCATATTTTCAATATTTAGGCTCAAATTAAGTATTATGTATATAAGTCAATAAATTTTCTTAACTTAACTTCACTTAGTTAATGCGGAGTTGAATATCCAGAAGAAGAAGAAGAAGAAGAAGAAGATGCTTATGAGCCGTTTGTTTTGAGGTATATTTAATTATTTTCGGGAATATATAGTTATGAATGATATGTTTCTATATTTGTTATAAGTTTTATAAATTTATTTTTTGGTATTAATTATTTCATAGAAAAATATTTTTTTATGATTTAGTTAAATCTCATTCTCAAGTTGAAGGATGGAGAAAAAAAATTTCCATAATTTGAGAATCACAATTATTAAGTACTATTAATAAATCATCCTTCAATTATTTGATTTTTTCCTCACAAAAATTTGACCTAAGGGTATTTTAAAAATTGTGACATATATTTTTAGGAATATAGATCATAAAACAAACATATTTTAAATTTATTCTTGGGTATCTTAACAAATAATCCATATAATATTTAATGTTAAATAAAAAAAAATTTTAAGATACTTGGGGGAATAATATTTTCAGCAATATTATTCCTAGAAATGCGATTTCTGGAATATAATTTAAAACCTTAAAACAAACACCCCATTAAAGATGTTATGTACAAATATACCCACAAAATTTAAAAAAACAAAACTGAAAATTAAAAGTGCTTGAATTCGTTTGATTTCTATTTTTTTTCAACTAATTTTATGTTTTATAAAAATAAAAGTAAAAATAATTATTTCTTGTTTTCATTCATCATATCTGTTATTTTCTTTACAATTTTTTTTTAAAAAAGGATTTAAAACAAAATATTAAAACATGAATTTCTTTTTTTTTTCAAAAAAAAAAGCCGGGTCCCAACAATAAGAGTATAAGAATTTTTTTAATTTCTTTTTACACGGCACAAGTGGCTACGTACAGAACAAGTTGCGCGGTGTTAAGCTCCAAACCGACGTCCTCAATCATTGACCTTTGACTTGAACAACTAAACGCAAATGAACGAATCAATACATAGAACTGTGCTACATCCAATTAAATTTTGTTCTCCAATTCCGACCCAATTAATTAACGCCACATATATAGTATATACATTATGTACCAACCAGACGAAGTAAAGCCAACGGCGTACACTGCCACCGGTTTCCCTGTTGCTTACAACAACAGCACTACATACTACTACAACGAATACTACAGCACCCTACTCCACCATCTCCACCGAAAGCTACCAGCCACCACCACCTCCTCGACCTCTTGAAGATTGGTCCACCGGCCTCTGTGACTGCTGCTCCAACGTCAACAATTGTAAGTAATTAATTAATTAGCCCCTCTTCTAGCTTGCTTCTCATCACCCCCATCATACCATATATGGCATTCATTATATATTTAGTGACTATATATAATTACATTTACGTGTTTTATAATACAATTAATTGCTGTTACTAAATGTGCACATATACAATTTGTTTAATTTTCAGGTTGCATAACGTGCTGGTGTCCATGTGTCACCTTTGGCCAAATTGCGGAGATTGTTGACAAGGGATCAACTTGTAAGATAGATGCTAACCGATCGAGCAAGTTCAATTATTTAATTAATTTTGAAGCATGATCATGTAGCTATCATCATGGGTAATTAATTGTTAATGTTTTGATTTGTGCGATTGATTGCATTAATTAATTTGCAGCATGCGGTGCTAGTGGGGCAATGTACACGCTAATGAACTGTTTGATTGGGTGTGCTTGATTGTACTCATGCTACTACCGCTCCAAGATGAGACAGCAGTACAGTTTGCGGGGAAATGATTGTACCGATTGCTTGGTTCATTGCTGCTGCGAGCCATGCGCCTTGTGCTAAGAGTATCGTGAGCTTCAAAACACAGGATTTGACATGGCCATTGGTATGTGTGTGTGTATATATATATATGCTCTTTATTTTACTATTCTAATTAAGAGACTAGCGTAGCCCCTCATTTTTATTTTTATTTTTTTATCTGTTCTGTTTCCATTTCAACATGTATAGCTAGCTCTAGGTGGACGCATCTTGCAATTATGATTAATAATTACAAAGTTTAGAGAAATTCTCTCCTCCGATCCCTTATTTCTATTTTCTGTCTGATTTATTTTTATTTGAACTTGGCTTGGGTAGGGTGGCGTGGAAATGTTGAGCAACGGAGCTGGGGAAATTGCCATGAGTGTAACAGCTCCTCCAATTAACAGCTGAACACGGCATGGGCCGTTGAAGTAGTAATCCAAGAACCGTCTGATCGAATGCTATGCATAAAGATTCTATTCATGTCGTGCCATCATGTGCCGCCACGAAACTAACGAGCGTGTCCAGGACGTACGCCTGCGTTGCGTTGGATCTGAATGAATAATATCAATAATGTCTAAAGAATGAATCCCCTTTTGTCGTTTTTTCTAATTTTACTGTATTTGTATATAATGCACAAATAAATGCGTTACTACAGTGTATATAGAGTTTCCAGGATGTGATGTCGCGTGATTAATCTCTCGTGAACTAGGAGAGATTTTTTTTTTTTCTTTCAGCATAATATATTAGAGCATTTGATTTGATGATTTCCAAACTATATATCACTCGTCTCGCTAGCGTGCACTATACAACACAAATATGGCAAAGAAAAGGCAGTCCTTTTAATGAATTGATCCAATTACATATATTTAAATATTTCAAATTTAGTTTATTTTCAACTTAAATCTTTTTTTACACAACCTGCTACAGAAGTACCTCATTTGACCCCGTAAATGAGACTTATTATAGTTAAATTAATTTAATGATAATTATATATATGATGTTATGAAATTCTTTTTATGAAGGCATAAACAAATAAGTTTATTGATTTGAAATTAAGCGTGAAGTTATAAAGTTGTAACAATATCAACAAAGACGCAAGTCTAAGTTAGTCTTTATAATTAATTAGATATTTTATTAAAAATAATAACTTACATTTACTGGAAAATAATATAGATAGGCGTATAAATTAGTACGCATGATTTATTATAAAACTAAGAAAAGTAAATCTAAATTGTTTAACCATATTTAAATGGTAAGTATCAAAATTAATTAATAATCATATAATTGCTTAAAAATATTAAGTAATTTGAGTTTATTGATTTAATCTTGGACTGTTGTTTATTAAATATCTTGATTTAAAATGTTAAATTTTAAGAAATTGAAGTTCATAAACAGTATCATTAAAATATAACTTGTGTCATATTCGGTTGGCCTACGGAATATCTCTTCCCAGTTTCAACTTCACCACGACAGAGTGCACATGACAGAAGGATAAGAGCTACGAATAAGGACGGAACATGCTGGGGTTGGTTGGACTGAAGGCTTAATTAGTTTAGTGTAGTAGGTTTTTTTCTGAGACTTTTCTTGTAGGGCTAATTTTGACTTGATATTTTGTTGATGCATACAAAAAATTTTCCACTTCAGATTCGATATTTTTTTTTTGGTGATTTTTATTCATGCGTACAAGTTTAGGATAAGAAAAAAAAACTTGTTATAAATTAGTATAAAAGAATGTCTCTAGACTCATTAAATATTTACAAATGTACTTATTTGAGGATGTAAACTTTGTAATGTATGGTTGGGATCTATATTTACTTCAAGAGTGAGTTATACATATTTATTTCATGAGTAAGTTATGTGTGTTTATTCTAATATTCAATAACTTTTTATGAACATGAAATTTAATATTGTATTAAATGTTCCTATCAAATATATATCAAATCTAAAATATTTCATATATACCACTTAAGAATAAATTAATATTTTATGCATTCACTTTATTTTTATGTATAATATAATTTTAAGAGTATAAAAAAATATCAATTGTTATATGGATGGTCAAGATTCAAACATGAAATTTTAAGTGATTATATATGAAACTTTATAATTCAATCAAGAGTGGATTGGTTTAAATTAAAATTTAACATATATAAATTCAAATATTTTACATAATTATAATATATTATTATAAAATTTTAAAATACTACATATAGTGCGTTTTAATAAATTAAAAGATTTATATTGATTTTAAAAAAATTCAAATTAAAATATTATATACAAGGTAAATTTGGATCAAATTAGATTGTGTCACGACCCACCTACGGAGTGTGACCGGCACGTGAGGATTTGGGTCCCCACGGAAGCCTCTCAGTAACGAATCGACTAATATGCATAAATAATCCAAATTTATTCAAAATATCTCAAGTTCAACTAAAACTTCAATAATATGAAATTGTTCTCAAAACATAAATTCTGAACATAAATCTGCATAAAATCCATATTTTAGGCCAAAGCTAAACATAACAAAATAATTAACAGAAATTCTGAAAATATATCATGCATGTCCGGGGATCCTGCCTACACAATTTATTGGAGCACTACTAGACTGACATAATTGACAATAAGCTCCACTCCAAAGCGAAGCTCACCAAGGAAGCTGTAGCACTACTATGGAGGATCCTGTGGTACTACTGAAACTGTAGCTGTATCTGTAGAGAAAGGAAAAGAGAAGGGTGAGTTCATCAAACTCAGTGAGCGAGCCTCCACTCACAACCTACATGGGACATCAACAAGATATATAACATATACACACAACTGATGTTAAACATATTATATATATATATATACATGTAATTGTAATAATAAATTAACTGAATTCATGGCAATAACTAATAGAGAAACAGGAATAAATATCTGAGCTGATAGCTAATCTGAGCCAATGGCTAATTTGATGGGTACTTAATTATTTCCCATAAATGGACACCTCACTAGGTTCCTTACTGTGAGTGAGCTAGTCCTCTAACGGACCACTTGGTACCAAGGTTAACGATCAATCCTGCAGCCGTTAACTCGCTGATCTGTTTCTCACTAATTAATATAAAATAATTTGTTCATAAACCAAATAAATATAAAAGCTCTGAATTCATATAATTCTAACAATTTGATTGTAGCATAACTGAGATTATAAAATCATGCCCAAGGGATCACCAGCTTGTAGACATAGTGATTTCAGTAATCAATAGAATATGTATCTGACAATTGTTATGAATTATACTTTATTCAATACTTTCAATAAATCATATCTAATATTCTAAAATCTTCATAGGAAATACATAATCTGAAAACATGATAATCAATATTTCCACTGTAAACATTAAACTGAGGTCTCACAATTTCCTAAACTAGGAAAAGATATTCTATAACATGCAAGGTATCAATTATGGTCCCATGAGTTTTGCTAAAATGATTAATTTTCATGATAACTGTAAAAGTAATAATATTTCTAAAACAGGCATAATCATAACAATATATTCTCTTGACATAAATCATTCTAAAATTTCATAAATAATTTATATAATATGGAAAATATTAATAATGACCAAAAGTATGATTATGAGCTTAATCCCACTCACCGTTGGTAGCCGTAAGTGTGCTTCTACTAATAACTTTACTCTGAAGTATTAGAATGATACAAATAACCAATCTCACAGATTAAAAGAAAGGAGCATCACAATGTCCCAAGAGAGGATTAGCTAGGCTCACTGAAGCTCGGCCATGAAGATCATGAGCTTGACAAGAGATGAGTTCGGTCAAGAAGAGGTTTGGTTTAGAGGAGGTTTGACTTAGAGGAGGTGGAAGCAAAACTTAGCAAAATAAAACTAAATATTTCTTACACATACACACTCCTACACTTATATATTTATACACAAATATAATAATCATGAATAATATTAGTGCTATTTGTCTACACTTAATAATAATAATAAATATTATTAATGCTTACTACACTTAGTAATTATAATGTTAAATAATAATAATGCTAACTACACTTAGTAATAATAATTATAATGCTAGCTACACTTAGTAATTATAATGTTAAATAATAATAATGCTAGGTACACTTAATAATAATAATGCTAATACTAGCTACACTTAGTAATAATAATGTTAAATAATAATAATGCTAGGTACACTTAATAATAATAATTATAATGCTAGCTACACTTAGTAATTATAATGTTAAATAATAATAATGCTAGGTACACTTAATAATAATAATGTTAATGCTAGCTACACTTAGTAATAATAATGTTAAATAATAATAATGCTAGGTACACTTAATAATAATAATAATAATTCATAATAATTATAATTTCTTTATTTGGGATATCACAGATTGAAATATAATCCATCCTGAATTTTAAAAATATACAATTGAGTAATTTTTAAAAATCCATGCATCCCTACTCAATTAATTAATCATCGACTTAGATTGAGTCATGAACATTAAATTTAAATAAAACAAAATGATTAAATAGTCCTAAATTATTTTCAAAACCTGAATTTTGAAATTAGCCTGCTATATTTAACATAGGTTTTTCCTTTTCTTTATAAGTCTTGACATGACCTTTAACAAATTAAACTTTGCTTGAAAACTTATTTAAAAACTCACTTTGTAATAGAAAGTAATAAACTATGTTTTATTTATTTTTATTTATATATTAAAACTTGGGTTGAGAAAATGACTGGTTTTAGTATTAGCTCAAAATAGGGTTTTAGGTTCATGGATCACTGTAGACAAAATATTTATAAAACACAAATAAAAATACTTTCTAATGATCTAGCCATTGAAAAAAAAAAATAGAACTCAAATTGTACCGACTAATGAACGAGAAGCTAATCGAATGATTAACTCTCAAATAAATTCATAAATCCTCCTAAATAAGAAAAAAAAATCTTTTTATTTCGTTCACCGTTTAACATCTCAACTATTTTATTAAAAATATTAAAAAAATTATAATTGAACTTTCATTGCAATGAATGAAATAGATGTAAGAGTACTTAAAAATATTCCCGAATATATATAGCATTAATGCTAGAACATAAAAGTATAAATAGGGAGTAATATCGAAGAAAATTGTTAATAGAAAGCTTCTTTTCTCTTGGCTATTGTGTCACTCTTTCTCTTTTCTCTATTCCAGCAATTACCAAATTATTCATGCGCCACTTTCATGAAAGCTCCACCCACACCAACCAGTTATCTTCGATGCATTGTTTTTGGTCGATGCTTTGCATAGTGTCAACTATCGAGTCCAGCAAGCAAAACAAACTTGCTTGGAAGGTGCTGTGATGTTGACTCGGTAATAAGAGTGCTTAAAAGTAATAATTAATAAATATAATGAGAAAAATATATCAGCACTTATTTCTTACAGCTTAAATCTATCATACAACTTAGGTTATATCTTCGCCTATATTTATAACAGAAATCAAAATAATATATATATATATATATATAGATATGTATGTATGTATGTATGTTTAACGTTTTAAATTTTGTATTTATAAAATTAAATTACCTATTTATATGAATCAATAACGTATTAATCAACTAGTTTTATTTTATCATAATAGCCTGGTCCCGTATAAAGTGGGTTTCATATTTTATATATTTAGGCTCAAATTAAGTATTATGTATATAAGTCAATAAATTTTCTTAACTTTACTAAGTTAATGCGGAGTTGAGTATTCAAAAAAAAAAAACCTTAAAGATTTTATGTACAAATATACCCACAAAAGTTAAAAATACAAAACAGAAAATTAACAGTGCGTGAATTCGTTTGATTTCTATTTTTATTTTTTGTTTTCAATTAATTTTATGTTTTAAAATATTTTTATAAAAAATAAAAATAATTATTTCTAGTTTTCATTTCATCATCTCTGTTATTTTCTTCACAAAATTTTTAGAAAACAAAAAAGGATTTAAAACAAAATATAAAAACATGAATTTCTTTTTTTTGTTTCCAAAAAACAAAAACCGCGTCCTTAAAATGAGACTACAAGATTTTTTATAATTTCTTTTTCCACGGCTACGTACAGAACAAGTTGCACGCAGCTCCAAGCGGGTGCCCTCAATCATTGACCTTGACTTTCACAAGTAAACGCAAATGAACGAATGAATACATAGAACCGTAATACACCCTCTTTCTCCCCTATCCCCTATTAAAGGATGGAGCCATATCCATAGTTTCATTTCATGTAACACTACCCCCAGCAATATCTACCCCACACAAAAAAGAAGATCAAACTCAATATCCAATTAATTTGTGTGCTCCAATTCCTACCCAATTAATTACCGCCACATATACACATTCAAGGCAGCAGCCCCAGTCTGTGGTGTAGAGATGTACCAACCAGAGGAGGCAAAGCCACCGGCCTACGCCGCCACCGGTTTCCCTGTGAACTACGCCGGTGGTGCTGCTTACAACAACAGCACAACTACTACAACTAATACTACAGCACCCTACTCCACCATCTCCACCGACAGCTACCAGCCACCACCACCTCCTCGACCTCTTGAAGATTGGTCCACCGGCCTCTGTGACTGCTGCTCCAACATCAAAAACTGTAAGTAATTAATTAATTAGCCCCTCTTCTAGCTTGCTTCTCATCACGTCCATTATATTATATATGGCATCCATTATATATTTAGTGACTGTATATAATTACATTTATGTGTTTTATAATATAATTAATTGCTGTTACTAAATTGGCATATATACAATTTGTTTAATTTTCAGGTTGCATAACGTGCTGGTGTCCATGTATCACCTTTGGCCAAGTTGCGGAGATTGTTGACAAGGGATCAACTTGTAAGATAGATGCTATTGCTAACCGATCGAGCAAGTTCAATTATTTAATTAATTTTGAAGCATGATCATGTAGCTATCACATCATCGGTAATTAAATGTTAATGTTTCGATTTGTGCGATTGATCGAATTAATTAATTTGCAGCATGTGGTGCTAGTGGGGCACTGTACGCGCTAATTACCTGTTTGATTGGGTGTGGCTGCCTGTACTCATGCTTCTACCGTTCCAAGATGAGACAGCAGTACAGTTTGCGGGGAAGTGGTTGTACCGATTGCTTGGTTCATTGCTGCTGCGAGTCATGCGCCTTGTGCCAAGAGTATCGTGAGCTTCAAAACAAAGGATTTGACATGGCCATTGGTACGTGTGTGTGTGTCTATATATATATATGCTCTTAATTTTACTATATTCTAATTAAGAGACTAGCGTAGCCGCTCAATTTTTTTATTTTATTTTTTATCTGTTCTGTTTCCATTTTCAACATATATAGCTGGCTCTAGCTGGACGCATCTTGCAATTATGATTAATAACTATAAAGTTTAGAGAAATTCGCTCCTACCTTATTCCTACTTTCTGTCTGATTTATTTTTATTTGAACTTGGCTTGGTTAGGGTGGCATGGAAATATTGAGCAACGGAGCCGGGGAATTGCCATGAGTGTACAGCTCCTCCAACGGCTGAACACGGCATGAGCCGTTGAAGTAGAGATCCAAGAACCGTATGAATGCTATGCATAAAGATTCTATTCATGCCGTGCCATGTGCCGCCATGAAATTAACGTGTGTCCAGGACGAACGCCTGCGTCGCGTTAGATCTGAATGAAAAATATCAATAATGTCTGAAGAATGAGTTCTTTTGTCGTTTTTCTAATTTTACTGTATTTGTATATAATGCACAAATAAATGCGTTATTACTTATTACAATGTATGTAGAGTTTCCGGGATGTGATGTTGCGTGATTAATCTCTCGTGAACTAGGAGAGATTTTTTTTCTTCTTTCAGCATAATATAATAGAGCATTTGATTTGATAATTTCCAAACTATATATCACTCATCTCGCTAACGTGTACTACACAACACAAATATGGCAAAGAAAAGGCAGTCCTTTTAATGAATTGATCCAATTACATATATTTAAATATTTCAAATTTTAGTTTATTTTCAACTTAAATCTTTTTTTACACAACCTGCTGCAGAAGTACCTCATTTGACCTTGTAAATGAGAGTTATTATAGTTAAATTAATTTAATGATAATTATATATATGATGTTGTGAAATTCTTTTTATGAAGGAATAAAAAAATAAGTTTTGTTGATTTGAAATTAAGCGTGAAGTTATAAAGTTGTAACAATATCAACAAAGACACAAGTCTAAGTTAGTCTTTATAATTAATTAGATATTTTATTAAAAACAATAACTTACATTTACTGGAAAATAATATAGATAGACGTATAAATTAGTACGTATGATTTATTATGAAACTGACTGTTTAACTATATTTACATGGTAAGTATTAAAATTAATTAATAATCATATAATTGCTTAAAAATATTATGTAATTTGAGTTTATTGATTTAATCTTGGACTGTTGTTTATTCATTATCTTGATTTAAAATGTTAAATTTTAAGAAATTGAAGTTCATAACAATATCATTAAAATATAACTTGTGTCATATTCGGTTAGCCTACGGAATATCTCTTTCCAGTTTCAACTTCACCGCGACAGAGAGCACGCGACAGAAGGACAAGAGCTCCGAATGAGGATGGACCATAGTGGGATTAGTTGGAGTGAAGGCTTAGTTGAGTGTAGTAGCTTTTTTTCTGGAGACTGTTCTTGTAGGGCCAATTTTGACTTGATATTTTGTTGATGCATACATAATTTTCTCCACTTCAGATTCGATTTTTTTTTTGTGATTTTTTTTTTCATGGGTACAAGTTTAGGATAAGAGAAAAAAAACTTGTTATAAATTAGTATAAGAGCATATCTCTAGACTTATTAACTATTTACAAATGTACTTATTGAGGATGTAAACTATGTAATGTATGGTCGGAATCCATTTCATATATACCACTCAAGAATAAATTAATATTTTATGTATTCACTTTATTTTTAGAAATAATATAATTTTAAGAAGATAAATAAATATCAATTATTATATAGACGATCAATATTCAAATATAAAATTTTAATCGATTATATATGGAACTTTATAATTCAACCGAGATTGGATTAGTTTAAATTAAAATTAAAAATATACAAATTCAAATATTTTATATAATTATAATATATTATAAATATAATTAATATATTATTATAAAATTTTAAAATACTACATATAGTGCGTTTTAATAAATTAAAAAATGTATATTGATTTTAAATTTTAAAAAATTGTCAAATTAAAATATTATATACAATGTAAATTTGGATCAAATTAGACTGAAATATAATCCACTCTCAATTTTAAAAATGTAAAATTGAGTAATTTTAAAAAATCCACGCATCCCTACTCAATTAATTAATCATCGACTTATATTGAGTCATGAACAATAAATTTAAATAAAATAAAATATTTTAAATAGTCCTGACTTATTTTCAAAACTTGAAGTTTGAAATTAGCCTGCTATATTCAACATAGGTTTTTCCTTTTCTTTATAAGGCTTGACATAACCTTTAACAGATTAAACTTAGCTTGAAAAATTATTTAAAAACTCAAGTTGTAATAGAAAGTAATAAACTAATTTTTTTTCAAGGCGGTGCCGGGGTTGAGGGGGGTGTCTTTATCCCGAACCTTTAAAAGATGGTCCAATACTGAATTAATTTTTTAATATCGGATTAGAAAAAAACCATCATAGTTATACACATTACCTTTTGGATTTTATTGGAATGCACTCTCAATGTAAAATAATTTTATATAATTATTCAATTATATAACCATACACATACACACACATATATATATATATAGTTACTTGTTAATTTTACGATATGAAAAGTCATATAAAATGAAAGTTTTAATTGAACGATAAAGTAAATTTTTTTTATATTGACAATGCATCAAAATTAAACTTTTAACTCTTTGATAATTCTAACTTAGGAAACTAAATAACTTTGACGAGAAAAAAAAAATCACCAGTATTAGGCCTTTTCTGAAAGGTCCTGGATAGACGCACACATGGGTGTGGGAGTCCCAAGCATCAAACGCAGTACATGATCAATGGAGCAAAAGGGTAAAACAAAACGTCATAATAAGATATATAATATATTAAACCTAACAGTCAATCTTGTTTGCTTAGTCCTTGAAATATAATATATAATTCCTATAAAAATGAAAAGGGAGGGAAAAAAAAAACTTTGATGATGTAAAATGATAAAGAAGAGCCTAATGATAGATTTCTTCGCAGAAAAGATCCGATCCAGGACTTATGGGTTTATATGTTGAGAAAAACAATAGCCTCGGCAATTTCCAGTAAAAGCACCAAAATCAGCACCTTAATAAACAAGCAGCCACTCTATATATCCCACTACTAGTATACAATACTATGTCGCCTTTCTTATCAACGTAACTTCAATTTGCAATTGAAACGGAAGTTTTACTTTGCACAAATAAAGAGAGAGCATATAGCCCAGGGGTATGATTGAGTGGTCCAGACTTATTCACCCTTAACTAAACGTCAAGAGTTCGACTCCTAACTTTGAGTATGGAGAAATCTTAACTTTTCGAGCTAGCTTTCCCACTCTTGAGTTGTCAACAAATCGGTGCGAAGATTAGTTACCGTCATCAACGGTGAATATCCTTGATTCGTGGAAAAAAAAAGAAGAGAGAGAGAGTGTAACACCCTAATAAACTCTAATTCTTTCATCCTAATTTTTTTTTAATATTGCAATGGTTAGCTACTAATTTGTAACTTGAAATTTGAGAATTTTTTTTTTTGTTATGATTATTTCTTATTCATAGTTATATACCAGAATAATGTGTATTAACTGTAAATCATGTATCTGGTAGACTCCTAGGAAAGAGAGGTGGGTCACAGTGGACTCGCTTAAATACCAAATATTTCCTTAGCTAGAACCTTTCCAAATTACATTCCACAGTAATACACTTTCTTCTAGTAACCTAAAGGTAAATTATTATTATTATTATTTTTAATAACAAAAAATACTTTTTCTTTAACAAAATATTAATGTTTGTTAATCAATAATTCCCACAGTTTAGACAACCATCATCTATAGAAAACATATTTTACTACCAATATCAATTCATAGGGTACAATAGTACATATTACACATTCAAGATACATGCAGAAAAACTTTAATATCACAATACAACATAACCAAAGTCTGGTAACATATAGTAAAGATTCTATTTAGCACACATAATAGAATCTGATTATTTAGAAATTAAGTCCATGGCTACATCCATTTCATTGTTGAAGACGATCCATGCTATCTGGAAACATCAAAGAAAAGGGGTGAGAGAAGTCTCCCAGTAGGGTGATGTTTCCAGGGGAGTCCCATTTCATCCCAAAATACTGAAAATAACACGGGAGTGCAGCAAAATGCACAAATTATATTTTGTTAGTGTCAAGCAAAATGAAAGTGTATAATATCAATCATAATAAAAGTGTAGTAAAAGAAATATAGTAAATAATTATGAATGTACTATAACTCCCTTTTATAATATCTCGTTCCCTTCTAATAGCTTTAATCTGCAAGATTTGTTCATATTGGATCTGTGAGAGCTCTCATTGTTAGAAGTGCCCCTAGTCGGGATCGTGAATGTCATGTCCTTGTCCGCTAGAATAGCGGGGCCCAAGGCATCACTAAAACATCCACCAAGTCCTTTTTAAAACTACAAAGGCGAGGCCCGGAGTGTCACTTATCTATTTGTCCATTTTACATTGTGTACATAGTATGCATAAAGTATGAAAATTATAGAAAGTTTCCACAATTTCTTTCATATTCACATGTAGACCACAAGATTTTCCATATTTGCACATAAAGCCCAAACAATATAAGATTCCTAAACAAAAATCATATTTCTTTATAATTATCATTGAAGCACCAAAACATACTATTGTAATAAACTTATTTTCTTTATAATGAAATATGCTTAACTTAGTTTTTATATAATAATTCAATTTCAAATATTCATATAATACTTTCTTTACTAATCCCATAAGTCTAAATATACCCAAAATCATTTCAAATCTATCTTTAGAAAATACTTAGGTAAATTATCTTACATAGGTAAAAAGAATATTTTTATACATATAAGGATATAATCATAGAGCAAAGAAAACATCATGAAATCTTTCAAGAAATATAAAACGAAATAGCTAAAAATATACCCAAGCTTTAGAAAATCACTTCAAGCAAGAAACTAGCTAGTTTACGTGTCATGTTTCTAATGGGACCTTAAATTTAAATATTTGTAAACAATATTCCTTATTATTAATAAATGTATAATCAAGTCAAATATTTATAGTTCAAGGTTCATAGTCCAAATTCTGTAGTTCAAGGTCCATAGTTCAAGGTTCATAGTCCAAGTTCCGTAATTCAAAATCCATAGTTCAAGGTTTATAGTCCAAGGTCCATAGTTCAAGGTTTATAGTCCAAGGTCCATAATAAATGTTATGATTAATATAAATATATTTTAGTGTCTTTTATATCATGTTAAGTTTTAATGGTCCTAAGAGAAATACAACACACAAACCAAACTAAATATTGCATGCTCAAAGATTTAGAATCCATTCATTATAGTAAATTAAATAAAGCACTTTTCATGAATAGAAATGTTTCACAATTATAATGAGATCAAAACTATATTACCTTAAAATTCCATAACTTGTAGACAAAGCTTTTATCAAAGAAAAATACATATGGTTTAACATATTAAAACAACTTCATACAATATTTAAATATTTGAAGAAAACATAATAAAAATTTGAAATGATCTTAAATCACAATTTTCAACCATATAAGGAGACAAATAAATATGCATCATATACACATGGATTAAGTGTTTTATGACACCATCATTAAATCATTCAAAGGTATTAAAAACAATAAACATAAGCTTTGAATATCACGTAGCATAACATCATACAAGAAAATTATATATGAAGCTTAGAAGTGAAAGAAAACCCCTACTTGTTCTTGGAGCTTTAGAAACTTTATTATACCAAGGCTAGACCAGCAACTTCTTCAACTTTTCTAAACCTTTTCTAAGGGCTAAGATTCATGTATAAAGGCTGGAAAGTGTTGATGGTAGATGGTGATAAGAAGAGATGATAATTTGGGAGTGTTTTGGTAAAATTTTGTAAGTGTTTTTGGTATGAAAATGAAGTAAATAAAGAGAAATAATAGCTACACGTTTTTGATAGTTTTTGGGCAGAAGAATGAAGTGTGGAATTGTATTTAGAGGTGTGCTATTTATAGAAAAAGTCTAGGATTAAAATATTATTAATTTTATAATTTATTTGTCATATTTAGTTAGTTTCATTAGTAAAATATTAAAACTAATACTAAATAATTTAATAAATTCTTAATTATCACTTAAAGACATACTAAAATGTTAATGACATGATTTAAAGACATTTAGTAAATTTTAATATTTTTACATATAATTTAATAATGAATTATTTAAAATAGGGCAAAATTACTTAAACTAGTTAATCTTAATTAAGCTAATTAATTGGTAAATGACTTAATTTATTTTTCAATATCTTCATTAGATTGTTGGAGATATAATACAAGGATTCACGAAATTTATATAATTTTTTATAATTATTTACATTTTATTTGGTATTTTACATTATTATTAGTGTTATTAGTAATTAATTAATTAATAATCTATTTAACTATTTTAAAATTATTATTATCTTTTCTTTTGCAGCCACTAGGTCTGAATCTTATCTCTAATAAAGTTATAGTGGGTTGCAAGTTGTCTTGAATGATTAATATATGAAAATGACAAATTTTGTATATTAAAATTTTATTTTAAAGTTACATATACTTTGGTAATTAATAAAATATTCATCTAAAAAAATTATATTTCATTGATATATTATCAATAACATATTTTTACCTTATTTACATGCTATCTATAATTTTTTTACGAATTTTCTATAATTTTTAGTATTTTTAATATATTTTTACCTTAATTAGGCCTATTTTAAGTTAATTAAAATAATTAGTCATCTAAAAATAATATATATATATTTTTTACAGTAGGCCATGTCAATTTTTGAGTTGTCTATCATGATAAGGGGACAAGCTCACCATGGTTGAAATTTTTAGTCAAAAATGGTTGGCTTTGGATAATATGTCATATGAAATATTCTTTACTTTTAGAATATATATTATTATTTTTTATGAGTCCGAATTTTACATCATTCTAGGTATCATTTAATTGATTTAAGAGTACTAGTGAGTTTAATCAAGATTTTGGAAAATTATCTTAAAGCTTAGGTAATTAATTAGGTGTTTTAAGCTTTATTTAAGTCAAAATTAATTAATTAAAGGTCAATGTGATTTTTAACACTATCCATGGTTTAATAAAGAGTCCTATTTTGTGGTCCTCTTTGTCTAATATTATAATTTAGTAAAAAAAAATTTTTAATGTGACCTATAGTTGTTTTCTAGGATTTTTCGGTATTTATTTTATACCCTAGGTTAGGTTATTTTTTTTTGTAATTATACTAATATTATAAAAATTTACTTAATATTGATATTCATCATCAAAATTATGTTTAAATTGTATTTATAATTTTTTTCATCATAATTTTTGACACTCCTCAAGTTTTTTTTTTCTAAGATTTATGTAAACTTTTTCTAATATTAATTATGTTCTATGCTTTTCTTCTATTATTTAGTGGTATTTTCTAATTTTATTAAAATCCAAGGGAATAATTAAATATTTTACATTTTGATGCTAAGTCTTGTATATTTTAATTTAGACATTTTTTTTTACTATATCTAAATATTTCTTGCCTAAACAAAATCCTCATACTTTCTAAAAAACTATAATAAAACAATACTATATTAAGAAAAATTGAGGATGTTACAGAGAGCATATACAGGGGAAAGCTAATTTTAAATTGCAAAAGAAAACTAACTAGCTACCTCGGCGACTGGCTGCCTTGATGGACGACATTATTGGGGATTTGGCTGCACCCAAACCCAGTGGTGGCAAGAGAAACAAAACAACGCAACAAAGAGACCGGCCTGGGGACCAGAATGATTAAAGATCAGTGAAGGGGGTGTGGAGAAGAAACGGTAGAGAGAGGATCATGGTCATAGCCATTGGGTTTACATATAATAATTGAAGCCACTAGGATTAGTAGAGATGGATTTAGATGATATGCATAAGATTATAAGTTTAAAGTATAAAAAAAAGAATTATAAAATAAATTTCACAATTATATCATAATACTACATATAGCATAATTGTAACACCCGTTCATTCAAAAGTTAATAAAATGAATTCACACATAAAGTATACTGGTTAACATTAAGTAAAAAGATTACAAGCATATGGTTCTGACATAAGCGCTTAATGTCATTAATTACAAATTGAATATTTCTAAAATTGCAATAAAAAATCACACATTAATTAAACATAAGTCCATAAAGTCCTAACAGTTACCATCCATTTGGTGTTATTTGTCTAATCTGAAACCGCCGAAAATAAAAATAAAGAAAAATGAGAATTTTTAAAAAAATATAAGTAGAAATTGAATAGTTTTAAAACATTTGAACTATGATTAGTTTCAATCATGTTGCATGAAAAATACACAGAGAGCAATAATAAAATTGTATATATGGATATAATCAAATGTCATATCATAAATAAAATATGCCATGTAGAGAATGTCATGTAAATCTCACAAAAATTATGATTTTTTTACTTTAGCTTTTATTTTTATTTGTCTGCTTATATCATACATAGTCAAAGGTGTTTTCTTATAAAATTCTCATTCTTTGATGTTGTTTTTTAATATCGTGATGACAAAGAAGACTTTTACACCACACACACTTAGATAGGTAACATAAAAAGATCTTATACGTATTACTCTGCCATGTTGGTGGTTAGCGACAAATTTTTATCAACCATCTTCTTTTTAAATTAATTAATATTATTGTGCATAAATTCATAATAAAAAATGCCTAAAATTAATCCATAAATAAAACTTAAATAAATTTTCATAAAATAATCAATAATAATAATAATAAATTAAATAGTAAAACATAAAATTAGGCAATAAATTGAAATAAGTGCACAAAATATAAGTTAATGTGTTGTAAACTTAAACTTAAGAAAGTGCACAATAATTAAATAATATAAGCTTGATAAAATAAACTAATATCTTAATAAAATTTCTCAAACCATAGACTTGTCAATCTAAAAATTAATTTCTAAAGGGACCAAAAATAAAATAATCTGTATTAAATTTTCTTTTGATTTTTCATCAAGGTTCATAAATTGGTATTTGTTATCATAAATTCATAATTAATTTAAAATTTAAAATTCATGTAGGATAATATTTTCTTATTTTTAATGTTATATTTAATTAATATTTAACCCTTGATATAGGTCCCTTAATGAAATCATTATAATTATTGACAACTCAAAAGATCATATAGACAATACAAGAAATTCTAAAATGAACTAAAAATAAAATAAGTCATGAGAGATAACAACAAAAAATAAAAAGGGAATATTAGAGTAACTTTAATTAAATATTGGATAACATAAATATAAAGGAATGGAAAAATAAAAAGAAGAAGCTAAAACATAGCAGACTGACAAAACTAGTGAAAAGATAATGAAATTTTTATAATTAAGTGATAAAATAAAGAGAATAAATTGAAGTCGTGGTTCTCCACACTAGACAGGTGAGGATAGAAAAGAACACTTTAAATTAATTTATTAGTATAATTTTAATCAATATTTAAATCCATAATAATCCATAAATATAAAGGAATAGCAAAATAAAATTTCAATAATAAATAATAATAAGTATCTTTACTATAAAAATATAGTACATAAAGTAATAATAATTAATAAATATAGTCATAGTTTTATTTTACATAAAAAATTTATACTTTTAAATTGATGCAAAGATAAATAATATATCTATACTACAATAGTTTTAGAGTACGGGTTTCCATCCCTTATCTCTATCCTTTTTTTTTTCCTATTTATTCGTTCATTTTTCTCTCTTTTCTTCTTCACCTTCTCTCTCTCCACTAAGACACACACACACCCACTTTTTCACATTTTCCCATTCTATCTCTCTCCATTTCTCTTTTCACAGTGTACATCACAAAGTCACTAGCACAATTGCACCTCCTTATAGAGGGTTAAAAAGCCAACATTTATGACTAGGTGGTAAATTGGCATGGCATGAACACACGGTCTAACCACCTGGAATTACTTTTTTTAATTTATATTTTTCACTTTTATAGTTATTTATTTCATCTACCTATATAAAATTATACACTTTACTTTTATCATTTAATTTAATATTCTTTCTAACTAACAAACAAATAAAAGTAAGCACCAAAATTTTTTTAATATTCTTTCTATATTTTAGTTAGTTTGATTTGCAACATATTTTGACCTTATCTTTACTAATTTATGGTTAAGTTTTAAACAGTTAATGTCTATCATTTGATCAATTATTTAAAATAAATATTGATACAAAATAATCAAGTACTAAAAATAAAATATTTAAGAGTAAACATCTAAATTGGTCACTGACAATTTTATTAATAGATAAATTAGTCATTGAAAAAAAAAGTGATGAAGTCCTTTACAATTGTAAAAGTAGGACGCTATAAGTTTCTGGAAATTTTATTGATAGACAAATTAATTCCTAACGAAGTGATAATAAACAAATACTGTTGATATCTTTCATAACTATAAAAATAGGACACGTAGGTCCCTGACTCACTTGAAATATGTCAAAAACTTTAATTATTGATCTATATGACACTATTAATTCTAATCAACACTAACTAAAATATATCCTTTTATTTTATTTTGCAAATTCCTTCCCTAAACATTCCTATATATTACTGTACCCATTATAAAGAAAGAAACTATTATCCCATAGTTTATCGTTCGAAGAAAAGAATATGATTTTGAATTGAATTCCTTATACTTTTATTATTGCTTTATTCTGATGCACTATGGTACTAATATCATAAGTTTGTAATCATTTTCCCAAAAGAGCACAATGATTGCATGTTACAAAACAACACAATAGGGTCCTATTTTTGCAATTATTGGAAACCTCAATACTAATACTTTTTAATAGGGACTCATTTGTCCATCAAAATGAAAATGTCAAAGACCTATAGTATCCTTTTTTGCAACTGTAAGAGACCTAAATACTAATATTTTTTTTATCAGGAATCAATTTGTCCATCAATGAAATTGATAGGAACCTATAGTGTCATATTTTTACAATTATGAGGGGTCTCAATACTAATTTTTTTTTGTCAGCAATCAATTTGTCTATTAATAAAATTGTTAGGGACCAATTTAGATATTTACTGAATATTTAAATCAAATATAAAAACTAAAATTATTATCACATAAATTATTTTATGACAAAGGGGATCTTACAACAATCATAATACAATCAATTTTTTTATTCATATAATATTTCAAATAATAATGTGAAATTTAATTACATTTATTATGTAATAATATATTATTAAATGATAATATAATTTTTTATCAATATATTAAATCTAAATCCTATAATAATAATAATAATGGTGACCCGATAAACTTAGACTTTTTCGTATAGCTTGAGATCTTGTCTTGTTAATTAAAAATATATATTTCTAAATTTAACCTAACTTATTTAATAAATAAATTATACAAACCAGACGACAAGTTCAGGCTGCTCATTCAGTCCCAATCATTTTGCTCCATTTGTTCTCTTCTGGAAACGCGAAAACACGCATTTGGAGGCAATTTTTCTCAAAAGAAACCTTCCTTAGCTTTTCAACAAACGCGGGTTTGACACGTACAACAAACATGAAGATCATCCTTGATTCCAAAATTCCAGCTGCTCCTTTTTAATTTGCTATCTGGTATAAATTAAATCCAAAAGTTGACTTAGGATGTCATATTTGAACTTTCAAGATGTCTTTGTCACTTGTCATTATTCATTAACCATTTGTTTTTCATTTTACGATGTGCTCTCGTTAATTTAATATAAAATGTGATGTTATCCATTAAATATCAGGAGAATAGCGCAACTCTTCCATCTTACAAGGAAAAATGTTAGACAATCATAATTTTAGTTCATTCTTTTTGGCAAAATGAGCCAGCCCATTTTTTAATTTTACATGCGTCAATTTTTTCTTTTCTTTTTTTTTTCAATCACTGGTTGATTATATATCTGAATATTATTAAGATTATTATTATTTTTTCAGCTATTTTCAAGGTTTAATTTGTACTCATCACATTTCAAGTAGAATTGTCGTTTTTGAACTTGTCAAAAACAAAGAATTTAATGACAGCTTCTAATAACAAATATATTTGGGAAGAAAATACGCCTATATGTCATTTAAGGATAAACCTGACCTGATAAACCATTTTTACGGGTTTGGAGAATAAATATTGGATTAAAGATTAAAGCCAAAGCTAATGGTATCAAAGTACTTAAGAAGGGGGTTGAATTAAGCACTTCTAAAAATTTTCCTGCACACTAAACACACTTTTCAGTCAAATGTCTCCTGTTATTGCAGGAGATTTTTGTCACGAAAATAATAATGATGACTCAGAATGTTAACCCCAATGAAAGCTTGGTTTGGAAATGCAAAACAGAAACTGATATTATCGCCATACAATGCAAAGACTGCATTTCAAAGATTTTAATCAAGCTTGACTTTTATAAGACATGAACTTTAGAGGAAATATGATACAAAAACAGTTCTTTAAACAACTAATTTTTGAAAAGTTTTTTTAAGTTAAAATCTGAAGTTTGTGTTCAGTAAATCATATAATATAAGAGAAACAGAGAAAAGCTAGACACAAATATTTATATTGGTTCGGTTCTTTAACTTAGAACCTACATCCAGTCCCCACCCTCCAGGTGAGTGTATCCATTAAAAACCTTATACAATTAGTATAACAATGAGTGTTCTTTTATCCAAACTCTACCCAAGTAGTCTTTTCAATGAGCCTTCTTTTATCCAAGTCTCTCCAAGCTCTACCCAAGTAATATTTTCAATGAGCTTCTTCAAGCTTAATCACCACATTTATCTCCACAAGATAAACCCAAACAGTAACAATGTATGATTTATAACTTGTTGTTTCTCTCACAAAGATATATCTCTCTCTATACAACAGCTTTCTAAAAGAATTTCTCTCAGAATAAAAATAAACAATAGACACAACAAA